>CANNZV010000506.1:105739-406944 GCA_947561585.1 Caprella mutica | reverse complement strand
CTTTGTCATTACATCTGAATAAATTTTCTTTTACATATCTCCTTATTATTCTATAACATTTAAATAATATACATTCTAATGGTCTACTGCACGCGTCTTTATGTGTAATTTATTATAGTTTTTTTGATCCCCTTACGACGTGTAACCTAAGCAGAACGAACGCGACTGACCCAATTATAGGTTATTTATGTCGCATATTCAATTTCTTTCAGTGTAACTTTTTCCCCAGTGCTGCTTAAGCCGACCCTTCCCCTCGGGACCGATAAACACCCTCTCTAATGATATCCAGGGAGGGTTTGGCTGCCCAATCCTGCCGTGAACATCCCCACATATGGGTTGAACACATTCCGGACACTGTCCTTACTCGACATGAGGCAGAGTGCACTTCAAACTTACCATCTTCAGAAGAGTTATTGATTAGACATATTCCTCATATATAATGTGTTTTTCTGTTATTTGAATGCTAAAACTTTTAATAGAATGAGTGTTTTACTTTAGATTTTTAGTTTCTTTCGATATTAATATTTTACAAATTTTAATTAACTCAAACTAAATTAAATTATCTTTTAGATTTTACTTTGAGATCATGACACATGATCATCTGTTCAACCAATTATAAATATTTGAGAACGCATTCTTATTTTCTTAGAATATTATTGACTATTATTCTATAGATAAGAGCATTATACTCTGTTCATTATATACATCCTCATAGACCTATACTAATAACTGCTGCACAGGAAGATGATTTCAGACAATCTTGAAGGCAATACTCTGAAATATGGCGAATGTAGACTAGAAAGCACAGGGGACCCATTACACACCCCTGCAACACACCGATTCACAGCAGTGTCGTCGAGAGACCGAATCTAATTGGCTATTCTGTTTATATTTAATGGCCTCTTATTTATTGAGCGATTTGGCCAAAGTTGAGCCTCTTCTTCTTCCGCTGGAGCCATCTGCTACATCTTCACATTGTTACTCTTTCATTATTGATGAATGAAGTGAAGGATGTACGTGAATGGGACTCGTTATTGTCAAAAAACGATGTAAATAAAGAAGGGGTGTCCTCGATACAACTTAATTTAATTCGAGAAACAAAGTATTGTATATACTTATAACCATCTTTAGTATTAGATAATCCATTATTGGTTTTTTCATTCATATTAAAACTTGTACACGAATTAGGTGATAAAATTATTACACAATAATCATTAATATTTATTCCACTTTACGACTGAACATTTTTCATGACTAAATTAACTAAAGCTAATCCACTTTCTTTTTACTGAAATGATAGCTTTCAATTTCTACATATATCTTTTCAAAGTATGCATTAATTCTGTATTAAAATAAGGTACTCGACTAGTAATCAATAATCAGATAGATTATCATGATTTTGGGCTCATGTTTACGTTATAATGGCATCAGTTACCGTGAACCATCATTATGATATCAATGCCAATTATATGATATCACGTGCAGTGTCCCAAAAGGCAACACTAAAATCAATAAGTTGCAAACTATTTTCATTAGTATATATTACATAGCCTCTTTTTCTGTATAATGTCCCCAATTGAGATGTATGGCGGTCTGTAGCCAGTTTAGTCCTGTCCATAGCTATGATTTACAGCTAACTGATTAAATCAATGGCATGAGTCATAAATCTAACCTATTGGGACATTTTAATGAAACTTAGGCACTTATCATTCTGTGTGGACGACTAACATTTTACCTAGTTACTTATCATTCTGTGTGGACGACTAACATTTTACCTAGTTACTTTTCATTCTGTGTAGATGACTAACATTTTACCTAGTTACTTATCATTCTGTGTGGACGACAAACATTTTACCTAGTTACTTTTCATTCTGTGTAGATGACTAACATTTTACCTAGTTACTTATCATTCTGTGTGGACAACTAACATTTTACCTAGTTACTTATCATTCTGTGTAGATGACTAACATTTTACCTAGTTACTTATCATTCTGTGTAGATGACTAACATTTTACCTAGTTACTTATCATTCTGTGTAGATGACTAACATTTTACCTAGTTACTTATCATTCTGTGTAGATGACTAACATTTTACCTAGTTACTTATCATTCTGTGTAGGATGCTAACGTTTTACCTAGTTATTTATCATTCTGTGTAGATGACTAACATTTTACCTAGTTACTTATCATTCTGTGTGGACGACTAACATTTTACCTAGTTACTTTTCATTCTGTGTAGATGACTAACATTTTACCTAGTTACTTATCATTCTGTGTAGATGACTAACATTTTACCTAGTTACTTATCATTCTGTGTAGGATGCTAACGTTTTACCTAGTTATTTATCATTCTGTGTAGATGACTAACATTTTACCTAGTTACTTATCATTCTGTGTGGACGACTAACATTTTACCTAGTTACTTTTCATTCTGTGTAGATGACTAACATTTTACCTAGTTACTTATCATTCTGTGTGGACGACTAACATTTTACCTAGTTACTTATCATTCTGTGTAGATGACTAACATTTTACCTAGTTACTTATCATTCTGTGTTGGTTGCTAACGTTTTACCTAGTTATTTATCATTAGGTGTAGGTTGCTAGCAATATTACCTAGTTACTTATCATTCTGTTTAGGTTGCTAACATTTTACCAAGTTACTTATCATTCTGTTTAGGTTGCTAACATTTTACCTAGTTACTTATCATTCTATGTAGTTGGCTAACATTGTACCTAGTTACTTATCATTCTATGTAGTTGGTTAAAATTCTACCTAGTTACTTATCATTCTATGTAGTTAGTTAAAATTCTACCTAGTTACTTATCATTCTATGTAGTTAGTTAAAATTCTACCTAGTTACTTATCATTCTATGTAGTTAGTTAAAATTCTACCTAGTTACTTATCATTCTATGTAGTTTGTTAAAATTCTACCTAGTTACTTATCATTCTATGTAGTTAGTTAAAATTCTACCTAGTTACTTATCATTCTGTGTAGGTTGCTAACGTTTTACCTAGTTATTTATCATTCTGTGTAGGTTGCTAACGTTTTACCTAGTTATTTATCATTAGGTGTAGGTTGCTAGCAATATTACCTAGTTACTTATCATTCTGTTTAGGTTGCTAACATTTTACCTAGTTACTTATCATTCTATGTAGTTGGCTAACATTGTACCTAGTTACTTATCATTCTATGTAGTTGGTTAAAATTCTACCTAGTTACTTATCATTCTATGTAGTTAGTTAAAATTCTACCTAGTTACTTATCATTCTATGTAGTTAGTTAAAATTCTACCTAGTTACTTATCATTCTATGTAGTTAGTTAAAATTCTACCTAGTTACTTATCATTCTATGTAGTTTGTTAAAATTCTACCTAGTTACTTATCATTCTATGTAGTTAGTTAAAATTCTACCTAGTTACTTATCATTCTGTGTAGGTTGCTAACGTTTTACCTAGTTATTTATCATTCTGTGTTGGTTGCTAACGTTTTTCCTAGTTATTTATCATTAGGTGTAGGTTGCTAGCAATATTACCTAGTTACTTATCATTCTGTTTAGGTTGCTAACATTTTACCTAGTTACTTATCATTCTATGTAGTTGGCTAACATTGTACCTAGTTACTTATCATTCTATGTAGTTGGTTAAAATTCTACCTAGTTACCTATCATTCTATGTAGTTAGTTAAAATTCTACCTAGTTACTTATCATTCTATGTAGTTAGTTAAAATTCTACTTAGTTACTTATCATTCTATGTAGTTTGTTAAAATTCTACCTAGTTACTTATCATTCTATGTAGTTAGTTAAAATTCTACCTAGTTACTTATCATTCTATGTAGTTAGTTAAAATTCTACCTAGTTACTTATCATTCTATGTAGTTTGTTAAAATTCTACCTAGTTTCTTATCATTCTATGTAGTTAGTTAAAATTCTACCTAGTTTCTTATCATTCTATGTAGTTAGTTAAAATTCTACCTAGTTACTTATCATTCTATGTAGTTTGTTAAAATTCTACCTAGTTTCTTATCATTCTATGTAGTTAGTTAAAATTCTACCTAGTTTCTTATCATTCTATGTAGTTAGTTATAATTCTACCTAGTTACTTATCATTCTATGTAGTTAGTTAAAATTCTACCTAGTTACTTATCATTTTATGTAGTTAGTTAAAATTCTACCTAGTTTCTTATCATTCTATGTAGTTAGTTAAAATTCTACCTAGTTTCTTATCATTCTATGTAGTTAGTTAAAATTCTACCTAGTTACTTATCATTCTATGTAGTTTGTTAAAATTCTACCTAGTTTCTTATCATTCTATGTAGTTAGTTAAAATTCTACCTAGTTTCTTATCATTCTATGTAGTTAGTTAAAATTCTACCTAGTTACTTATCATTCTATGTAGTTAGTTAAAATTCTACCTAGTTACTTATCATTCTATGCAGTTAGTTAAAATTCTACCTAGTTACTTATCATTCTATGTAGTTAGTTAAAATTCTACCTAGTTACTTATCATTCTATGTAGTTAGTTAAAATTCTACCTAGTTTCTTATCATTCTATGTAGTTAGTTAAAATTCTACCTAGTTTCTTATCATTCTATGTAGTTAGTTAAAATTCTACCTAGTTACTTATCATTTTATGTAGTTAGTTAAAATTCTACCTAGTTTCTTATCATTCTATGTAGTTAGTTAAAATTCTACCTAGTTTCTTATCATTCTATGTAGTTAGTTAAAATTCTACCTAGTTACTTATCATTCTATGTAGTTTGTTAAAATTCTACCTAGTTTCTTATCATTCTATGTAGTTAGTTAAAATTCTACCTAGTTTCTTATCATTCTATGTAGTTAGTTAAAATTCTACCTAGTTACTTATCATTCTATGTAGTTAGTTAAAATTCTACCTAGTTACTTATCATTCTATGCAGTTAGTTAAAATTCTACCTAGTTACTTATCATTCTATGTAGTTAGTTAAAATTCTACCTAGTTACTTATCATTCTATGTAGTTAGTTAAAATTCTACCTAGTTTCTTATCATTCTATGTAGTTAGTTAAAATTCTACCTAGTTTCTTATCATTCTATGTAGTTAGTTAAAATTCTACCTAGTTACTTATCATTCTATGTAGTTAGTTAAAATTCTACCTAGTTACTTATCATTCAATGTAGTTTGTTAAAATTCTACCTAGTTTCTTATCATTCTATGTAGTTAGTTAAAATTCTACCTAGTTTCTTATCATTCTATGTAGTTAGTTAAAATTCTACCTAGTTACTTATCATTCTATGTAGTTAGTTAAAATTCTACCTAGTTACTTATCATTCTATGTAGTTAGTTAAAATTCTACCTAGTTACTTATCATTCTATGTAGTTAGTTAAAATTCTACCTAGATTCTTATCATTCTATGTAGTTAGTTAAAATTCTACCTAGTTACTTATCATTCTATGTAGTTAGTTAAAATTCTACCTAGATTCTTATCATTCTATGTAGGTGGCATAACAATTATCATCGTGTCATTATTTTTCAACTATAATTTTACACCGTTAGTTGTTCTTCATCATTTATTGATTATCATTAGATCTGTGATTTTAGTTATCATATTATGTTACATGATTTAACATTATCGTTATTGCTCTTTATCGTTAGGTATCATTATCTACCTTACATTTATCATTGTCGATCATCATTCATCATTATATATCCTATAGTTATCATTCTGATATTATTAATTTTATTTGAAGGTTGTTTTCATTGTCATAATATGGTTATCACACTTTACATGTGGTTATCACCCTTTACATCTGGTTATCACACTTTACATATGGTTATCACCCTTTACATATGGTTATCACACTTTACATATGGTTATCATACTTTACATATGGTTATCACACTTTACATATGGTTATCACCCTTTACATATGGTTATCACTCTGAATACAGTTTCACATTTTGTATCATGGCACATTTAATATTTTTTATTTGAATGATACATAATTCATCTAAATAATTAGATATGAGCAAAGGCTTCAAATGCACAGATTTCTGCAATCTCAAAATATCTGTATTTCATTATACGAATTTTCTGCTGACATAAAATGTAGTTCACGTTTGAATTTGACACATATAAATATATGTATGCTCCCCCTTTCTTAATTTAAGGACCATGGTCCCTTGGGGTCCCAATCCGGTAAGGACCTCAATTCGTATTCGGTTTCTATTTGGAAAAAAACTTTTGAAAATTTATGTCTCACTATAAAGCTCCTCTGTGCTTTTTATGACGTACAGAAGGACTGCACAGTTATAAATATTATTAAAATTGACTAAATAACATGTAATTAGAATTAGTTAATTAATTATCAGAATATAAAAGAATATATTTATGTTTTGCTATTTTACAATTGATTGATTCTTATCAAATATTTCAAATCGTTTTTATGTATTTGAATTTTTTTACTATCGTTTTTTTCAGAAGGTGCAGTCCAAGGGCCTCCTGTTTTGCTAAGGCATTGTTCCCCTCTAGAGTAGGGGATTACCATTATTATATAGAACCACATTTGTATGTTCATTGCCACGTCCAATTTCAATATGTGGTAAGATTTCCTTTTCGAGGTTTATATCGCAATAATTCATGATCAGGTCAGTCGGTGGAGGAGAAAAAAAAATCATTGGATATACAGAACATGTAGTAAAAAATATATGAAAACGATGCACACTCACAGTATTCAGACAGTGGGAGTTAACGCAACTACCAATCTCATCTTTAGAAATTCAAGATTTACTGATGTTACCCCACTGTCCGAGGACGTTCAATTAATAAGTGAAGGAACTCATGGTGAACCTAAAAATAGATTCCAATATCACCATTCAATTCTAAATATATTGTTTTGTATCATTGCAAGAGGTTAATGTTTGGTTGTAAAAAAAAAAATTCCAGACTAATGCCCTCCCCCCCCCAAAAAAAAGAGAAAAACAGAATAATTGCATCACTTTTCAACTGTACTTTAGTGGTAAGAACACGAAAAATATTCGATACGAATAATTGTTAATTGACCAAACGCATAAAAACCCAATGCTTGCTTGTCCCTAATTAAATTTTACTCACTATTGTTAAAATTAATATTTTTATCCTTATAATACGATGTTATAATATTTCTATATAATCTATATAATATTTCCCCTAATGTTTCGTCTAATTTTCTTTGGTTTTGATCACCCCCCCCCCCTCTCCCATCACGTCGTTCGATACCAAAGGCAGCATTTGATCTTCGAGTAACGGCGATTCGACGGCTATTTCGCGAAGTGCATCTCGCAATCCAGACGTCAATCAGACGCAGTTTTGATGATCTTCCTCCTTAGATTTTATCTCGGGTCAACCTTTGAGATTTTGGCAGCGGTTTCGTATTTTCACACACGATGAAATAAGGCAAAATAACATTTAAATTATTTGCTTCCTTGGAGACTTGAAAGACTGTAGATAAAGTATAAATATAGCAAATATTAATATTCATTCCTATATACAATAGATTTTGTCGAATAATTATATTTCAATTATAGAATGCATGTATTCAATTGGTAGCTAACTCTCTCATCTACAATAGTATGCAACTGGAATAGTCATTATTATATAGCTGATTCAATTTTATTTTAATTCAATTTTCATATTCTCCAATTAAAATTTTTCTTATATTTCCTGTTTCACCTTATCACTTTTTTTATTTTGCAATTTTCAATTTTTTAATTTTTAATTTTTTAATTTTCCAATTTTCGATTTTCTAATTTTCAATTTTCTAATTTTCTATTTTCTAATTTTCAATTTTTCAATTTTCTAATTTTCAATTTTCTAATTTTCAATTTTCTAATTTTCAATTTTCTAATTTTCAATTTTCTAATTTTCAATTTTCTAATTTTCAATTTTCTAATTTTCAATTTTCTAATTTTCAATTTTCTAATTTTCAATTTTCTAATTTTCAATTTTCTAATTTTCAATTTTCAATTTTCTAATTTTCAATTTTCTAATTTTCAATTTTCTAATTTTCAATTTTCTAATTTTCAATTTTCTAATTTTCAATTTTCTAATTTTCAATTTTCTAATTTTCAATTTCCTAATTTTCAATTTTCTAATTTTCAATTTTCTAATTTTCAATTTCCTAATTTTCAATTTTCTAATTTTCAATTTTCTAATTTTCAATTTTCTAATTTTCAATTTTCTAATTTTCAATTTTCTAATTTTCAATTTTCCAATTTTCAATTTTCTAATTTTCAATTTTCTAATTTTCAATTTTCCAATTTTCAATTTTCTAATTTTCAATTTTCTAATTTTAAATTTTCTAATTTTAAATTTTCAAAATTTCTATTGAATACTCTTACTCTTGAAGATTAAGGTTTTCTTTATCACCACACAATCACCAGGAATAACGTCTACAGGTATAGTAATAAAAAGAGTTTTCGTGATAATTTTTTGATAGTTTACAAATTTCACAATTCCAAAAATGAACTTTACTAATTGTAATGCTTGTACATATTGTACGATACTAACTTTGTAAGATTTAGAAATAATTGAAAATTAGAAAACTGTGATTTGAAAAATTAACATCATGCGGTGACTCATTTTTCAACATTAGAAACATGTTAATATTTCAACATTACAACATTTCTCTCACAGTGAACAAACTCATCCGTATTGATTATCGGCAAGAAATTCCATACGTTTTTTTTAACAGAGTTCCATTCTGGAATCCAGTTTTTATTTTGCATGAAAATTACGACCAACCATTTGAGATTTTATTAGTGATTTATATATCGGTTCATCAATTTCAATATTTCAGTTTTGTTCTTTGTTTTATATATATAAACTTTTTTGAATCAGGATAATGAGTTTTTATTTGGAATGAATATAAAATTTCAATATATATATAAGATTTTTTGAATCAGGAATCGAACGTCAGATCCAAACTAGGCACTTGTGTTTTAAATGATCAAATGTATTTTCTACTCTCATGAGTTTTTTTCCTATATCAGGCAACACTTCAATTTCATTCTAATTTTCAATTTTAGAAAATATAATTAAATTTAATAAAATTTGAAATTACTTCTTTATTACAAAATCCAATACTAATGATTTTTTAGCTAATTCTCACTTTGACAGCTCTGAAAATAAATATAAATCAATCATTCTAAATCCTATTGCCTGACCGGCAATTCACGTCACAAGATTATTATATAGATGAACTGTCTGCTATTAAATATTTGATTGCTCCTTGCTCTGATGTCCCATTTTTCTTCCACAGAACTACCTCGTTAAGACGACAAATAAATAGCTTGTAAACACAAACAGTAGCAAGAGGGGAGCATTTCCCTCTTTGTCTGTGGAGATTTGCTGACATTTCGCTAAGAGGGAGAAGATATGAAGCGACCCTCCTATTTATTTATAATGACTTTTCTCTTGTCTGAATTATCATCGCGTGCGGGGCTCTGACACGCTGACGGATGGTTATTGACCGGGGAAACTTCTCATTGGCTATGGGTTTCAATCATTGGCACTAATTTGTGTTATTATTTGACAGTAATTATTGGTCTATTCTATCCACTGATTATTATTATAAAAATAGTGAGTCACCTGTAAAATAACGAAAATGACGAAAATTATAGCCCGACAAAAACGACGGACTGTGAAATTTAAAATTATCCAGATATTTTCTAGATATTCTAATTTTTTAGCCGTTTTATATTATTATCTGGAATTTTCTTATATAATCCGTATTTTTCATCTTCATCTTGTAATTATTTTTTACCTTCATTATTTGCTGAATATTATCAATTCACAAAGTTTTCAGATGTTTTTCTACATTTTGAAATGCATAATCCGTGAGATAGGAAATATTAATAGCAAGCAGTACACGAAAGACTAACAAACGTCTCACAAAAAGGACTTATGACAATATTGACTGAGAAGAAGACGGAAACTGACGTGACAATGCGCGATGTTATACGCTTATAGATCGCAACAACACTACGCAAACCGAAAAAACTACATTAGGTAGATCGTCTGTTATTATCAAAACGATAAATTTTGATTTTGTCGTAAAATTATTCATATAATTAAAAATTACCGTTGGAAATGTTTAGTGTTTTTAAATGATAGTAAATTACGATTTAATTTTAGTCAAATTATTTATTGTTGTAGTTATAGATGGTCATTTCATCATCGAAAATAATTTCGACTGGGAAGAGAGTTCTGTCACGTACGTCTGTATGTTTATATTTACCATTTTTAAATACTTAATTATATTTAGGAACATCAGAAAAGGAATTTGTAACATGGTGGAGGTTTTTATTTATTGGTATGTTTTTGGATTGTATTTTCATACCTACATATCATTATGCTGAAGTGCTCAAACACTCTTAGTACTCGGATAATAGGCACAGTACTTTAAATCTTTACCATGATGATCACTTATTTTAAACTCTATCATTTCCATGTTTCAACACCCCTCTCAGCTCATATTATACTGTTCGTCACTCTCGATGTTTTCAATCCCAAGCCCCGGTGTCACTGTCCGAAACACTGAAGGGTAGCTAGACTTAATCTCAATCGATTCGAACAGCTTGATTGAATCCCAGAGCCAATCTGACTTTGTTCTTTTGGTTTCTAATCCGTGAAACTGTGTACTGTAGTTATTTTAATATTAAACATTCATTGTCAAGACGCTTATTCATTGAGTAGCAATTGCATGATTTACATGCAGTATATTATAGGAAATTATATTGCTATGTTTATTTAATAATATTTGTAGTTTGAAGATAGTTTAACTTTATATTTATTTAAACATTACTTTTAATAAATTGATAAATTTATAATATTTTTATTTATCTGAGTACATTTTTTTAATAGAGTTTATGTTAATTCATTTTATTTTCTATCTTTCATTTTTAATGCAAATTTAAGTTATTCCTATATAAATATTTCAGTATTAGATAATAGGTACTAATTATTTTAATTTAACATAATTATCATTAGTTTAGAAGTTTGAAAGAATAATCAAACAGGTATAATTATTTAGCACAATCTACATAATTTCAGAACTATTTTCAAGTTACGGTGGGCCACAGAAGATTAAGAGGGGGTTCCTTTTGAATCTTCCATGGCCCCATCATAACCAAACCTAATATGGTTATTATTAGCAATAAATGTCCTGAAATTTAACCATCCCATACGTTTCTTTAGTTAATTATCATCTGAAAGATTTAATGAAACTGATGAATAATATTAATTACACCAACAAGGTTTATTTTACTTTATAGGTTTATTATAAAATGAAAAAAGTCTATGAAAATATTAGTATTGTAAAAACTTAAAAAAATAAATTATCTGTAACTGGCGAACGGTGATTCCCAGGCAAGAAGGATTAATTCCTGGGATATTCCCTTGATATTTTAATATTCCCTCCTTATCACAATTTGATGATGAGAGGATATTCCCGTAACAATATTATTGATACTATTCAAATCATTATGGGAGGGAATATTCCAGGAATATTGGAGAATTATTATAGTATTCGGTAAGATATCATCTTAGGATATTCTTGGAATATTGTAAACAATATTGAATCGTATCGGTAGTAACGATGAATAGTAACGATGAATAGCAACGATGAATAGTAACGATGAATAGTAACGATGAATAGTAACGATGACTCGTATCGGTAGTAACGATGAATAGTAACGATGAATAGTAACGATGAATAGTAACGATGACTCGTATCGGTAGTAACGATGAATAGTAACGATGAATAGTAACGATGACTCGTATCGATAGTAACGATGAATAGTAACGATGAATAGTAACGATGACTCGTATCGGTAGTAACGATGAATAGTAACGATGAATAGTAACGATGAATAGTAACGATGACTCGTATCGGTAGTAACGATGAATAGTAACGATGAATAGTAACGATGACTCGTATCGGTAGTAACGATGAATAGTAACGATGAATAGTAACGATGAATAGTAACGATGACTCGTATCGGTAGTAACGATGAATAGCAACGATGAATAGTAACGATGAATAGTAACGATGAATAGTAACGATGAATAGCAACGATGAATAGTAACGATGAATACTAACGATGAATAGTAACGATGAATAGTAACGATGAATAGTAACGATGAATAGTAACGATGAATAGTAACGATGAATAGCAACGATGAATAGTAACGATGAATACTAACGATGAATAGTAACGATGACTCGTATCGGTAGTAACGATGAATAATAACGATGAATGGTAACGATGAATAATAACTATGAATAGTAACGATGAATACTAATGATGAATAATTTTATGAAAATACAATCATAATTTGTCATAAATTTATAACAGTTTAAGTTTATCGTTTTTTGTCATACTTTCTATGACAAAAATATCGCCGAAGATGTTTAAAATTATGATATTTTACGATAAAATACAATCATTATACACCGTAATGTACAATGGTTTATTAAACAATACGCTGATTATAAATTTTTCGTCCCTGTACTGAATTCTTTTTTTAAACTCTGTACTATTAAATATATTATACATTCTCATATATTTTACTCTTTTCAGAGCACAATATATAGTGGGCTATACAATATCAATTATAATTAACTCACCCAATGTAACAATAAATGACTAGTTATTTGCGCACATATGGTTTTAAAGTAATTATAATGATTGTTGGTGTTGTCCATACTGCCATTTAATCCGTCCTAAAGCTGATACTCTTGATTAATTAATTGGATAATTGCATTAGTTATTCATAGATGTACTATAAATAGCATACATGTGACTTACATTATAATAGAGCATATGCATGATGTAGTAAACACTATGATTCGAAACAAGGGCAAAAATAATAATATTATTTAGATTTACGTAATATTTTCTGAACCCTCAGAAAAATTGATCGTAAAAGGGTATAGAAAAAGATAAATCAATGTTCACAATCTATCCTAATAATCCCTGTTATTTATTTATTTATTTGGTGTCCCCCTTCACACTACGGGTATTAAACATGAAGATTGTAACCATGATAAGTACGGGAATATCTGATATTTTTGATTTCTTATGTTTTTATTCAATTTTTATACGTATTCATCTATAAAATTATATAAATCTAGGCATTAAAATAAATTCTAATTGAATTCACTAAAAGAAAAGAAAACGGGTTACAAATTAATATCAAAGACCCGTTATTCTTAACGGGAATGAACACTAGTTATTATATAATTTTCCTTTCATATGTAACTATTATATATCCTCTTCACTCGAATATATCAGTTTCTGCAGCCAATGCATTTGGGCCAAAGTGTTTATTTACACTATTTTAGTGATATACAGTTAAATGTACCTGTGATGATTACTATCAGTTCTTCTGTTTCATATTATATGAAAATAAAATATATTGATAATTATTGTAATGTTTGTAGACATTTTGAAAGTTGCTCTGTGTTCACGAGGACAAATTTGTAAGATTTGAAAGTATTAGGAAATTAGAATATATTTTAAATTGGTTTGATTTTATAAAGGCAGTATCATAAGTGAGATAAGACTTTAGTTCCGAAACAAACTTTCAACCCCTCACAAATTTAATTATTTTATTACTGATAAATTTTATAAAATTACACCTACATTTCAACACCATACAATCTAGATATCAAAACATGTTGAGAACTTAAATCACACTCATCTACAAAATGTTAATCCAAAAGCAAATATTTGTCAATAAAAGATAATAGAACTGTAATTATATTAAGATTTCATACTGTGTAGTTATACAAATAAAATAATTCCTTTTAATTTCTTTCCATTCCAATTCCTATATCTCTATACTCAATGTATTCCAAATACTATTCTCTTTTTCTATCTCACACAGTGTTGTTTCAGTGCTAATTTTTCATGAGCAGCTTCCAGAGAGTATTATATATACTATGATAGAGCATAGTGAAAAGAGACATCAGTAAATACACACTGATAGAAACTCTTATTCGAAATTTATAAAGCAGCCGTAAAAAAAAGTCAGTGTCATATGTGACCCTTGTAGAGCGTAATAATATTGTATGTAACAGCGCCATATATTATAGGTAACTCTATAGCGTCATAGGTAACTCTACAGTGTCATAGGTAAGTCTACAGTGTCATAGGTAACTCTACAGTGTCATAGGTAACTCTACAGTGTCATAGGTAACTCTACTGCGTCATAGGTAACTCTACAGTGTCATAGGTAACTCTACAGTGTCATAGGTAAGTCTACAGTGTCATAGGTAACTCTACAGTGTCATAGGCAACTCTACAGTGTCATAGGTAAGTCTACAGTGTCATAGGTAACTCTACAGTGTCATAGGTAACTCTACTGCGTCATAGGTAACTCTACAGTGTCATAGGTAACTCTACAGTGTCATAGGTAACTCTACTGCGTCATAGGTAACTCTACAGTGTCATAGGCAACTCTACAGTGTCATAGGTAAGTCTACAGTGTCATAGGTAACTCTACAGTGTCATAGGTAACTCTACTGCGTCATAGGTAACTCTACAGTGTCATAGGTAACTCTACAGTGTCATAGGTAAGTCTACAGTGTCATAGGTAACTCTACAGTGTCATAGGTAACTCTACTGCGTCATAGGTAACTCTACAGTGTCATAGGTAACTCTACAGTGTCATAGGTAACTCTACAGTGTCATAGGTAACTCTACAGTGTCATAGGTAACTCTACAGTGTCATAGGTAACTCCACAGTGTCATAGGTAACTCTACAGTGTCATAGGTAACTCTACTGCGTCATAGGTAACTGTACAGTGTCATAGGTAACTCTACAGTGTCATAGGTAACTCTACAGTGTCATAGGTAACTCTACAGTGTCATAGGTAACTCTACAGTGTCATAGGTAACTCCACAGTGTCATAGGTAACTCTACAGTGTCATAGGTAACTCTACAGTGTCATAGGTAACTCCACAGTGTCATAGGTAACTCTACAGTGTCATAGGTAACTCTAGAGTGTCATAGGTAACTCTACAGTGTCATAGGTAAGTCTACAGTGTCATAGGTAACTCTACAGTGTCATAGGTAACTCTACAGTGTCATAGGTAACTCTACAGTGTCATAGGTAACTCCACAGTGTCATAGGTAACTCTACAGTGTCATAGGTAACTCTACAGTGTCATAGGTAACTCTACAGTGTCATAGGTAACTCTAGAGTGTCATAGGTAACTCTACAGTGTCATAGGTAACTCTAGAGTGTCATAGGTAACTCTACAATGTCATAGGTAACTCTACAGAGTAATAGGTAACTCTACAGTGTCATAGGTAACTCTACAGTGTCATAGGTAACTCTACTGCGTCATAGGTAATCCTACTGCGTCATAGGTATTTCTAAAGCGTCATAGGTAACTCTAAAGCGTCATAGGTAACTCTAAAGCGTCATAGGTAACTCTAAAGCGTCATGGGTAACTCTACAGCGTCATAGGTATTTTTACAGCGTCAGAGGTAACTCTACAGCGTCATGGGTAACTCTACAGCGTCATGGGTAACTCTACAGCGTCATGGGTAACTCTACAGCGTCATAGGTAACTCTACAGTGTCATGGGTAACTCTACAGCGTCATGGGTAACTCTACAGCGTCATGGGTAACTCTACAGCGTCATGGGTAACTCTACAGCGTCATGGGTAACTCTACAGCGTCATGGGTAACTCTACAGCGTCATAGGTAACTCTACAGCGTCATGGGTAACTCTACAGCGTCATGGATAACACAGTAGCGCCATCTATCGACAGCTCCCAGTCTTACTTAATAAACTGATTGCAATCGATAGGCTGCATTAATTTCGGTGTCTGCATTCATTAAGTGCATTGAAAGCCATCTAGTTTGGCACTGACAGACAGACTGATATCCAAACTTTAACTAGGCATTACCTGTAGTATATATGTTGCACAAAATAGTGATTAATAATATAGGGAAAATAAAGTCAAATTATTAAAGTTTTCTATATTCAAAAAAATAAAGAACTAAATTAGGATAGACAGCATGATCAGCAATAATTGACCACTGGAAGCTGGAGATCGCCATAGTATGAGTGAGTAGCCCCCAGTAGTGGTCTGCTGCATGAAAGTCACCTGTCCTTAGTGCAAATCAAACTGCTGCTGTAATATAAGAATAACTATTACTACATTGTAGTGAAATTGAAAACTGGAGCAAATTAGCTAAATAAGAATCCACATGATAATCATGCTCATTAAGCAAATGATTATAAAATAAATATGCAGTTTGACTAAAATGATAAAATAATAGGGTAACTCCACACCGTATGCCAAAGTATATGGAACATAGCTTTCACAACTAGTACAACACCAAATACAATAAATGTGTACTTACATTATTTGCACGTGTTATACAGGCGTTTAGTCGTCGCTCAATCCGTTATCCTTCATCCCCTTAGACGTCCTACGTTCTCTCCCATTCTCGCTCCATTCATTCCCAGCTTCCACAATCTTCCCGGCCAGTCAGAGCCCTCCACGGCCTCACGGCCAATCTTGCAGGAGAGTTCACTACCTCATGATAAATACAAGGGACTTTAGTACGAAGTAGATGATTGATGCCCAGGCTACCATAACAAAGTAGTTGATTTGCTGAGAGACAGTGCGTACGTCAGTACTATACAAACACTGTGATGAGACTGCCTTACTCAGCCACCTTTATCCTGGAAGTAAACCTCAAAGGAAGATTAAGGCGGGTCCACTAGTAGTCTCGTTTTGTAAGTACACAAATATTGCATGAGATGTTACGAGACATACGAGTGGAGCCCAAACATATATGAATAATAATAATAAATAAAAGAATGAGGAAATAATTTTCCTAACATATGTTGTATCCTAGTGTATATATGTTATACCCATGCCATTTCTTACAAGTATGCGTGCTGCGGTTAAAACTGTTTGCGAGTTATAATTGAAAATACCTTTTACACTAACTACAGCAGATACAACTTCATCTTATACATCAACTACAACCTGCGTACTATCTTCTCCTAATGTTTCTCACCAACTCTGGTAAGAATAACATTATGAAGTATTGCAGAGTGATATGATGGTAGTGGCTCTGTTACCGTACGAATTATTATTAACCATTTGGAGGACAATGAAAGGTAGAGCGTGTATCAATTACTTGGCCCATTTGACTCAATTATCCGCACCCCGCAGATCTCAGTGACCAGATTCAAAAGGACACGAGCAATTCAACCAGACGTCGTGTTTGATGTCTATATGCAAATGATGTGTCATACACACTATAAGATATATGGAAATGATGTGTCATGCACTATAAGATATATGGAAATGATGTGTCATGCACACTATAAGATATATGGAAATGATGTGTCATACACACTATAAGATATATGGAAATGATGTGTCATGCACTATAAGATATATGGAAATGATGTGTCATGCACACCATAAGATATATGGAAATGATGTGTCATGCACTATAAGATATATGGAAATGATGTGTCATGCACTATAAGATATATGGAAATGATGTGTCATGCACTATAAGATATATGGAAATGATGTGTCATGCACACCATAAGATATATGGAAATGATGTGTCATGCACACTATAAGATATATGGAAATGATGTGTAGTATGTACTATCAGAGAAAAGAGTCACTGTGATGATGTACTATCAGAGAAAAGAGTCACTGTGATGATGTACTATCAGAGAAAAGAGTCACTGTGATGATGTACTATCAGAGAAAAGAGTCACTGTGATGATGTACTATCAGAGAAAAGAGTCACTGTGATGATGTACTATCAGAGAAAAGAGTCACTATGATGATGTACTATCAGAGAAAAGAGTCACTGTAATGATGTACAATCAGAAAAAAGAGTCACTGTGATGATGTACTATCAGAGAAAAGAGTCACTGTGATGATGTACTATCAGAGAAAAGAGTCACTGTGATGATGTACAATCAGAGAAAAGAGTCACTGTGATGATGTACTATCAGAGAAAAGAGTCACTGTGATGATGTACTATCAGAGAAAAGAGACACTGTGATGATGTACTATCAAAGAAAAGAGTCACTGTGATGATGTACTATCAGAGAAAAGAGTCACTGTGATGATGTACTATCAGAGAAAAGAGTCACTGTGATGATGTATGTACTATTAGAGAAAAGAATCACTGTGATGATGTACTATCAAAGAGAAGAGTCACTGTGATGATGTACTATCAGAGAAAGGAGTCACTGTGATGATGTACTATCAGAGAAAAGAGTCACTGTGATGATGTACTATCAGAGAAAAGAGTCACTGTGATGATGTACTATCAGAGAAAAGAGTCACTGTGATGATGTACTATCAGAGAAAAGAGTCAATGTGATGATGCACTATCAGAGAAAAGAGTCACTGTGATGATGTACTATCAGAGAAAAGAGTCACTGTGATGATGTACTATCAGAGAAAAGAGTCACTGTGATGATGTACTATCAGAGAAAAGAATCACTGTGATGATGTACTATCAGAGAAAAGAGTCACTGTGATGATGTACTATCAGAGAAAAGAGTCAATGTGATGATGCACTATCAGAGAAAAGAGTCACTGTGATGATGTACTATCAGAGAAAAGAGTCACTGTGATGATGTACTATCAGAGAAAAGAGTCACTGTGATGATGTACTATCAGAGAAAAGAGTCACTGTGATGATGTACTATTAGAGAAAAGAGTCACTGTGATGATGTACTATCAGAGAAAAGAGTCACTGTGATGATGTACTATCAGAGAAAAGAGTCACTGTGATGATGTACTATCAGAGAAAAGAGTCACTGTGATGATGTACTATCAGAGAAAAGAGTCACTGTAATGATGTACAATCAGAGAAAAGAGTCACTGTGATGATGTACTATCAGAGAAAAGAGTCACTGTAATGATGTACAATCAGAGAAAAGAGTCACTGTGATGATGTACTATCAGAGAAAAGAGTCACTGTAATGATGTACAATCAGAGAAAAGAGTCACTGTGATGATGTACTATCAGAGAAAAGAGTCACTGTAATGATGTACAATCAGAGAAAAGAGTCACTGTAATGAGGTTAGTTTCACAAATCACAGTTTTCTAATTTCCTATTATTTTCAAATCATACAAATTTGGTATAGTGTTCTCAGGCCAATTAAAAAAAAATATATCTAAGCATTACAATTAGTAAATTTTATTTTTCTTTATTAGTAAACTGTGAAAAGATCTCTACATTTAAACTTTATTGACAGTACAAATTGTATATACTTATTACTATTGTATATTTCATGGGCTTACCACTCAATAATATTCTACTCAGACAAGTTAGAGATGAGAGTAAGATCAAAGTGATACTCCGGTATCATGCTAAGGATATCCATGATATGAATCAATAGAAGCAGTGTCCGTCATCCTTTGGTCTGGGGCTGATGTGGCTAGGTATAACAATGGCAAATTGAGAGCCTCTATTATCTCTATTATATATATATTATCTAAGCGTTTGTGGTTAACTAAATAGATATTTAATTGGTAATGTTGTGCTTATTAATTAAATTGTATTATCAAAGTGCAGATGAATGATTAGGCGGTGTGCAGATGTTTCGCCAATTTTGAAACTCTTATGTAGTTTGTTGTATCCGCTATCTTTTTTTACAGTGCACTTGTTTTAATGACCTAATAGAGGGTTGGGGGGAGAGGGGGCACGCCCCCTATAAACCATATATATTAGAGTATGTTCATATCTTTTTTACGAATATCCATCAACGAAACGTACTGCCGATGTAACGTCTTGTCGACGAAATATCCCGCCGACATAACATCTTGTCGACGAAATATCCTGTCGATGTAACGTCTTGTCGACGAAACGTACTGTCGAAGTAACGTGAAAGGCATTTCGTCGAAACTTCTAGTAACCGATTATGTTGTTTATGAATATTATTTTAGGATTGTGAAGCACCATAACTTTCTGTTTGGGCTGTGATCTATTCTATATTTTGACGTCCAAATGGCATGAATGGGAGACTGATTCTATGAAATTAGAGTTGAAATAGCGTCATCTTATAATAGGAGTTCGAAATCGAGTTAATCGTTTGGTATTTATTTATTACATATATAGTTAGTGGGCAATTATTTGGATTAATGAGTAAATAAATATTATATCAATTCAAGAGACTATGATAAGAAAACATACATTTAGTTCCATCTTCCTCTTGCTATATACCATTAATTATTCAAATAACTTAAAAAACATTTGTCACATCAAACCACCGCTACTAATATATTCGAAAATATCTTCCCAATCACTGAAGCAAAACTAACCAAATAACAAACTTGTCCCATGAATAAAATAACTGCATTGCATCTCATGGGAGAAAATGTTTCAGTAACTTAATGACATCTCCTCGAGGTATAATGGCCAACTGTCATATCGAACCACTTCCATTTTAGAGAAATGGCTTGCCATCCTCAACAAAAAAACTATCATCACATGTACGGGCTTCCATTTCTAATTTCAAAGGATGGGTTACATGATTCGTATTAAAAACCTCTGTAGAGTAAATGAGGATATATGTATATATTAGTTGATTCTGGTGGGGCCATAGAAGATTTATATAAATCCCCACTATGAAAAAAGTTATCAATTTCACTTTGTCTGTCAGTAATCAGTAGATATCTTTACTGAAAAATTAACCTACCGAATGTTCCATCAACTTTTAAAATTGCGCGTTACAAAGAAAACTGCATCACCAATCAATTTAACAATACTAACGGCAATTCAGTGGTAATAACCAGACTACAAATTGGTGAGGTTAACAAAATAATAACCAGTTATGATTGCCAATTCTTGGATAAAAGAAATATTTATCTACCATCATTCATGTAAGCTTCCCTTCTTAGTCACCTTTCAGAACCACTTAAACCTTTAATTCTTAACATTCAATGAATTGTTGAGTGTACCATCACCAAGGAACATGGTTGTAGGACTATTTTTTTCACTGATGGTACACATCTATGACTTCAAATCTATCGGCGAATTTCGAAGCATAAATTTAATATTTTTGATGGGTTTCAGCGCCAATTAAAAAGAATGGCCCATGAATGTAAATAGTGTGCATGATTTATTTATTATTCAACTGGAAGTTATTGATTTGAATCTACATTTTTGTTATAATTGGTCCACTAACTTCGGGAATTAGAGAAAATCAACACCCTGTTAGTTAATTACGTATAAAATACTTAATGGCAAAGCTAACTATATTCTTTATTGGATCTGCAATGAAATTATTCTCAAATTGAACTTCTACATATATCTCCAAAACTGATTCATAGAAATTAGAAATGTTTCCAGGTTTGAAAATTATAAATATGGGATTGAATTGGTTATGATATTTAGTTTTATGTATCCCTTTTATCCATTCTTAGAATATCCAAAAGAATATTCAATTTTTGAGGCTCTATACTTGAAGAATTACCTATAATGTATTGTACTAATTAATTATTTCGCAAATACTCTAAACCCATACTTTAGGCCCGTTTCACACTTGCGTTTTACAACACAGCGGTAAAAAGGCAAGGAAATGTGTTCTCACTTGCGGTTTTTTATCGCATTTTCCCCTTCAGCGATAAAAAAACGCAAGTGTGAATACATTTTAAGAAGAGCTTTTTTCCTCGGTGTTAAAAACGCAGGTGTGAAGAGGGAATTATAGTAAATAATTCTATAGAATTCACATACCAATCTTCCATTTCATTGCAGTTTGATACTGAACATTGATATGGATCATTGAAACCCCCACAAAGTGTTAGTTTCCCCCTCTACTTCCTCCACTTCACCCCCCTCTACTTCCCCCATCTCTCACCCCCTCTACTTTCCCCACATTACACCCCCTCTACTTTCCCCACATTACACCCACTCTTCTTCCCCCAATTTATACCCCCTCTTCTTCCCCCAATTTACACCCCCTCTACTTTCCCCACATTACACCCACTCTACTTCCCCCACTTTACACCCCCTCTACTTCCCCCACATTACACCCTCTTTACTTCCCCCACTTTACACCCCCTCTACTTCCCCCACTTTACACCCCCTCTACTTCCCTCACATTATACCCTCTCTACTTCCCTCACTTCACACCCCCTCTACTTTCCCCACATTACACTCACTCTACTTCCCCCACATTATACCCTCTCTACTTCCCCCACTTCACACCCCCTCTACTTCCCCCACTTTACACCCTCTCTACTTCCCCCACTTCACACCCCCTCTACTTCCCCCACTTTACACCCTCTCTACTTCCCCCACTTCACACCCCCTCTACTTCCCCACATTATACCCTCTCTACTTCCCCCACTTTACACCCACTCTACTTCCCCCACTTTACACCCCCTCTACTTCCCCCACATTATACCCTCTCTACTTCCCCCACTTCACACCCCCTCTACTTCCCCCACTTAACACCCTCTCTACTTCCCCCACTTCACACCCCCTCTACTTCCCCCACATTATACCCTCTCTACTTCCCCCACTTTACACCCACTCTACTTCCCCCACTTTACACCCCCTCTACTTCCCCCACATTATACCCTCTCTACTTCCCCCACTTCACACCCCCTCTACTTCCCCCACTTTACACCCTCTCTACTTCCCCCACTTCACACCCCCTCTACTTTCCCCACATTACACCCACTCTACTTCCCCCACTTCACACCCCCTCTTCTTTCCCCACATTACACCCACTCTACTTCCCCCACTTCACACTCCCTCTACTTCCCCCAGCTTACACCCATTCTACTTCCCCCACTTTACACCCCCTCTACTTCTCTCACTTCACACCTCCTTTACTTCCCCCACTTCACACTCACTCTACTTCCCCCACATTACACCCACTCTACTCCCTCCCCCCCTCTTCACACCCCCTCTACTTCCCCCACTTCACACCCCCTCTTCTTTCCCTACATTACACCCACTCTACTTCCCCCACTTCACACACCCCTCTACTTCCCCCACATTACACCCACTCTACTCCCCCCAATTTACACCCACTCTACTTCCCCCACATTACACCCCCTCTACCCCCCCCCCCTTACGCCCACTCCATTCAATGATATACACAACATGGTGGAGAGTCTCATCTCTATACTTACTAAGTTTTAAGTGAGATTTGATCCTAGATAAATAAAACGATTATTTATAATTCTAGGGATATGACCATGTGTCTGTAAAACTATCTAATATTGACACACTAAATCTTTATTTGGAAAAAAGTTTAAACTCTTTACAGTTTAATAACAGACTATTTATAAATAAAATATAATATGAGCCCAGTCCGTCCTTCTTTCAATCTTAAAAACTTGGATGATGATACACAGGAAAAACTGATAATTTGTGGTAGTATCACATTGCTGCGGATCACACTAATATTAATAATTTAAAAAAAACATAGTTTTTATTTTTGAATAATAATTTGGTTGAATCAGTGCTCTTGTATTGATAATTAGTACTTGCACATAAATATAATCCTAAAGCCATTATACTAATTATTCATAATTTAACAGTCAGTTAATCTTATTACCTTCGCAAAATTTGCGGAAATTTATGTTTTAGGGGGATTATTTGTAATTTTTTTATTCGCATAACGCAAACAGTATTCAAAACATGTGCCTGAAATTCAGTGAGATCATTAGTCATTTTCCAGGAACCATTTTATTAGATTTTGGGAGAGATCAGGTCAAAGGTCAAGGTCACGAAAAGCTCAAATTAACAAAGAAAGAAGGTCACTAAAATTGAAACAATTGTTGATAAATAGTACAGTACCTTTTGTTCATTATTTCTTGAGAATTCAATTAATAAAGTAGGTTTAGAATTATATTTAAGTGCATTCATATAAAAACAAAACATATAGAGTTTAAGAAAAAATATTTTATTCACTCTCAGAAATCAAGAATATGATTTTGTTTTTAATTAAAGGGATAGTAAAGTAAAAATCAAACAATCGCCAAATTGGTTTTAAATCGATTCAGAATATTTAATTATGTAATATTTACCTCTTCCCCCACCTCTCCCCCACTTCTCTCTACCCCCTCTCCCCCACTCATCACAGGTGTACCGACTAAGGCTTAATTTCAGTGTCTGGTAACACTGAGCACTAAGGAGCTTAGGTTTGCTCACAAAGCATCGCACAGAGACACCTAGCGACTAGAACTGAAACATCACGATTGTTACTCACTCCCCTGATATCATTATGGAACATTTTAAAGCTATAATGAAACATATATATTATCAATTTAACCAAACGGACGCTATTCATTATTCATTGCAAAGAAAAAGTTGTTTTGGGGCCATAGAAGACAGAGAGAGAAAGTTATGGTGGGGCCATAGAAGATAAATAGAAAAAGTTATGGTGGAGCCATAGAAGATAAAGAGAGAAAGTTATGGTGGGGCCATAGAAGATAAAGAGAGAAAGTTATGGTGGGGCCATAGAAGATAAAGAGAGAAAGTTATGGTGTGGCCATAGAAGATAAAGAGAGAAAGTTATGGTGGGGTCATAGAAGATAAAGAGAGAAAGTTATGGTGGGGCCATAGAAGATAAAGAGAAAAAGTTATTGTGGGGCCATAGAAGATTAAGAGGGGGACTCCCTTTAATATTCGGGTGACCCACAATACTTTCTATCATGGGTAAGATTTAAACACTTTTTTCTTATTTATTTAAATAAATACCTTAAATATAATAAATATGACAAAAGTAATTAAAAGTTGAGAGCGGATGTTATGCAAGTGCTATGTAATGATGTTATACAATTTTCCCCTCAGAATTATTGTGTCAGGACATTACGTGACTGCAGAAAACAATTAAAGTTATAGCCTATAGGTATATTTTATAGGTCCTCTCCACTTTAAATTAAATTTTCACTAGAATTGCTTTATATTTGTAGAACTAATGTTATATAACATATCACAGCTAACAGAAAAGAAATTGATCAAATATTCGCTTCGTAATCAATTATTTCAGAAACAGGAACAGTCAACCGTCTCTGTCCGACATTTTTATTAGATTTCTATTTATTCATTAATCATAAATGTTCCCTTATGATTTTGATCAGAGTTAGCAATTTGCAGATGTAATACTTAAGGACCTTTAAGCTCAATCTTCATGGGTAATATATTTAACATTTAAACTACTAAACACGTGCTATCGTAAATTAAATGGTAATTAGGTACGCTTTTAGGTACCTAATATTTTTTTAAGGGAATGGCATTTAGGTAACGGTATAGGTAGGTAGCTATTTATAACAAGTCTAAAAGCTTTATTATGGTTTTAAATTTTTCTGAGGTATTCTGATCTTTTTCTTCACTTGAAATTCAGAGAGTAGGAGTAAAATCACAAGGTTAACTTAAATTGCATATTATAATAAAAATTTAGAACCAAATTTGAAATTGTTAGCAGTTCTATAATCAGTAAACTTAGTTCTAATGAATAGAGTGATAAAAAAATTAATGTGGAGGGGACCTTTAAGTGGGAAATGATTGTATAGCAAACACTTGTAAAGGTGGCCCACTTCAAAAATAAATTACTTCTCCATATACTCCCTCATACCATCTTTTAAATGACCTTTAAAATATTCATACACACCTTTCCACCACTTGCCCCTCACTCTCCCCCCACCAATCTACCCCCTCTACCCCCACACCCCACGTCAGTTGGTCTCGAACTTCTGAGATCAATTCGCTGTTCAATTTCCATCTCACTTCCACATTTTGATGATTTGTGTTTCTTCGACGTGAAACTAAAAAAAAGTCAAAACTGCGGAAAAGATTTCCCTTGAATTGGTGGGGAGAAAATACCTGA
The DNA here is from genome assembly GCA_947561585.1 of Caprella mutica. Lineage (NCBI taxonomy): Eukaryota > Metazoa > Arthropoda > Malacostraca > Amphipoda > Caprellidae > Caprella > Caprella mutica. The sequence continues at coordinate 381,055 of CANNZV010000506.1, read as the reverse complement.
AACTCTACTTTCCAGATGTCAATGTTAGATATCAGTCAAAGGTTTGCAGCTAACTTTTCCTACGATAGGGCATGAAAAATAAATAATACGTCATGAAGTTTATTTCATTTGTACAGTATAACTCCTCTATAGTGAAAGCCTCTATAGTGAAGAGGTAGTGTCCTGAATAAGGAAGTAGATTCTAGTCTATATAGCTGACAAATTTTCTTTAGTCTGTCATGAAAGGCCATCATCAGACTAAAGAAAATTTGTTCACTATAGAAGCTACTTCCTTTCTCAGGACTCTACATTCACTATAGAGTGTTTCATTACAGAGGAGTTATACTGTAGCTTTTATATTTACTATACAGGTAAAGCTGACACAACGATAGAATTTACGTACCTTGAAAAGGGCTCGCTATAGAGATCTAGTGGTCACTGTAAGGTCACAGAATTACTTAAGTTGGGGATTTAAACTTTCATTTTAAACAGCATTTCAAAAGGAACTCTAATGAAATGAACAATCTCAAATAATAATTAAATTAATATTTAATGAAAATCTTATATTTACATTACATACTCATATAAATGTACAAAATAATAAGGTGGGTAAAATATTACAAAGATATTAGCAATAATGTGTGAAAATATTCGATAGTTACACCTCTATTTAATATTTATAGAACTCTTCTAATCAAAGAAAATGTATAGGCAAAGAGTAACAAAATCAAATAAGTAAATATCTGAAAATCAATACATTAAGTGTTGATTGTAGATTGTAATACCTCTGAACGATGAAAATATTTGTTAAACCATATAATTTAAAGGGGTCGTTGTAGGAGCTGCATGACTCTTAGAATAGATCGGATAATTTTTGTCCTTTGTATGGGGTGTCCGATTAAAGATGGTCCACTGTACGAGCTTTACCTGTATGTGTAACACTAAAATTGGCACCCTGAACTATAAAAAGATAGCACATACTCTCAACACTGTAACATTCATTGAGTAGCATTTCGCAATATACAATATGTATGATCTTCTCGTAGTGATTTGACATTAGGTTTAACTCTTGATGACGTCACAGATCAATGCAAGTCTGATGAATAATTCACTCAGATGTTACACTGTGAATAAAGGGAACAGTATAACATGAAAGAAATGATTCATTATTATCAATTGACTTTTAAAATGATATTTTCTTATAGTAAAAAGTCAAAAAGTAGTTCCATTTTGTTATTTCAGTTCAATTCTCCAGATCCTGCAAGAAAATTAATTTTAACTGCAGTTCCGAGGTGAATTAACTCCAATGCACTTTTCTTAATTTCATTTCTGTCAAAAACATTCATTCGAATTAAGAAGAAGAAAATTGAAAGAATTTCTTTATATTTTCGCGTATCCATTCATGACCAATAGTTTAAATCGATCACTAAAATAATCTCTATTAAAACCAGCACAAAATTAACATTTAGGAATTCAGACTTAAAAACTCCAAAGAATTTAATCTTTTCTTTCCTCTGAAACTCTGCAGCAACTTTTCTTTCACAGATTTCATTCGAATATTTTGCACCAGAAGAATTTAAATGTAAATTCACTTGGTGATTTGCATGATTTATCTCAGCATTTTGGTGCAATTCGCAGTTAGTGACAAAAATATTGACTGAAATATCTTTGCAAAATAGTGATTTAGAATCGAAGAATTAAATGTTGTGATTTTTACACTACTTATATTGTATACTTAAAATAACATTAGTTTCTTCTATATTTCCCTTGGCTGTCGCAGATAATAAATTATTCTTCATATAACCTTCACACTTCCAAAATGATAATTTTATTTATTTATATTGTGAGGATATTCCATCAGAAAATTATGTGATATTGTTATAGAGTATTAAATTATCTAATTTAGATATCCCTTTATTATCCCGTTAACATTTTGCGATAATTGAAATATCATATAATAATTTTAAAAAAATTACTCGAAAAAATTAATATTCATTTTCTTTAATAGTATTCTTTCTACTATTATTCGAACAAGTCATTTATTGTTGATGTGACATGAATTTTTGTGCCACATATTTCCATTATTTTAAATTATTGATATATTGCACTGAAGATAAAAGTATTCCCTTTTCATTTTGACGAAATACTATAGTCTGTTTTTTCTATTCACTTTAACTGCTCTGTCATAATCGCACAATAATTTAATTAATTAAACTATAGGTAGCAATTTATATTATTATTATTAGGTTCAACTCTTACCATATTCCATCTGAAATTATAAATTCTAAAGCATTGAATTCTATTCTAATAATTACTGAATAAAGTCAATATATTCTATGCCGGATTCATCCTATATTCATCCTATGTCGAAGAATTGACATTGGCAATATTCAAATATTCGTCAGCGTTGATTTAATAAATGTTTAGTTCAACATTTTGATTCTTTTCTAAGTTGAAGCAGAATTTAACGAAACATTAATTATTAAAATAATTTCAATTGAAATTTTAAATAAAATAATTTCCTATTTAATAAAATGATTTTTCAATATTGTACATAAATATTAATAATTCCTCATAAAATAAAACATTAACCATAATCTATACTTTGTCAAGTACAGTCACCAACATAAGTAGTAACGAGGTGTTAATGTAGTAATTATAGTCAGTCACTATAGACTGTAACAGTCACTATAGACTGTTACAGTCACTATAGACTGTAGCAGTCACTATAGACTGTAGCAGTCACTATAGACTGTAGTAGTCACTAAAGACTATCTTTGGTAGAACTTCTGTTACCAAATACATCATAGGAATATTAAACAGTGATCTAAATAGAGATCAGTGCTGTGATGTCATTGCAGTCACTGTGATAGTCATTGCAGTCACTGTGATAGTCATTGCAGTCACTGTGATAGTCATTGCAGTCACTGTGATAGTCAATGCAGTCACTGTGATAGTCACTGCAGTCACTGTGATAGTCACTGCAGTCACTGTGATAGTCACTGCAGTCACTGTGATAGTCAATGCAGTCACAGTGATAGTCATTGCAGTCACTGTGATAGTCATTGCAGTCACTGTGATAGTAAATGCAGTCACTGTGATAGTCACTGCAGTCACTGTGATAGTCACTGCAGTCACTGTGATAGTCACTGCAGTCACTGTGATAGTCACTGCAGTCACTGTGATAGTCACTGCAGTCACTGTGATAGTCACTGCAGTCACTGTGATAGTCACTGCAGTCACTGTGATAGTCACTGCAGTCACTGTGATAGTCACTGCAGTCACTGTGATAGTCACTGCTGTATTTTCACGATATCAGTTTTTTCCCGTATATGCCATTTCTCCTTAATATTGTACTTTACTGTCGTACTATCACTTGTGTTTTTTTCTGTCGTACTATCACTTGTGTTGTTTCTTTACTGTCGTACTATCACTTGTGTTGTTTCTTTTCTGTCGTACTATCACTTGTGTTGTTTCTTTACTGTCGTACTATCACTTGTGTTGTTTCTTTACTGTCGTACTATCACTTGTGTTGTTTCTTTTTCTGTCGTACTATCACTTGTGTTGTTTCTTTACTGTCGTACTATCACTTGTGTCGTTTCTTTTCTGTCGTACTATCACTTGTGTCGTTTCTTTTCTGTCGTACTATCACTTGTGTTGTTTCTTTTCTGTCGTACTATCACTTGTGTTGTTTATTTTTCTGTCGTACTATCACTTGTGTTGTTTCTTTTCTGTCGTACTATCACTTGTGTTGTTTCTTTACTGTCGTACTATCACTTGTGTTGTTTCTGTTCTGTCTTACTTTCACTTGAGTTGTTTTTTACTATCGTACTATCACTTGTGTTGTTTCTTTACTGTCGTACTATCACTTGTGTTGTTTCTTTACTGTCGTACTATCACTTGTGTTGTTTTTTACTATCGTACTATCACTTGTGTTGTTTCTTTACTGTCGTACTATCACTTGTGTATTTTCTTTACTGTCGTACTATCACTTGTGTTGTTTCTTTACTGTCGTACTATCACTTGTGTTGTTTCTTTGCTGTCGTACTATCACTTGTGTTGTTTCTTTACTGTGGTACTATCACTTGTGTTGTTTTTTTACTATCGTACTATCACTTGTGTTGTTTCTTTACTGTCGTACTATCACTTGTATTGTTTTTTACTATCGTACTATCACTTGTTTTGTTTCTTTACTGTCGTACTATCACTTGTGTTGTTTCTTTACTGTCCTACTATCACTTGTGTCGAATAAGCGTAGATTTTATATTTCAAATAGCAAAATAGACCAAAATATTTCAGTGTTATTAGACTTAATTTATTTGAATGCAAAGTTAAAATTCGAAGTCATTCGTATTAATAGGTTTAATGTTTTTAAATTAGTAACTTGCTTAACTGGCAGGGAAGAGTTTAAAAAGTATATTTAGTACTATCATAAATGTTAGCTAAATAGATATTTCTTCTTTGGCTTTAGAAAAATAAGATTTTTAATTGAAATTGAATAATAATAATCTTGTTTTTTATTTGTTTTCAGTATCACATTCGACTCTCTGGTTCCCTCCTTTTTTTCCTGTAATTGAACTGGAAAATAATGTGATGAAAAATGTAATGAAATGTGATGAAACATGTAATGAAATGTATTGAAACATGTAATGAAACATGTAATGAAACATGTAATGAAACATGTAATGAAACATGTAATGAAACATGTAATGAAACATGTAATGAAACATGTAATGAAACATGTAATAAAACATGTAATGAAANGAAACATGTAATGAAACATGTAATGAAATGTAATGAAACATGTAATGAAATGTAATGAAATGTAATGAAATGTAATGAAATGTAATGAAAAGTAATGAAATGTAATGAAATGTAATGAAATGTAATGAAATGTAATGAAATGTAATGAAATGTAATGAAATGTAATGAAATGTAATGAAATGTAATGAAATGTAATGAAATGTAATGAAATGTAATGAAATGTAATGAAATGTAATGAAATGTAATGAAATGTAATGAAATGTAATGAAATGTAATGAAAAGTAATGAAATGTAATGAAATGTAATGAAATGTAATGAAATGTAATGAAATGTAATGAAATGTAATGAAATGTAATGAAATGTAATGAAATGTAATGAAATGTAATGAAATGTAATGAAATGTAATGAAATGTAATGAAACATGTTATGAAATGTAATGAAATGTAATGAAATGTAATGAAATGAATGAAACATGTAATGAAATGTAATGAAATGTGATGAAACATGTAATGAAATGTAATGAAATGTAATGAAATGTAATGAAATGTAATGAAATGTAATGAAATGTAATGAAATGTAATGAAATGTAATGAAATGTAATGAAATGTAATGAAATGTAATGAAATGTAATGAAATGTAATGAAATGTAATGAAATGTAATGAAATGTAATGAAATGTAATGAAATGTAATGAAATGTAATGAAATGTAATGAAATGTAATGAAATGTAATGAAATGTAATGAAATGTAATGAAATGTAATGAAATGTAAATGTATGAAATGTAATGAAATGTAATGAAATGTAATGAAATGAATGAAATGTAATGAAATGTAATGAAATGTAATGAAATGTAATGAAATGTAATGAAATGTAAATGTAATGAAATGTAATGAAATGTAATGAAATGTATGAATGTAATGAAATGTAATGAAATGTAATGAAATGTAATGAATGTAATGAAATGTAATGAAATGTAATGAAATGTAATGAAATGTAATGAAACATGTAATGAAATGTAATGAAATGTAATTAAATGTAATGAAAATTGTGATTGTTAATGTGATAAAAAATGTAATGCAAAATGTGATGAAAAGGTTAATGAGAATGCAATAGTAATTATGATGCAATGTGATTAATAATGTGATGGTAAATGTGATGAATAGTTCTTATTCCTTGTTTTCAGTACCTAGTACAGTGGCTCTAAACTTTTCCATTATAGAAGCAATTAAATGTTGATTATGGTGGGAAATATTATTTATTTACCATTCGCATTCTTTGTATAACTTCTGTAGCATTATTTATAATGCATTATAATAGAAACTCTAAAATGTGATCATACCGACATATAACCATATATCGAATTTCAGAGTGGATGGTAAATGGTCTAGTTTTACTAATAAAATTATAAATTTTGATGTTTTAAATGACAATTTTTTCCATTAAAACAATCTTGTGTTACCTTTTTATTATTAGAATAATGATACAAAATCTATTCATAACAATAATCAAGACCAGAAAATTTTCCTCCAAAAAACTGGTACCTCAGCGGCGCAGTTGCGTATTTCGCAACGCTAAAACTTTCGAATATTGTCTCCGAGTGCGAACAGAGCCACCTAGACAAGTTAGACCTGCACATTGATCTGCACTTTCTCATACACTCTAACTAACATCCTTATGGTGAAAGTAACTAACATTAAATCACATTATTTAATCAACATGACTACCAGCACTGTAATAATAGCTATATTTTACCAATGGAAAGTAACAGCACTGTCTCTGACCAGATGCATTTCAGGGGTGGGGGGATATGTTGCAGAATGCGGGGGAGAGGGTGAAGTGGGGGTGGGGGATGGGGGTTGTCTGTTCCACCTCTCAGTCCCTTAGTAACAGCTATCGAACTACAGGTGAGTGCAGTGAAATAACTAGTGCTGACACAGCAATTATAGGGGTAGTTTGTATTTGCTGATGATGCTAAATTGCAAACTAAATTTAATGGTCGATATTCTAAATTTATTCATATTATATTTCAATGAGTGAAGTAACTATTGTGAATGGCATTAATTGTTCATTTCAGTGTTTTTCAAAAAAATCAATTTTTGTTATATTTACATTAGAAGCCTGATGAATGTATTAATGCATTATTGTTATTATTGTTTAAATGCCTAAAATAATTCAGCAGAGCAATCATCACCGTATCTATCGTCTATCAGCAGAGCTCATCACCGTATCATTCGTCTATCAGCAGAGCTCATCACCATATCTATCGTCTATCAGCAGAGCTCATCACCATATCTATCGTCTATCAGCAGAGCTCATCATCGTATCTATCGTCTATCAGCAGAGCTCATCACCGTATCTATCGTCTATCAGCAGAGCAATCATCACCGTATCTATCGTCTATCAGCAGAGCTCATCACCGTATCATTCGTCTATCAGCAGAGCTCATCACCATATCTATCGTCTATCAGCAGAGCTCATCACCATATCTATCGTCTATCAACAGAGCTCATCATCGTATCTATCGTCTATCAGCAGAGCTCATCACCATATCTATCGTCTATCAGCAGAGCTCATCACCATATCTATCTTCTATCAGCAGAGCTCATCATCGTATCTATCGTCTATCAGCAGAGCTCATCATCGTATCTATCGTCTATCAGCAGAGCAATCATCACCGTATCTATCGTCTATCAGCAGAGCTCATCACCATATCTATCGTCTATCAGCAGAGCTCATCATCGTATCTATCGTCTATCAGCAGAGCAATCATCACCGTATCTATCGTCTATCAGCAGAGCTCATCATCGTATCTATCGTCTATCAGCAGAGCTCATCACCGTATCTATCGTCTATCAGCAGAGCAATCAGCACCGTATCTATCGTCTATCAGCAGAGCAATCAGCACCGTATCTATCTCTTTAATTAGAATATCGAGTTATCTGCTAAGTCATTTACATGCTCTTTGTATGCCTAACAGATGTGAAGAAATGGAAAAGAACGTCAACTTAATGAGCACAATTTATTGTATTTAATTGACAGGGGGAGGGAGGGGGAGAGGGAAAGGGAGGAGTGTGTATGTGTGTGTGGGGAGGGGGTGAAGAGGGACGCAGGGAAAGGTGGAAGAGAGTAATAAGGAAGAGGAAACCTTCAAATGGCATAACTGCCCATCCGAATAAGATCCGTTTGTATCAACACTCGAGGACAGAAGTGCGTGGGCTCTCATCCCATCAAACTCCCCATTGGAGTCTATGCACTCCAAATCGGATTCCCAAACCTGCCAAAAGATTTTAAACCGAGTGTGAATCCGGTCCAGGTGTCTTTTAAATGAGTTAATCGGTGGATCATTGACTATTTCAGAAGCAGTCATTCACCAGCATTAAATTTTCCAGTTGGGTAGTGCTGAACCGAGATGGAGCCACCATCCAACCGTGGTTACGTGTGATGTTCTGGCACATAACGAAGTAGTCATGGGTGTCAACTTAAGAGAATCCCTTAAGGATCTTAAAAGAAGTCTCTATATGAGGTTACCCCTCGTACATAGTTGTTCTATAGAATCTAGGGTCTAGACTCTTACAGTAAAATAGACTGAGGTCTTCCAACCTTCGAGCTAGCCCTTGAAATGTATCTCTGGCACAAGCTTTATGGTCCCAGCTTGTACTTGTTTCAGTGACAATGTTGGCTACCAGAACTAGACAGCGTACTCCAATAGTGGTGATCAGAATACGTGTACCGTTTTGTACAACAGTAGGTACCGAGAAGCCGCATGGAACACTCTATACTTGTTTACTTTGAAATACATCTGCCACAAATAAGATTAGTCTCCTTTCCTCAACTGGTTTCCCTGGAGTTCCCTGACAGCAACTGGATCCGCGTCGTTGATGCTTATCTTCGTGTCATCAGGAACTTTCGATATTCTACTGACTAGTCACACTTCTAGATCGTTGATGTAGATGATGAAGAGCAGTGGCCTAAGTACCGATCCCTGTGGAATCGAAACTGGTACGGAGTCCAAACCAGATGATACTCCATTGATCACCACTTTCTATATCCTGCCGCCCAGCTATGATTTAATCTGTTGCAGGATATGTCACCTCTTTCTCCAATTTCTCTACCTTGACTCTCTCTACCTTGACCAAAAGCCTCCGATGGGGTAATTTGTCAAAGGCTTCCTTGAAATCTATATTCACGATTGATGAAAACTGCTCTGGACCAGTCATTTTCATTAAGGACGTATCAAAAAAAAAATTCTAATGGGTTAGTCAGATTCATGGTTTTCATAATGGCTTTCTTCTCGCGTAGAAAACTATTATGAATTTTTCTTATGAGTATGTGCTCTTCCAGGTGAGCAACAACCCTGTCCTTAATGATAGACTCAAGCAGCTTGCCTGGAACTGACGTCTGGCTAAACGGCCTGTAATAATTGCTATAGTTGTGGTGTCTCCAGCCTTGAAAATTAGGGCAACATCTGCACAATATTCATGTCGTCAGGGTCCTAACCTGTCTCCAGAGAGAAAATAAGTATAGGTTGCAGATGCGCCTCCAGTTCGGTCTTTACTTTCTTCATGCTCTTCGATAGGAACCCATTTGATCCAGCGCACAACAGTCTGGTTCTTGTCTAACACGTAAAGTTTAGCTTCTATCTATTCAACAGTACAAATGACTTCAGTCAATGCCCTCGGCCCAATATATTGCTACAGGGTCAGGGTTATTAGCCATGTCCCCCCTAGTGCAGACCCTGACAAAACACTTCTTGAGATCAGCTTTTATGAATGAGTCTGAGGCTGCAATCACTCCTTGGATGATTGTCTATGTGGTCTCTGGGATGCAGATGGCATCATACGAACCAACGACCACCATACAACAAAACTTTTTTGATTGAACGACCATTTAATAGTATCATCCAGAGATTTTGTGACGGCTTCCGGATACCTGCACGTTTTCCTTTATCCTGAGAGTCTGAGTTCCCTTATGAACCTGAGTCAGGGCAGGGTCTTCTGGGTCTGAAGGTTCGTTCTCTTGGGTCCGCTGTTCTGGTTTATATGAAGTTCTAATTGTGCCATTTCTTAATATTCTTTTTTGAAAGTGCAGTTACTTTTTTTGCTATGGTACTCTGTGTACCGTGACAAACCAATTGTTCATTCTTCAATAATGAACAACATCTCCAAAATACGTTATTTTATTTTTTGATTCCATTTTCCCTTTATAATTCGATTGAAAATAGAAAAATATTTATCAAATAATATTCTAAAGTTTTGTTATTGCTTAGTTTAAAACCAACCGAATTCAAAACGAGCCAACATTAAGGAAGTTATTAAAGCCTGGACGATTATACAATATACAGCCTATATTTTTCTAATTTAATATTAGATATATTTTAGTCAATTGCCCAGGGATAAATATATGGTTGATAAAGAAGTCATCTAATCAAAGTCCATTTGTTATACATAACAGCTAGTAGTCGAATAATAAATTCAGAGATTTCAACACACAGTTCACCTCTTCCATTTGTTTTGCTGGTAGTACTGTTACCAGTTATCTTTGTGAGTGGTTGTACCTGTCACTCGCAGGCCTCTATGTTATACCTACGCAGAGGTTAGTTACACCTGCCTCTCTTGTTTGTAACTGTCAGATACACTCTTGATATCTGGGATTTTGTCAGAATTCTCTTTCAAATGAATAACATGTTAAGGTAACCTTTTAATCTGTTATTCCAGACGCGTGTTATGCATTTAGTTATAATATTTACGTGTCACCTTATTTCATAAGATAAAACACTGTTGGCACTTGTTACTTCACTACTGAAGATTATTGATTATGATGGTATAAAAATATTTAGCAAGAAGTTAAACTGTACTATAAAGTAATTATAATATGTTCTCTAAATTGTATCAATTAATTTAATAAACTTTCAATTTATTCCACGTGATGTTATGTATTGCAATTTTAATTTATGCCTTTTCACTCTATGCCTTTTCACTCCATGCTTTTTCACTCTATGCCTTCTCACTCTATGCCTTCTCACTCTATGCCTTCTCACTCTATGCCTTTTCACTCTATACCTTTTCACTCTATGACTTTTCACTATGCCTTTTTACTCTATGCCTTTTCACTCCATGCTTTTTTACTCTATGCCTTTTCACTCCATGCCTTTTCACTCTATGCCTTTTCACTCTATGCCTTTTCACTCCATGCCTTTTCACTCTATGGGTTTTCACTCAATGGCTTTTCACTCCATGGCTTTTCACTCGACATTGCTTTCACAGTCACATTTGAGTGCAGTTTAACTTCAGACTGGGATGTGTCAGTTCTAATATATTTATGTTATTTCAAACGCATTCCAACTCAATGCAAAGTCCGGCTATGCAGTTATCTTTTTTAGTCTAATTTGACTGTCGGGTGCAGTCATTATTCCGCTAAAATTTATTAACACATTCCCTCGACATAAAGCATAACTTTCGTCAAACAAATTGTCACTCGTAGTGATATGTTTATTATCACCACAGTGTTCATTAACAATTAGTTTATTTGAATAGCATTTGTATAAATGCTATTTTTGTTCGCCTTTTATTCTTTATGAAATAAAACATGTTTCCATTTATTAAATGTTTCATAAAAGTTAATTGCGAGCATTTTTATAATTGCAAACAAATAATTTATAGTTTTTATATTTATATTTTGAATTCATAAAATTAATTATGATTTCCGTTGGAAATTTATTCAATTAAGTTAATCGTATGAATAGAATGAATTGTAAATACATTATTCTTATTCTTGATAATCCACGGTATTTACAATGAATATTTCATTTATTCCACATATTGAATCGGTTCATTGTGATCTTACATATATATTTACCTTCGCATATTTGCGGAAGATTATATTTTACTCTGCATTCATTTATTTACCATATTGTTAAATGCATAACTGAAAAAATATGGAACCAAATTGCTGAAAATTTGTTGAAACGATTGGTATATGTCCAGTGACATTCTGGTAGAATTTTGGAAGCGACCCGGTCAAAGGTCAAGGTCATGGTCATTTATAACTCAAAAGTGTTGAACCATATTGCATGAAACTTGGTGGAACAATTGGTCATTATCCAGTTACCAGTTTATTAGATTTTGGGAGAGAACGGGTCAAAGCGGCGGCGATGGTATGGGCTTTACCGAGTGCATGTAATCTAGTATAACTCATATTATGATGGTGTGTGATATGTATACAATGTTTCATTATTTACGTGGTAAATAATTGTTCATCTACCCAATAACAGGTAAAATTTGGTTACAAAATGTTAGTTTCTAATGTTAGTTTAGTTTAGTTTCTAATGTTAGTTTTGTTTAGTTTCTAATGTTAGTTTCTAATGTTAGTTTTGTTTAGTTTCTAATGTTAGTTTAGTTTAGTTTCTAATGTTAGTTTAGTTTAGTTTCTAATGTTAGTTTAGTTTAGTTTCTAATGTTAGTTTCTAATGTTAGTTTCTAATGTTAGTTTAGTTTAGTTTCTAATGTTAGTTTAGTTTAGTTTCTAATGTTAGTTTAGTTTAGTTTCTAATGTTAGTTTAGTTTAGTTTCTAATGTTAGTTTAGTTTAGTTTCTAATGTTAGTTTAGTTTAGTTTCTAATATTAGTTTCTAATGTTAGTTAAGTTTAGTTTCTAATGTTAGTTTTGTTTAGTTTCTAATGTTAGTTTAGTTTAGTTTCTAATGTTAGTTTCTAATGTTAGTTTAGTTTAGTTTCTAATGTTAGTTTCTAATGTTAGTTTTGTTTAGTTTCTAATGTTAGTTTTGTTTAGTTTCTAATGTTAGTTTAGTTTAGTTTCTAATGTTAGTTTTGTTTAGTTTCTAATGTTAGTTAAGTTTAGTTTCTAATGTTAGTTTTGTTTAGTTTCTAATGTTAGTTTAGTTTAGTTTCTAATGTTAGTTTCTAATGTTAGTTTAGTTTAGTTTCTAATGTTAGTTTCTAATGTTAGTTTTGTTTAGTTTCTAATGTTAGTTTTGTTTAGTTTCTAATGTTAGTTTAGTTTAGTTTCTAATGTTAGTTTCTAATGTTAGTTTAGTTTAGTTTCTAATGTTAGTTTAGTTTAGTTTCTAATGTTAGTTTCTAATGTTAGTTTCTAATGTTAGTTTAGTTTAGTTTCTAATGTTAGTTTAGTTTAGTTTCTAATGTTAGTTTCTAATGTTAGTTTCTAATGTTAGTTTTGTTTAGTTTCTAATGTTAGTTTAGTTTAGTTTCTAATGTTAGTTTTGTTTAGTTTCTAATGTTAGTTTCTAATGTTAGTTTAGTTTAGTTTCTAATGTTAGTTTTGTTTAGTTTCTAATGTTAGTTTCTAATGTTAGTTTTGTTTAGTTTCTAATGTTAGTTTCTAATGTTAGTTTAGTTTAGTTTCTAATGTTAGTTTCTAATGTTAGTTTAGTTTAGTTTCTAATGTTAGTTTTGTTTAGTTTCTAATGTTAGTTTCTAATGTTAGTTTCTAATGTTAGTTTAGTTTAGTTTCTAATGTTAGTTTTGTTTAGTTTCTAATGTTAGTTTCTAATGTTAGTTTCTAATGTTAGTTTAGTTTAGTTTCTAATGTTAGTTTTGTTTAGTTTCTAATGTTAGTTTCTAATGTTAGTTTAGTTTAGTTTCTAATGTTAGTTTCTAATGTTAGTTTAGTTTAGTTTCTAATGTTAGTTTTGTTTAGTTTCTAATGTTAGTTTCTAATGTTAGTTTAGTTTAGTTTCTAATGTTAGTTTCTAATGTTAGTTTAGTTTAGTTTCTAATGTTAGTTTTGTTTAGTTTCTAATGTTAGTTTCTAATGTTAGTTTAGTTTAGTTTCTAATGTTAGTTTAGTTTAGTTTCTAATGTTAGTTTAGTTTAGTTTCTAATGTTAGTTTAGTTTAGTTTCTAATGTTAGTTTCTAATGTTAGTTTAGTTTAGTTTCTAATGTTAGTTTAGTTTAGTTTCTAATGTTAGTTTAGTTTAGTTTCTAATGTTAGTTTTGTTTAGTTTCTAATGTTAGTTTAGTTTAGTTTCTAATGTTAGTTTCTAATGTTAGTTTAGTTTAGTTTCTAATGTTAGTTTAGTTTAGTTTCTAATGTTAGTTTCTAATGTTAGTTTTGTTTAGTTTCTAATGTTAGTTTTGTTTAGTTTCTAATGTTAGTTTTGTTTAGTTTCTAATGTTAGTTTTGTTTAGTTTCTAATGTTAGTTTCTAATGTTAGTTTAGTTTAGTTTCTAATGTTAGTTTTGTTTTGTTTCTAATGTTAGTTTCTAATGTTAGTTTTGTTTAGTTTCTAATGTTAGTTTAGTTTAGTTTCTAATGTTAGTTTCTAAGGTTAGTTTTGTTTAGTTTCTAATGTTAGTTTAGTTTAGTTTCTAATGTTAGTTTTGTTTAGTTTCTAATGTTAGTTTCTAATGTTAGTTTAGTTTAGTTTCTAATGTTAGTTTTGTTTAGTTTCTAATGTTAGTTTTGTTTAGTTTCTAATGTTAGTTTTGTTTAGTTTCTAATGTTAGTTTCTAATGTTAGTTTAGTTTAGTTTCTAATGTTAGTTTCTAATGTTAGTTTAGTTTAGTTTCTAATGTTAGTTTTGTTTAGTTTCTAATGTTAGTTTTGTTTAGTTTCTAATGTTAGTTTCTAATGTTAGTTTAGTTTAGTTTCTAATGTTAGTTTTGTTTAGTTTCTAATGTTAGTTTCTAATGTTAGTTTTGTTTAGTTTCTAATGTTAGTTTCTAATGTTAGTTTAGTTTAGTTTCTAATGTTAGTTTAGTTTAGTTTCTAATGTTAGTTTTGTTTAGTTTCTAATGTTAGTTTCTAATGTTAGTTTTGTTTAGTTTCTAATGTTAGTTTAGTTTAGTTTCTAATGTTAGTTTTGTTTAGTTTCTAATGTTAGTTTCTAATGTTAGTTTAGTTTAGTTTCTAATGTTAGTTTTGTTTAGTTTCTAATGTTAGTTTCTAATGTTAGTTTTGTTTAGTTTCTAATGTTAGTTTCTAATGTTAGTTTAGTTTAGTTTCTAATGTTAGTTTCTAATGTTAGTTTTGTTTAGTTTCTAATGTTAGTTTCTAATGTTAGTTTTGTTTAGTTTCTAATGTTAGTTTCTAATGTTAGTTTAGTTTAGTTTCTAATGTTAGTTTTGTTTAGTTTCTAATGTTAGTTTCTAATGTTAGTTTAGTTTAGTTTCTAATGTTAGTTTTGTTTAGTTTCTAATGTTAGTTTTGTTTAGTTTCTAATGTTAGTTTCTAATGTTAGTTTAGTTTAGTTTCTAATGTTAGTTTAGTTTAGTTTCTAATGTTAGTTTAGTTTAGTTTCTAATGTTAGTTTAGTTTAGTTTCTAATGTTAGTTTCTAATGTTAGTTTAGTTTAGTTTCTAATGTTAGTTTAGTTTAGTTTCTAATGTTAGTTTTGTTTAGTTTCTAATGTTAGTTTCTAATGTTAGTTTAGTTTAGTTTCTAATGTTAGTTTAGTTTAGTTTCTAATGTTAGTTTTGTTTAGTTTCTAATTTTAGTTTTGTTTAGTTTCTAATGTTAGTTTCTAATGTTAGTTTAGTTTAGTTTCTAATGTTAGTTTAGTTTAGTTTCTAATGTTAGTTTTGTTTAGTTTCTAATGTTAGTTTTGTTTAGTTTCTAATGTTAGTTCTAACTAGTTTTTAATGCGAAACTAAGGAAATTAATTAAAATTATCTTTATTATAACAATGATACTATTTAGTAAATTTTAAATTATTCAATTAATTTTCAGTATTTTTTCAAATATTTTGTATGTATATTCATCGTCAAAGTTTTTGATTAAAAAAAATATATATTTTAGTTAATTTATTCATCCTGACTCTTACTCCCCCCACTATTCCCCCCATTACTCCCCCCACTATTCCCCCTATCCCCCCCCACTAATTATTTCTCACCAAACTACTAACCTCTCCATCGAAATAATTACCACCTTAAATATCAATTAATTCCCCCAAGCATCAAATAAAATGCTTCTTTAATTACTTTGAGTTCCTCCACTTAATTTGCTGACTATTTTCTCCAGTGGAGTATTTGATAAATAGTCTACTTTTTATCAACATTTTATTACTCTAATAAAGTAAGGAAATTAAATTAATTGCTGTGTGACAGACGGTAAAGAGAATAGTAAAGAAATCTCTGTATAGTAAAGAAATCACTGTATAGTAAAGAAATCACTGTATAGTAAAGAAATCACTGTATAGTAAAGAAATCACTGTATTGTAAAGAAATCACTGTATTGTAAAGAAATCACTGTATTGTAAAGAAATCACTGTATTGTAAAGAAATCTCTGTATTGTAAAGAAATCTCTGTATTGTAAAGAAATATCCGTACTTGAAGAGTAAAGAAATAACTGTACAGTAAGAGTAAAGAAATATCTGTACAGTAAGAGTAAAGAAATATCTGTAAAGTAAGAGTAAAGAAATATCTGTACAGTAAGAGTAAAGAAATATCTGTACAGTAAGAGTAAAGAAATATCTGTACAGTAAGAGTAAAGAAATAACTGTACTGTGAGAGTAAAGATATTTGCCCTTATTAAAATAGTATTCAACTGGAAAGGGCACTCGTAGAGCGC
The DNA here is from genome assembly GCA_947561585.1 of Caprella mutica. Taxonomy (NCBI): domain Eukaryota; kingdom Metazoa; phylum Arthropoda; class Malacostraca; order Amphipoda; family Caprellidae; genus Caprella; species Caprella mutica. The sequence goes on along the minus strand of CANNZV010000506.1, from coordinate 364,764 downwards.
TCACCTTTACCGCCCGCCGTTATTGAAAACTTTTTGAGTTAAAAATGACAATGATTTTCAACCCTAAAAACTACCTAAATCTGATCAGATGGTTACTGGAAAATGATTAATTGTCTTTCCAAATTTAGTTGAATACTTTTTGATTAGTGCAGTATACAAATAAATACATCAAGTAACATCTATAAGATCCATAACATCCATAACATCAAGTAACATCCATAACATCAAGTAACATCTATAACTTCCCTAATATCCCTAACATCAAGTAACATCTCTTCACATCAAGTAACATCCCTTCACTTCAAGTAACATCCCTAACATCAAGTAACATCCCTCCACATCAAGTAACATCAAGTAACATCCCCAACATCAAGTAACATCCCTAACATCAAGTAACATCCCTAGCATCAAGTAACATCCCTAACATCAAGTAACATCCCTAACATCAATTAACATCCCTAACATCAAGTAACATCCCTAACATCAAGTAACATCCCTAACATCAAGTAACATCCCTAACATCAAGTAACATCCCTAACATCAAGTAACATCCCTAACATCAAGTGACATCCCTAACATCAAGTATATTCAATCTGTCCCTATTTTTTTCACTTCAAATATCTGTTTCAAGTCACAAATAAAATTTCTGAATGAAGAAGCGAAAGTATTTTCAATTTCTTGATATTTGAACACAAGAAGATTCTATTTCAAAGTTAACATCAAATAAATAGTGAGAAAAGCACCAAGAGTACCATCTAAAGTACCATCTAAAGTACGTACCATCAAAAGTACGGACCATCAATAGTACCACAAAAGTACCATCAAAAGTTGCTGTACATTTTGCTGTAAATCTCACTTCTCCTCTAAATCTTCTCTGGTCCCACCACACTTTTTCCCTGGTTACCATAGCACCACATGACCCACATCTTTGTGGTGATAGTACATAGGCACCTTAGTTCTGTTGCTGATAGTACATAGGCACCTTAGTTCTGTTGCTGATAGTACATAGACATCTTAGTTCTGTGTCCGATAGTACATAGACATCTCAGTTCTGTGTCCGATAGTGCTATCGACAAATCAAATGATCTCAATTAGATTTATTCGCATCCACTCTACAGTTGTTTGTACTAGCTGGCCAGATCGCCTTACACTCACAATATAACTTTTATTAACGCATTTGTTATCTCTCTGTGTAAGACGAGACTTCGAGACTAACGAGTGAAACGGATACCTCGGTACAACCTGCTAAAAATATATCTACCCTACCTACCATCTGCCAACTAATTATCGACTGTATCAGTGAGCGTATTGATTAAAGGTATTATTATTTTGATGGGAAGGGTAAAGTAGAGTGTAAATAAATTGTTCAATCAACACAGTATATTTTTATGTAGTATTAATAGTTAATTCTATTCTGAGATATTGTTTGAAAAGTTTTTATATTTATAACATATTGGAAAGAAAAATTATTTGAGAAATCAGTAAAAAATGATCACTATTTAAATCTGCGCTAAAATTATAAAGTCGTTAAAGGTATATCGTTCAATTAAAAGCTGACAAAATATAGTCTATTTTTCTTATGATTGTTTCCGAAAATAACAAAGATATTTATATTAAATGAATAAATAGAATATAATTTTACTCCTGCTTCTTAGCAATATATTAGTTAATATTGTTATTTTATACGTCAAATTTCCTAATTCTAAACAAATAAGCCTGTTTAAGATGAAATTAGCTAAAGTTTTGAAATTCCATTCTATTACTTTCTTTCATTACTTTTATACTATACTACTGTGCTTTATTACCAAATGTATTCATTATTTATTTAGGCAATTGCCACGTTTTCTTCAATAATTGCCATTAATAATATTCTACACTTTTACACTAGTAAGTGAAATGTTTGACAGCTGATGCAATGCTATTTATATTGCAGATTGTATTATAGGCACAAACAGCAAACAAAACAAAAATACATTAATTGTTTTAAAATAATTTTTGACACACTAGCTATTAAATTAACTATTTATTGTTGTATTAAATTAACCATTTATTGTTGCATTAAATTATATATTTACTGCTGTATTAACTGAGTATATATTCCAATAATTAACTTCATATCATCAGTATTCCAATTATTTTATTATTTATACTGTCAGTGCCAGCAGTTCTATTTACTGTCAGTGCCAGCAGTTCTATCATTTGCTGTAGATAGATCCTTTGCTGCTGACAGATCCTGCGCTGTAGAAAGATCCTTTGGTGTAGATAGATTCTTTGCTATATAAAGTTCTTCTGCTGTAAATAGATCCTTTCTATTTTACTGTCACTGCCAGCAGTTCTATTTACTGTCAGTGCCAGCAGTTCTATTTACTGTCAGTGACAGCAGTTCAATTTACTGTTAGTGCCAGCAGTTCAATTTACTGTTAGTGCCAGAAGTTCTATTTACTGTCAGTGCCAGCAATTCTATTTACTGTCAGTGCCAGCAGTTCAATTTACTGTTAGTGCCAGCAGTTCTATTTACTGTCAGTGCCAGCAGTTCTATTTACTGTCAGTGCCAGCAGTTCTATTTACTGTCAGTGCCAGCAGTTCTATTTACTGTCAGTGCCAGCAGTTCAATATACTGTCAGTGCCAGCAGTTCAATTTACTGTCAGTGCCAGCAGTTCTATTTACTGTCAGTGCCAGCAGTTCAATATACTGTCAGTACCAGCAGTTCAATTTACTGTCAGTGCCAGCAGTTCAATTTACTGTCAGTGCCAGCAGTTCTATTTACTGTCAGTGCCAGCAGTTCTATTTACTGTCAGTGCCAGCAGTTCAATTTACTGTTAGTGCCAGCAGTTCTATTTACTGTCAGTGCCAGCAGTTCTATTTACTGTCAGTGCCAGCAGTTCTATTTACTGTCAGTGCCAGCAGTTCTATTTACTGTCAGTGCCAGCAGTTCAATTTACTGTCAGTGCCAGCAGTTCTATTTACTGTCAGTGCCAGCAGTTCAATATACTGTCAGTGCCAGCAGTTCAATTTACTGTCAGTGCCAGCAGTTCAATTTACTGTCAGTGCCAGCAGTTCTATTTACTGTCAGTGCCAGCAGTTCAATATACTGTCAGTGCCAGCAGTTCAATTTACTGTCAGTGCCAGAAGTTCTATTTACTGTCAGTGCCAGCAATTCTATTTACTGTCAGTGCCAGCAGTTCAATTTACTGTTAGTGCCAGCAGTTCTATTTACTGTCAGTGCCAGCAGTTCAATTTACTGTCAGTGCCAGCAGTTCAATTTACTGTCAGTGCCAGCAGTTCTATTTACTGTCAGTGCCAGCAGTTCAATATACTGTCAGTGCCAGCAGTTCAATTTACAGTCAGTGCCAGCAGTTCAATTTACTGTCAGTGCCAGCAGTTCTATTTACTGTCAGTGCCAGCAGTTCAATATACTGTCAGTGCCAGCAGTTCAATTTACTGTCAGTGCCAGCAGTTCAATTTACTGTCAGTGCCAGCAATTCTATTTACTGTCAGTGCCAGCAGTTCAATTTACTGTTAGTGCCAGCAGTTCTATTTACTGTCAGTGCCAGCAGTTCAATTTACTGTCAGTGCCAGCAGTTCTATTTACTGTCAGTGCCAGCAGTTCAATATACTGTCAGTGCCAGCAGTTCAATTTACTGTCAGTGCCAGCAGTTCAATTTACTGTCAGTGCCAGCAGTTCTATTTACTGTCAGTGCCAGCAGTTCAATATACTGTCAGTGCCAGCAGTTCAATTTACTGTCAGTGCCAGCAGTTCAATTTACTGTCAGTGCCAGCAGTTCAATTTACTGTCAGTGCCAGCAGTTCTATTTACTGTCAGTGCCAGCAGTTCAATATACTGTCAGTGCCAGCAGTTCAATTTACTGTCAGTGCCAGCAGTTCAATATACTGTCAGTGCCAGCAGTTCAATTTACTGTCAGTGCCAGCAGTTCAATTTACTGTCAGTGCCAGCAGTTCAATTTACTGTCAGTGCCAGCAGTTCTATTTACTGTCAGTGCCAGCAGTTCAATATACTGTCAGTGCCAGCAGTTCAATTTACTGTCAGTGCCAGCAGTTCTATTTACTGTCAGTGCCAGCAGTTCAATATACTGTCAGTGCCAGCAGTTCAATATACTGTCAGTGCCAGCAGTTCAATTTACTGTCAGTGCCAGCAGTTCAATTTACTGTCAGTGCCAGCAGTTCAATTTACTGTCAGTGCCAGCAGTTCTATTTACTGTCAGTGCCAGCAGTTCAATATACTGTCAGTGCCAGCAGTTCAATTTACTGTCAGTGCCAGCAGTTCAATATACTGTCAGTGCCAGCAGTTCAATATACTGTCAGTGCCAGCAGTGTTTCTATTTCCTATCGATGGCAGTCACTTTAAAATAATTGAATTCGTTTCAGTTTGACTGAAATTTTAATGGTTTTATTAATAAATGTGGAAGGGTTGGTCCTGTTACAAAAGAGAAAATAAAAACACTTTTATTCCATCAAAAAATATCCTAAGGAATAAATTAAAAGCGTGAAGTTCTATAAATTTACTTTAATATATTTTATACAATTTTTAACACAACATTTTTGTTCCTATCTGCTTATAGTTACTTCCTACTTCCATTATCAAGAGCATATACAGAATTATTATTCTCAGTGAGTTGAACAAGATTTTTACACATTTATGAAGTTGTAACATTGACCATTTTAATGTGCATATACATATATAATAAGTGGAGCTCAAATCTTAATATATCAGGTTGAAAAGACTCTTCTCTTTTTCTAATATTTTACAAAGTAACTCTTCGATTAGTTTTGTGCCATGAAGTGTACAGTGAGCGAGAATGGGTTAATTCAACACATTTATTGAAAGCCAATGAGTTATAAAGAGAATAGGCACCATTTATCTAATTCAGATAGATAATTATAAGAGATATTTCCAGTTGAATTGTACATCTATCAAAATTGTCATATATCTGATACATGAACGTCAATAATCACTAATGTCTGTTTTCTCATTGAAGAATGTACAGTTAGAGTTTAAGTTCTCCCACCTCACTATTAATTGTAATATTAACTCAACAATTTTTGGACGAAACACTTTTCTCAATCGATAGGAATAGTAACTTCAATTATTTAGAAAAATATAGAAAACGAATTAGTAACTCAATTTCCATGTGACTATGTAGATACTAGTTTTCAGACGTCTCCTCACCTAAACGTGACTTTCACTAAGACAACAAACTATCAAGATATTCGTGATATTATTTTAATACAGCAGAACAGAAATAAGAATATTTCATAGAGTTTACCCTACACCTACAGCGCTGCGTTTTCTATGATACTCTGCGATGCGTTTTCTATCTTGCTACCTAACATATCTTCGGGTGACTAATATAAAATATTAATTTTCACTAATCACGCTTGTTTAGGTTCACAGTTTGTTAAAATCTTGTTTTATTATCTTGTAACTGATATTGAGAATCTTTACAGTTGTTTTAATTTGATGATTCATATTTATTGGTCCATGGATGTACTGGATTGACGAATATTAAGAAACAGTCTACAGATAAGTTAAGGCATATAATAAACAGTTAAGTGATCTAATAAGTAATCTAGATAGCTCTTTATACATCACATTGAACCTTCATAATCATATTAAATACAATAATGCCTCTCAATCTTACATTAGAGTTTTGGTGGACGCCTATAATTATACTGGTTAAGCATTAAATCTAAAAAATAAAATAACACAGCATTCGAAAAAGGAATTAAACTTAATAACAATGTTTAAGAAAACAAATTGGCACCTTAAGAATAGTTTAGTGTTCGCAAGTTGCAAAGTGAATACATTAAAAAAAGTAGTCAGATAAAATGGAAGAAAATAATTATAGATCTACTAGTTGTAATCTTAAATTAGAAACTGACTTATATTCTTTGGGTTAGAAAATAATAGACTATTAAGTCTTGTCTTGAGTTTATAATAACCTAGAATTCTGATGACCATTTTCTATTAAATTAAAAAGGCAAAATCCAATTATATTTTTTAATGAAAGAAGATCTCTGAATGCTGGCAGATCAAGGTTAGCTTGGTACACATTTGTACCGAAACGCAGATTTTCATTATAATAATAAATAATTCAGCTAAATGTATTGAAAAAATGTTGTATTTAATAGTCTTTATAAAATATCTCCACCTGCAGTTCATTATTGAATTCTATTAAGACTGGCGTAGAAAATATCAAGATATTTTCAAAGTGTGGAACCCAATAAACCAGAATATTATTTCCATTTTTGGCAACACTATTGTAAAGTTATTTCGTGTATTTGTTTGGTAGGAGATAGTTATTCCAATGACTGAAGTTAGGTTAATTTACTGAAATTTTCTAGGTGGTCTGATAGGTACCCCCATCGCCTCAGCTTCTCGCTCCGCATTCTTCTCCCTGGCGGCGTTAACGGAAGCTGCTTTGTAGGGTATGGGACCGTAGGCATAAGTTTGGGAGTCAACATCGGCGTAAACGATGTCCTGACCATCTAGAAGATTCTGTGAAGGAAATGGAAAAAGTTAATTAATATCGAATCATAGAGAAAAAATATTTATAGTTTAATTTGAACTTGTTAAAATGTGTTCGAAATTTGTTAGTTCAAAAATGTTCTAACAAGTTTTAAATACAATTTACTTCCCGATTCTTTTAACAAATACATCATTGCTTTAAATTTTTAATTTGATAATCGCAAATACAATATTGTGATATATTCAATTTACTTGCATTAAACATCTAAATTTTGAATTCAACATTTAGTTTCGAAGTTATAAATGATTTTCATTTAATTTAAATATTTTAATCAAGTGACATTTATGTTTCATTATTTTGTGAGAGTGTAAACAAGAGCAGCTTTATCTTTTAATGTGTCATTTCTATACGAATGCTCTAAAGGGAAGCAGATTAGACACAAGACTTCGCATAATGTCGTTACTGCATTCACTTGCCGCCTTAACTTCTCTGGACGAATCTTGCACGCTCGTAAAGACGTGAATTATCATAATTTTTCAGAGAGGAAGACTGGTGTTGCAAGAGTCGTATCATTTGCAATGAAAGGCAGAGATACTCTCTCATATCTTTTCTACTGCCTCTCTCACATCAAAAAATCATGTGATATATTGTATAAAAAGTAATTTGAAATCAAACGCCCCCATAAAATTAGTGAGATGGTGGCGATCTTTCTTCTATCACAAGAAATAAACTTTTTGCTAACCAGAAAAGAGGAATGAAATTCAGTGAAGGTTTGTCTTCATTTGAGAAATGGTCCCGAAACTAACACGATCTGCAAAATGTCTGTCATAGTTTGGGAGGATGCTGACGTAAGCAAAAATAAAGAAAATATAGATAGAGCGGCATCACTGATGGGGAACCCGAGCCAATAATCAACGACGCCCTCAAGTCCAAATTGACGATAAAATAAGGACTGCTCTTGAATAATAAGTATCATTGTGTGTTCAGAAATTTTGAGCCATATATACACACGGAAAAAATAATAAGATAACAATGAAAATGGATTTCATTACTCAGGATGAGAAAAGAAATACCTAGTCAGCAGATGTTACAAATTGGATTAAAAGAATGAACGAGAAACAACTCCAGCCACATTAAAACAGAATTGTTAAGATGGATGGCCTCCTAATTATCCCGGTATAAACTGCTGTTAAGCGCTTCACTTACCTCTTAAGATGGCTAGACGTCAATCTCTTGGCCCACAATGGGTCCATTAAATTGCAACATAGCGTATTTGTTAGGGGGGCCGGCAGCCGCGGCTGCGGGGTAATTACTCGTTGTTATTTCACTCGATGAAGGAGTGTAATTTGCTAAATGAGTCTGACTCAAATACTGCTGAGGAGTGGGAGTGTTGGTGTTCGAGTGCCTGTTCTGTGCAGGGTTGTAGCTTGTCGGTGGTTGATTTAGGTGAGGTTGAGAATAGTGATATGAGGGGGGTGTGAGAACACTCTGTGAGTAATTCGGATGTTTTCCGCTCGGATTTGGCTGTGAATAGTGATGTGGAGACGAATGAAGCGGTTTACTGTAGTGAGGTGAAGGGGGATATTGGTGGCCAATCGATGGCTTTTGGTAGTAGGAGTTGGGATTTGTTTGGTGTTGCTTAGTTTGAATGTCAAGGGGGTGAGAATAGGTAGGAGGAGAGTTTAATTCAGTTACATTTGTCGATGACTGAGCTAATGAAGACGGTAAGTACATGGAGGTGGGGGGTACAGGTCTTTGATATTGTGCCTGGTATGTTGGGGGGAGATTGTGATGGGTGGAGGATAAATCAATCTGACCAGCTTGATGAGGATTAGTTTGGTAGTGGTTCAGTTTAGAACCTTTTCGATTCTGTTGAAAAAGCAAACGAAAAACACATATTAGTATTAGTCACACTCGCGTTAGTATTATATAATGATTATTGAAAATGCAAACATTATTGTATGAAAATAAAAGGGAAGCCTAATAATGAACTTTGAAAATATAATAAAAATAAAATGAATGATGTATAAAAATATACTGAGTAATATATGTTCAGAGCAAAATAATTTATGTTAAAATAAAATAATACCTCATAGATAATTTTGTTTTTGGGGTGTAAGGGGACGTCAGACACTATTATATCCTGAGGCTCAGATAACTTGGGCAGCAGAGACCACGGCCTCTGAGACTTCTTACTTCGAGCGATTAAGTTATCCCAGTATTGGGATGGATTTGGGATGTTTTGATAAGTGTGCTTCGTTGTTTTTTCTCCTTCTCGTGGAGGGGGATTGGGCACACCAATTTGTAAATTGTCTGTACTCAATGACTTAGCAGGATTCAGAATAGTTCTTTGGTCACTGGGGATGTTCGCAGTAGATGAGACTAAAGTTTGTTGTGGATTATTGCCGGCAGCGGAAGAGATTCCCCCGGGATTGTAGTTTCTAAAACCCTGAGCAGATTGAGAGCGAGGATAGACACTGTCGTTAGGCAAGGCATTGCGCAAAATTTCAGTCGAGAAGTTGTTGTGGTTTTGTTCAATGAGTGTCGGTGAGCAAGGTAATCGACTGCTAGAGACATTCAACTGCTCTGTCTTATTAGGTAAATTGCTATTGAATTGGAATAAATTACTCTTGTTATTGCTTGAAGCATTACTCTCACTCAAAGAAATTTGATCACTGTTGTGCGGTGTTGTCATGGTTGTTCTATTGACGTTATATCCCGTCGATGGAATGCTTCGTACAACAAGTTTTGAAGTTTGAGTTGTTTCAACTGTAAGACTGGGAGGCATAATTCCAGACACGAAAGACTGAGTTGATTCAGATGAGACATCATTGCCACATCTGTTATTAGCAGGAGTGGATGTATTGCTAACACTTGAGACACTTGTATCGGATTCTTTTAGAATCTTTTCGTCTTCTTCTGTCCCCAACTTATTTCCCTTATCTTTGGACTTCAGCTGGAAACTTGCTTTCTTGGGAATCTTCAGAGAGAAATAATGCTTTGTCTTTACGAGGGCATTTTTAGCGTCGCTAATAGTTGTAGTTTGTGGAGTATTGGACTCATTTTTTTTAGTTTTGTTAATCTCTTTCATTTCCATGGCAATCACGCTGGAATCATCGGATTCATCAATGTTCTCCTTGCTGTTGATCTCTTTCTTTTTCTTGGTTGTCTTTTTCTTTGTATTGGCAGAGTCGGTGCATTTATTGCCATCTGCTGCATCTTTCTGGCTGTGTGTGGAGCCGTACCCTGAAGAAGTTTGTTGACTCAGCGAACTTGAAGGTCTGCTGGAATTTTCCCCCACACTTTGCTGTGACGGTCAAATAAAAAAAAAAAACGAATGTAAAATAACAGAAATGAATAAAACATAAATTAATTTCTGCGAGTGTCAGTCATTCGGAAATTAGATTTCAAAAACAAAACAAACACCATTCTTTTTAAAAAATATATACATGGAAAAAATCTAATTGAATTATGAATTAAGCAGGAGATATTATATGTAACAACACAACACCATTAATTAATGTGAGTTAAATCATTGGTACCTACCTTTCATTTAATGTTGCACCAATATGTCATAAAGTAATGGATTGTTACGCAATATCCTATTATTCATTTACTTTAAAACTCTTCAATATTCACAATACAATAAAAAATATACAAAAAACAAGAAGGTAAAAAAGATGATCCCTATTCTGCAAGGTGCTTCTAAACTTTTTGTGGCGAAATCAATAAAAAGTAGCTAGGCAGCAGAGAAAGTGTTTCAATATTGAAGTACTTCGTCTTAAGGAAATAGTGTAGGAGGACCATGGAAATATTATTTGGATGGTCTAAAATGTGAACTCCCTAAATTCTCCTCTAAGCTTTTTATTAATATCAGCACCAGAGATAATATTGGGAGTGGAAGAGTCTAATTTTGTGGCTGAATATTCTGGAATATTAGATAGAGAGGCCGGCCGAAATAATAAGTTTGGGCTTAAAATTCAATTTGCATAAAAGACTTCACTAAACGCTTATTCATGTAAGGAATTAAGATGCTGGTGCTATGAGTCTTCTATGGCAATATTCCATAGACTCAATTCTTTAGAGGTGGTTATTCTCGTGAGGAAAAGTATAAGAACGTCTCTTTATCGGATACATCTAATTTATTACAAATCCTTGCCTGTTTAAATCATGTTTGTGATTGTTTGAAAAACACTTGTTGAAACAAATTAACAAGTCTCAGACGATTGAAACGATTAGGAAGGAATTAACTGGAGTGAATCAGCACTTATAACGAAATTTTCCTCGTACTTTTCATTTATTTTATGTATTCATTTTCCCTATAATGTGTTTTTATAATAGGTTTTGAGTTAGACTTTCCTTTACTTTCTAATTAGCTGTGTGTGCATCATTGATGCCGTTACTTACTTTGCTGGGTGGTGGAGCGGAGGTGTGGAAAGGAAGATTTTCGTAGAATTGTTTGGGTTCTCCTTCAGGCAGTTGGTCATCATCTCTGTTGCTGTTTGGTTTGTTCTTGGCATCGGGAGCTGAGGGGGAAAATATCAATGGATTATTATTATATACCTTATTGAAGCACTATAACTTTCTGTGGACTAAAGTAAAATGATACTTGAATTGCTTGATGATGATTTATTTAATTAGAACAAATAGTAAATCTAATTGGAATAAATAGTAAATTCTATTAGAATAAATAGTAAATTTAATTGGTATAATAATTATGTACATCAGATATTTGAGAATAATTGGATAATATAATTTTGATACACTTAAAGAATGTTTTTCATGCAGTATCTACAATGAACTTTCATGCAAAAGAATAATGTACAAACATACAAAATGTGCTGCTACAAATATATTTTATTAAACAGAATTTTCATGTTAGTAATAAAACAAGAAAAAAATTATGGAACGAGAATATAAAATTCTAAATCCATAAACTTTTTTCAGAGCATGCAGAACGAAAAATAAATCACTTACCTTTTTAATGCAATTGGTTATATAATATAACACCTTACCATGATTATAGTCTAGAGTACAAATTAGAGTCAATAAGTCAATTAGTTATGGAATTAGCTACTATATTAATACAGGACATTTTAGTTACTCTGTTACCGACGTACCCAAATGTATGATCTTCCTCTTAACTCCTCGGGATGACACTTTGGTCTGTGAAGCCACTGTTACGAACTTAGGCTCATCTAAATCAACGTCTTTGAAAAGCAAAAAATTAGTGAGCAACATACAAACAAAAAAGTTAGTAAAAAATGTGATTAGTTGAACTTAAAATTAAAAATGGTAAAATCTTCGTGCGTACAAAATATATCAAAACGGAAATTAAATCATAAAAATTATACTCGTCATGCATTTTTAAGATATTATAAAATTCAGTGGACAATTAACATACCTTTTGAAATACTGCCAGGTCGTCTATCAGTATGGTAATATTTAGTATCAGAAGAAGGGTAATCTTTACTACCACGTCTGTTAAGTGTTAGTTGGGATGCTTGCTTTGGTAATTTAGCTGAGGAGGATCTGTTAAAAGGTTCCATGTCGATGTTACGAGGTAGAGTTTGGTTCTTCCTCGGGTTGATGAGGTTGGAAGAAGAACTGGCTGATGAATTGGAAGAAGAGGATGAGCTTGATCGCTTGTCAAGCGTTGCTGTTGGGTACAGTTTCTGCTGGTTCAATGCTTGGATGTAGTTAAGGTGATGTTTGTTCACTTGTTCGTTGCCGGTCAGTGCCATGGTATTGCCCGTGTTCTTGCCGGAAGCGGTAGTGACTGAGAGAATGTTGTTGTTGTACAGGGGCTTGGTCTCGTCTGCTAGACTGGTGAGGGAGTTGACGTGGACGTGTACTCCTGGTTTTAGCGGCCATTTGTTGTGAGTGTTCGGGATGTTGTTAGATAAGCGGTCTGAAGAGCTGTGGAGAGTTAATTGTCGCTTGGTGTGCGAGATGCCACCATCATGTAAGCTGGAGGTCTCGTGGAGATGTTGTTTGCTGGAGTTAATGGGAGACCATCGGTTAGGAAAATCGGAATAAAATCAAGATTGAATTTTAGGATCAAATGAATTTGCTCATGAGACAGAATTGATTTAGTTTATTAGTTTCGATATAGATTTTCAATTACTTCAATAAATTTAATGATCATTGTTTTCAATAATTTTAAATTCCTAATAAGATAAAATGTCCGAGAATTTCTCATGAGCAAATTCAAATTCTGTTAGTAAGTGAATTTTTTAATATTTTTAAAATTTCACACAAAAGTAGTTGGTAAAAATTACATCATAGTTTAAAAATATTAGAATATTAACTAATATTTTGAACAGATAAACCTTAGCTGCTTAATCATTAAATAATTAAATAAAATATAGACACTATTCCACTCCAGAAATCATTTCGAAAAGCCAAATGTACTGACGAAAATTACCTAAACTTCTTACACTATTCGAAACGGGACACACTCTACGAATTGAGGGGTAAGGGGGGGGGGGGTTATATAATAATTGAGAAAGAGTTGATAGATATTCAGAGAATGAAGCCATGCAAGATGGATGGTTCGAGAGAAATTCAAAATTCATTCTTGTTAAGTGCATATCGAAAGGGGAATAGCTTTAATAAATACAAACATGTTTCAAAGATTTAAATTTGATAAATATAACGTAAATGTTAAATTATGTAAAGATGGGATTTATTATGCAATATACAGTATTTATTATAATTCACGAGACGAACAAAGGATATGATTAAATAATAAAAAATAAAGTTGATAGAATAGTCTTTTAACATAAATACAGGATGTCGAATGTGTTTCATTCATAGAAAACATGCTTGTCTGTGTCTTTTTATTCAAGATTTCGTTAAATTCATTAAAAAGAAACAAAAAAAAAAAAATGGATAGAATGTTACAAAATGGTTCTAAAATAAATGCGTATAAAATATGTTAAGATTAGGGTTTGAGATGATGGAACACGCAACACAAACGATAAAGGTTGAAAGGAGGAGGTTGGTTGTAGCTACAGGAATATGGAGCTAGCGTTACTCACTGGATAGAGCTTGGCCAGTGGTCAGAGTAGCTGAGTATCGGGGCCATCTGACGTCGTATTTATTATCTGGTGAGGGCTGGTCATATCTGGAGGTTCCGAAGGTGGCTTTGTGAGACTCATATTGCTTCTTTGCTTTTCTTTCACTTCCTCCATTAATTTCTCTGATGAATCTCTCATAGGCTTTTTCTCTCTTGTAGACGTCATGGAATCTTTGTTCATTGCGTCTTCTTGTGGACTCGATGTGGTTGTTTGAGGAGAGTGTTGTTGTGGCTGTGTGTGAATAGTGGTAGGCTGGGGGTAACAACTGGTCGTCCATTGGGTAACTTTTTGTTGGTCCGGTTGTTGTTGGTGAGAATGTTGTGGATTGTGGACCGTGGTGTCCTCTTCCGAATCCGAAACTATTGAATCCTCTTCTAGAAAGTCTGCAAGGATTTCTTTATGTAAAATTCCTTCTTTGATAAGCAGTGTGTAGGTATTTCAATCCATATCTCAGAAAATGAAAAGCCAACCTTCGTAATGTAACAAATAGAAGCCTTAAGCTAGTAAAGCAGCACAAATTGCTAAATCAAAACACAGAAATGCTTAACAGCCACAGAGTGTTAATATCTTAGCGTACAAATAAAGCACGGGAGACACAAGCGCTATCATTTCTAAAGGCAGGGAGTAAGAGAATACAAACTATTTCTACCAACAGAAGTGGAAAGTGGAGGCTTAGAGTAAAAATCAGGAGTGGTTTTCATAACACAAAAGCATTCTCTAATTGCAAGGAAGACTGAAGAGCGGAGCTTTCATTTGATGCGTGGCGTAAAGATTTCAATGGACTTTGATGAAGTGTTGGTACATTTAACGCTCTCCTTTGTAGTCACCCCAACAAAAAAAAAAAAAAAAGCGAATGTGGTGCTGCTATTTAAATCCAACAGGCTGTGAATTTAACCTTAGAGGGCCAAACTCATTTAATTGAGTTCAATTTGAGCGCTTTGAACAGTACAATTGCTCCTGGAGAATTTTCGGCCTAAGCCTTCAGAATGAAAATGAAGCGAGGCAAATGTAGGAATCTGTTCACACTTATCGTGCATTATGCGAAGAAATATAGTCTGTTGGCAGATCCCATTGCTCATGTTTGTTCAACAACGCTCTTTCCAAGATACAGAAAAATATCACAAAAGCATCCGGTAAATTTCAAAAGGATGAGGGTTTTATCGCTATAAATCTACAGCTGAGGGCAATCATATTTCAAATCTTAAGCCCATATGAATGATCCTAGCTGGAGAGATGAAAAATGCCATCCAAACACGAAAAATCACTCTATAAAAATGATCAAAAACTTCATGCATAGCTCATATTTCAGTCTAATTGTGTTTTGGTGAAAAATGGAAGTAGAGTTTACACTGTCATTATAGCAAGAATTACGAATTAACACTTCTTCAGCTAAATGGAAAACACGGACAGTCACATTGATTTGGAAACTTGTTTGCTCTTTTCGCTGCGACGTTTGGGAATAAAGTACATGCATATTCATCACCAGGGAACATGGAAAATAACAACAAAATGCACTTCCACGGCGGGGTGCAGGGGTGGGGAGGGGGGCGGGGCAACAAACACCTTGGGTTGCTTCAGTAGAAGGACAAACATAATCATAAATAATATCAAAGAGAGAGGGATAAGGTGGAGAGTATATGAAATGCAAGACAGTAAACAACCATGTACGACAACAATAGAATTCGTTAGAAAATTGCAGTTCAGAGTTGGATTTTTAATGAAAGAGTCAATGGATGCAGTGTTAACATCAAATATTCAAAAGATCAGTTCTTTTACCTTCCACTTCTGCAGTCTGAACAATTGACAGTGAATGGATAGGGGGGGGGGTGAATGCAGGAATAAATGGGGGAGGGGGTGAGTGTAAGATATAATGAATGCAGAACGAATGAATGCAGAATGAGTGAATCAAACTGAGTGAAAGACAAGTAGATCGATATAAATAATATTGGATGAGAGAACAACTGAATGCAGGAGAAAATGAAATCATGTAGGAATGAATGCAGGGGATCATGAATTCACGAAGAAATGAATGCAGGAGAGCATAAATTAATGAATGCAAGATAACAAATATTCATATAAGAATGAATGCCAAAGAAAGTTCATGAAACGAACGACAGATGAAATGATTTTCAACTGCTGCAGTGTATAAGCTTTAATCATCATAAATCTTTATTTCTGAGAAAATCGAAATCATATTTCCAAGAAAGGTATATTGGGAGACAGCGAGAATAAAGGCACAACAAACTTCGAGTATATTGACCAATAATGCGAGGAGAATCCAAGTTCATATTGAGAGAAGAAATCTACAGTAGCCTCAACCGATGAATAAATATGTTAATTCTAAAGTTCAGGTACAATACATCTACTCACCAACAATCTTTCTACTAACTTTATTCAATAAAGAACATAATATACAATATCTATTTCGTTCTCTCATAATATGAAAATAAACGAGGCCCCCATCTCGAGGCGAAATTTCTTAAAGATATCTAATTTTCTGCAGCTTGAGCCATACAAAATGCCATATATTCTTTCTTAATGATTATCGTGAGCAAAATCTCCCTCCTCAATTTACAAAGATTTAGACCGTGGGTCAGATTGGTATCAAAAAGTGCTGCTATAGGCCGGCTCATCCATAAAGCGACTTGGGGGCATCACAAATACGGCTCTGGTACTTGCCCACGCTTCAAAACTGGGCGAAGGATCTTTTGCTTGCAAATTATCAAAATTAGGAGTTGAGTCAAATCTTTTCCGACTGGATTTACTCTTCTTCTTCATCTGAGGTGATTTAGATGACTCGAAATGCCCTTTTCCTTTGTGGAAGGGTGGTATTATCTGCAGAATTTCAGGGTACTCTGAATCTGACGTATTGTCGAAAGACTTCGCCAATCTTTTGGCCGCATCAGAAGAGCCACTGATGATGATATTTAGAGGATTAGATTCTCCTCGGAGTGGAGAATTGCGTCTATTTCCATTTGAGATTTTTCTTTTCATTGGAGTGCTTTTGATGGAGGAGTTCTGCTCGGGAAACTCGAAGTTATGAAAGGGGGTTTGTTGTTCTTCAGGGGAAATTGGCTTGAAAACAGACGTGGAATCTTTTCTGGCATTAACTGAATTGTGGTCAAACTTATGGTGATTAACCAAATACAACGGTTTACTGTATGCACTAGGAACATCGTACCGATTAGGGACACTGTTTGTAGGCGATTTATTTACTGGCAATTGGTTGTTTCTAATAATATTGGGAATATCAATGGGTTTTCTGTGATGATTTCCAGTAGTATTGTTAAGATATCCGGGATTGATAACTTTCTCTGAGTTTCTTTGCATTGATGAGTGATTTTGATCATTGAACCGAGTTGGAGGTGGAAATACTGGATCTAAGGGAATCTGATAGTTCTCAGGGACGAAGTTGCGTTCAACTGTACCGGGGAAATAATTTGTAATGTATACATTTTTCTGGGGACCATTGCTTTGTGCAACAATATTGTTAAAAGGGATCTCATTAGTCTGTTTAGCATAACTCCTAATCTTTCCATTTTGTTTTGAATAGTCAATTTGGGAAATAGTGTTAGTCAAATTGTTACCAATGACATTGTGACTATTTTTCTGGTTACTTTGGTAACTCATATGGTACTCGTATTCATTCGGAATATGGTTATCGTATATTGTACTGCTATGGTAACTATCATCATAATTCGAGCAAGATATATTGAGCTTATCCCTCACGCTTTGTTTCGTATCAATTTTGGATATCTTATCATAGAACATGCGTCGGTGTTCCTCATCGTAACTTTGCATCAATTTATTATTGTCCAGTGACTGCATGTTGAAGTCACCAGGACGACCGAAACTTTTGGCCCGTCGGGGTTTGCGATCTTTATCGTTTATCTGATGGAGGGTATTGATGTGATGGGACATGGTTTGTGAGAATAAGGGATGAGAGTATGTATTGGCGTAAGTTTGAGCTAACATGTCAGTTTGACCTGATAAGTTGGAAGGGTCATATGAATGAAGAATGGGCAGAGTTTGGGCGTTTGTGTAGTTGGTGTTTGTTGAAATCTGAGGAACAATCCAAGCCCGGGTGACATCTTCCCAAAGATAACTATTGTGTCAGATGATTATGAGGATACATGATTTATGTACAGGAGAGAGTTGTGTTGGGACAAAAATAGCAATAAATACTATCAGTATACATAGATTTCAATATGGAAACAGTATAATCTAAAAGCATCTAAAGTAACAGCGTATGTTGTGATATAATATGCACTCATTTACTTCCAACAATATATACATATACTAATAATACATTACCGCTCTACAAATAAGATTAGTTATTAAAAAATATATCTCCATTAGCAGGAAATATCTCAATAAATGTATATTGATCTTGCGATTCCACTGAACTAGGAGAATATAAACTCTACAATTATTTTAAATTACTTTTATGGAATAAATAAAAACCAATGAATGGATAACAGTGGCATAATAAGAAATATTTTTGGAAATAATTTGGCTTTCCGAAATTGACCTCATTATATAGTTTGCAAAATTTATTAATAAGATTTGTTTGAAAAGCTGTTTGATGTTTCGTTTTTGTTTATTGTCTATTTCATGCGCCTTATTAGAAGGAAATTCTTGAATTTTGGTTAAGGTCCTAATATAGAAGAACATGTAATTGATATACTCTAAACACAAAAACAGAACTCTTCAATAAGTAAAACACAGAAAAGCAATTGAAAGGAAAGAGGTGGAAATGATTCCAGCTGAACATTGGCACGTCAATAATAGTGGACATGATGGTACATAGTGTGTCTGTAGTAGTATGTTATTTACACAGTTCTACATGTAACCTAGGAGCTATTATGAGTCACTTACTTTTCTCTGTCTTGCAGATTGCCAGATCCTTGATCTATTGAGGAGCAGCCGCGACAAATAAGAAAAAGAGGGAACAAATAACATCATTATTAGAAAAGTTAGTCACACGTCTACACTAAGGGAGGCGTCTCTTTCTCTTCAGTTAGAAGGAAAATCAAAACTCGGTTGGAAATATTCCAAATTTTGATTAATGAGGAAACACAAATTTGGTTGAATTAGGAGAGTTATTTCGTAATATTTGCAAATTTTGATGTCAAAAATCTTCGTTGCAGCAAATATCGTGAACAATTTTTGGACGTATA
The DNA here is from genome assembly GCA_947561585.1 of Caprella mutica. NCBI lineage: Eukaryota > Metazoa > Arthropoda > Malacostraca > Amphipoda > Caprellidae > Caprella > Caprella mutica. Next base: position 346,013 of record CANNZV010000506.1, on the reverse strand, counting down.
ATTTATAAAGGCATTTAATATTACTTATAGAATCTGTTCAGTGTTCACAGTCTAATTGCTTTTTTAAAATTTCATTGCGTGTAAGTTCACTTATTACTCTACTATCAACAATAAATTCACTCAACTTTTGGTGGGTTAGTAAAAATTCAGAGAAAGCAAATGAAAAAGTGTGCAAATAATGGTAGGGAAATTTATATCTTGATAATAATTTTCAGGATATTTTTAAAACTGTAGATTTTTCAGCAAACTCCAGCAACCGTGAAAAGTTATTTATGATTCAGAAGTGAGGGCTGCAACAGAGAAAACCTTCCTACTTTTAATTAAAGCAATCAATTAATGCCATCGAAATAAAAATAGAGAATAATATTCCTGAAATATATTATCGCGATATAGAAAAGAAGAACTGAAGTTTATGTACACAATCCACTCCACTGTTCATTACTTTTAAAATAATAAATGAAATAAAACAAGTGGAGGAAGTAAATAACGCAAGCGTAACTAAACACACGCGAAAAAAAGCATAGAAAACATATTATACAAAAGCAGAGTTTGGTAGTTGTATTTTACTTACATTTTCCAGCTTGACGGTATCTACGGCAAAGGATGATGATGATGATGATGACCACAAGGATGAACACCACGACAGCCACGATGATAACTATCATCATGATGAAGTTGTCCTCTGGTACTTGCATTATACCTGAAACACCTGGTGTGTTGATTGTAAAGGTAAGAAGAGGAAATGGTATTGGAGAGAAAAGTACAGACCAAATCCAGTGAGCGGCATGAGAGAAAAGGAACAACATTTCAGTAAAAATATTTTGGAAAAGTATAACAAATGGTATACATTAATATAAAAGCTAGCATCAAATATGGTGACACTTTTTCATCAAAGATTTTATATTTCATGTGAGACTTTAATAATATTACCGAAAATGGTAGAGATTTCAAATGTTTCATTAAATGATGAGTTATAAAAATTACTGGTCAAATTTTTCAAAACTAAACAATCGTTTATGAGAAGTGTAATCTTTGAGCAATAAGAAATGACATATTAAATTTATAAATGTTCAATTCTACGCTAAAAATTCACTGACCAGTTACGTCTATTTCGCAAGGTATGGACTCTCCAACTGTGTTGTTGACGTAGCAGTAGTAAGTGCCGAGTGAGTTCACGATGGCGGGCAGAAGTAGCTTGCTCTCCAGTTTGTTGTTACTGATGTCATCGGTGATGGTCTCGTTACCAAAGCGCCATCTGTGGGGGAAAATGAAAACTGATTAGACTGTGACGAAATAAGAATTCACCCCTGGCATCATTTTCAAATAAGTTATTTAGATAACTATTTAATAAATGATCACTTTAAAAAAGTACAATATTTGTCATTACCGAGTTATTCCTAAATTAAAGGATATATTTCAAATAACTGACCTGAAATCGACGTTCTGGGGGTTAGCCACAGCTTCACAGATGAGGGCAATTTGTGCATCTTCCCCGCCTCCTTCATCCATTCTGCGAATTGCGCACTCCGGTTTGTCTGATGAAAGAAGAGAGAAAGGAGTGAGTAAAGAAGAGAGAAAGGAGTGAGTAAGAAGAGAGAAAGAAATGAGCAAAGAAGAGAGAAAGGAATGAGTAAAGAAGAATGAAAGGAGTGAGTATGAAGGTGTATCTAATTTCATAAATCAATCAAGAGATGAAATCCAATTTTGAAGTACTAATTATCTATCTTTTTCATCAATTTTTGGTAATCATCTTTTAAAGGATGAAATAAATCTGTAATATATTTATAGATTCAAACATTAATATCAGATTGATTGGTTGCCATTATAAAATTATGAGGATAATATTAGAACACTTAATTGGCTCTGTACAGCCTGAATAAAGTATAACTTTAACACCTGTTAAAAAAATTTCGGCTATTTTCTTCCCTCCGCTTTTTCTATAAGATGTGAATATCCTTTAAACAATAGCAAGGAAGGGAAACTAATACAATTTAAATATTTTTTTGTGAGACTAGATAATTGAATAGTAAATTACCGAAAACTCTTTAGCAATTAGATATAGAATACTCAGCAGTAAATTAGAACCATTTTCCAAATGAGTAACACAGATTTGGAATTTCTCTGATCCTTAAAGAAATAACTCCTTGAGAGTGAGCGTTAAAAAGCAATCTGACCCGGGAATATCTGTGGCAATTTGATCACTACGAGTTATTTATCCCCTCTTGCCACCGTTAATTCGATTAGAAGAAGAGATTTAGAGAGCCACGAAGATCTATGAGAGAAGGTAGAGTTGGAAGATCACGAACAAAAACCTACTCTAGGAGATTCCAAAGAAGGAAGATCTATGCGCTGTGCGGTAATCCACAAACCGGATTTAAGGCACCGTAAATACCGGCCTAAGGAGCTGCCAATCCAGCAATAAACCATCGGCTAGTATTCGAAAGGAGGTGTAGGACTGGATGGAAGCCACTCCTTCGAGTCTTTTCAATCAAAGCTCTCGGAATCGGTTTTATGGCTTAGAGTTTCGGAGCGAATTGGAATGACTGGCTATGAGAGACTGAGATAGTGGATATCGTTAATTTTGACAGGCTATATTTTAGGGAAAATGTCAGTTACTCTTAAAATTTGCAGTAAAATAAATCCATACATGTAAAAGATGAAAATAAAATGTTTATCTATAAATTATTTGTCATTCATAGAAATATTTTCCATTTAGCTAAAAAGGATTTGACAAATTGAATAATAAAACATAATAACATTGTAGCAAAATATGCATCTATAACAAATTACTGTTTTGATGTCTCATGGGTATTCAATTATTCACAATTAACAGTTTTATTATAAACTGTGCGCTTTATAGTTGAAAGGTAGTATTTTCAGCGATGCAGTAAATTTTTCATTAAAATGAGGACACAGAAGACATAATAAATAACAAAATAAAACAGTAATTATTCTACGGAACCTATCTCATTATTATATTTATTTTAAGCTTCATACATAACATTAAAACCATGTTCAATTTAAAGTGTCATCTAAGATCAAGTCACTTTAACACAAATAGGTTTTCAAAATACTGTACGATTCGTACATTCGGTTTCGCAATTGGCCGGAAGCCTTAGCAAGGGACGATAAGGCTATGTGGGATTAGAGAACTGTAAAGTCCTAACCCAATTTCATCTTTAATTAGAAGAGGTTGTTTTTGGGTTTATTGATATGGCAGCCACTATGGTTAAAGTACGCAATGAATTGGTTTTGAACTGTCGCTCTGGAATCACTTGCTATTAAGATAGCTTGGGAACGACAGCCGCGATCAACGATAAGATAAGGGCATTGGGCTAGATTGCTCTTGATTATCATTGCTGTTGATGGCTCGCACAAATGAAGTGAATTCTATTGAAGGTTAAATAAATAAGTTAAATTAGCGTAATCTTGTGGATGGAAAACAGAAAGCTAAGAATGATTTTGGTGAACTATAAGATGGATAAGTTATTAAATAGAACTCAGCTTAACCATTTCTACAATTGGAATGAGTATATTAGGACATAAAAATAATCTTATGAAGAAACGTAATTACCAAAGTCATTCGAATAAATTCCAAAGTGAAATTTAAAATGATTCTGTGGAGAAACCTGATAGGTAACCTAATTAACTGTTATCACAATTTGTAAGTTTAAGTTACAATCCCTCTCAATGAAATGCTTTATAAAGTACTCACATAGGATATCAAAGTAAGTCTCCTCCTGCTTCTGTCCATGCTTGTTCTCAGCAGTGCAAGTGTATTTACCAGCTTGTTCCCGGGACACGGGGTAGTTAAGGTAGAAGACAGACCCAGAGCTGACTATCTCGCCTTCCTCATTGCTCCACTCATAGTTCGGTTCAGGGTAGCTGTAGGCCTCACAGGCCACTCGAGGTGGGGAATCATTCTCCACCACCTTCATGTATTTCTGCGTCACTGAGATTCGCTCCGGAGGAACTAGAACATTGAGAGAAAAACTGTCAATTGAATGGTATAAAATATATAAACTGAGATTCAAAACCTATTAATTACATTAAATTCAGAATGTTAACTGGTTATTGAGAAATTATTTATTGAAAGGTTAGATCAAAATTAAATATTGTAGAAACAAAATATATTTAAGGAATTTATTAATATTTCAATTACTATGCTCCTTTAGGCATATAATTATAAAATAATGACTAAATCTTTGATAATTTACATTACTTACATTCAACCCTGAAAGAGGTGTGGGAAGATACACCCGGTCCTGCGGCATTACTACTCGACACACAGGTGTAGTTGTGGTTGTCTTTGACTTTGTCCAGCTTTCTGTTAGGCCATCTGTCCATCCTCCACTCCAGAGTTGACTCAACACTCTCCAAATCCCTACAAAGATATTAACCTAAAGTTTGCTGCTTCAAATGATTCGCAATTTCAGTCACATTTCGACTGATGAAGTGACTGGCATATGAAAACATTGGAACTTTAGTCAGTTATCCATAGTTAGGGATTTATTCATTCTATTTCTATTGATTTATTGTAAGAATTACATTAATATAAGTATTATAAATGAATATATGTATTTTGTTTCGATAAATGATAAATTAGGTGAAATATTAATAGATGGATATAGATTATGAAAGTAAGAAGAAGGAATGAATTCAAATATGCATTTTTTAGTAAACACAATTCATTTTTTCCACTTAGAAAATGAATTACTAAATAAATTCAATATTTTAAATATTTTCAAATCAATAATTTCAACAATACGAAAAAAATATTTCAAGAGAAATTATGCAAAGTACAATTTTTCGTTATGCACAAAATATCATCCCCATCTTAATTTCTTTATCACCAATGTAACCCTATCAAAGTGGTGGGGCCCATTGACTCACCCCGAGGATGGGTCCGGCACCATTTCCGTTGAGATGACGTTGTAGTGGGTGGTGTTCTTCAGAGGCTGTCCGTTCTTGAGCCAAGAGATGCGACACAGAGGCGAACACTCGACACGACACGTCAGGGAAACGTGAGGGGAATTGATGAGGAAGCCTTTGTAGTTAGACGGACGGGAGATGAAGAACGGCTTGGCTGTTGCAAAGAAAACACACACAATGAGTGATGGAACGTAAGAGAATATATGATAAAAGAGGAGAAATGAGAGGGGAATGGGAGGAGCAGGAAAATGACCTCATAATTATCTCTAACTCACCTCATACCTATCCCATATCTTTCTCATATCTATCTCATATCTATCTCATATCTATCTCATATCTATCTCATATCTATCTCATATCTATCTCGTATCTATACCTCATATCTATCTCATATCTTCCTCATATCTATGTCATATCCATCTCATATACATCTAATATCTATCTCATATCTTCCTCATATCTTTCTCATATCTATCTCGTATCTATCTCATATCTATCTCGTATCTATATCTCGTATCTATCTCATATCTTCCTCATATCTATCTCATATCCATCTCATATACATATAATATCTATCTCATATCAATCTCATATACATCTAATATCTATCTCATATCTATCCCCTATCATTCTCATATCTATACCATATCTTTCTCATATCTATCCCATATCTTTCTCATATCTATCTCATATCTATCTCATATCTACCTCATATCTATCTCATATCTATCTCATATCTATCTCATATCTATCTCATATCTATCTCATATCTATCTCATATCTATCTCATATCTACCTCATATCTATCTCATATCTTTCTCATATCTTCCTCATATCTATCTCATATCTATCTCATATCTATCTCATATCTATCTCATATCTATCTCATATCTATCTCATATCTATCTTATATCTATCTCATATCTATCTCATATCTATCTCATATCTACCTCATATCTACCTCGTATCTATCTCATATCTATCTCATATCTATCTCATATCTACCTCATATCTACCTCATATCTATCTCATATCTATCTCATATCTATCTCATATCTATCTCGTATCTATACCTCATATCTATCTCATATCTTCCTCATATCTATGTCATATCCATCTCATATACATCTAATATCTATCTCATATCTTCCTCATATCTTTCTCATATCTATCTCGTATCTATCTCATATCTATCTCGTATCTATATCTCGTATCTATCTCATATCTTCCTCATATCTATCTCATATCCATCTCATATACATATAATATCTATCTCATATCAATCTCATATACATCTAATATCTATCTCATATCTATCCCCTATCATTCTCATATCTATACCATATCTTTCTCATATCTATCCCATATCTTTCTCATATCTATCTCATATCTATCTCATATCTACCTCATATCTATCTCATATCTATCTCATATCTATCTCATATCTATCTCATATCTATCTCATATCTATCTCATATCTATCTCATATCTACCTCATATCTATCTCATATCTTTCTCATATCTTCCTCATATCTATCTCATATCTATCTCATATCTATCTCATATCTATCTCATATCTATCTCATATCTATCTCATATCTATCTTATATCTATCTCATATCTATCTCATATCTATCTCATATCTACCTCATATCTACCTCGTATCTATCTCATATCTATCTCATATCTATCTCATATCTACCTCATATCTACCTCATATCTATCTCATATCTATCTCATATCTATCTCATATCTACCTCATATCTACCTCATATCTATCTCATATCTATCTCATATCCATCCCTCACGCTCAGTCGCTAGTTATTTTTCCGGCGCAACATTACCTCCTGATAATAAAGTTGGGTCACCTCACGGGAAATAACAAGAATGAGAAATATGCTAATTTGTTTTCCTGTAATATGAAGCATTAATAAAAATCTGACGCTTCATAATGAACAGCAAGGAAATGACATTACGCACAAATGGTGAATAAGATCGAATAGAGGGTAAATAAGGGGTAAATGAGGGGAGAAAGGACTGACAGTGATGAAAGAGGGAAGGGGAAACAAGGGATTAAAACTCTCTTATATCTTCTGAATATAATAAGAAAAACATCAGGTCTTAATTAGAAACCTTATTTGGAGATTAACTAACGTCAGATGAAATTCCACTGACGGAAAGGGAGCTGCATGTAATAAATCACCTAAAATTTAAGAATGAAGAAATAATATACAGAATAATAAGGTTTATATGCGGATAAGGTGAAGAGAGTTATAAGAAAGCAATTAGTACCCCTTAATAAATAAATCATTACTATTATTAAAAGTCCCTTCTATAAACAATGGCTCCTAACGTTGTTAATTTAGTTAAGATCATTTGCAGTCAATTTCTGTCACGGACATAGACTGAGAATTGGCCAAAGTAACACCATGACACTCCAGAACAATCGACTCTGATATTACCAATTGAATTTATCCATCAGTGACCATATTCGCATCGGAAACACCGGATGAAATGGATTCGAAGCGTGACGATCTGAGTTTCCGCCCATTCGAATTATTAGATTCAGGAGGGAGTGGTCGAAAGCTCAGACCATTTTCGAACATGCTGGACAACAGGTTTAGACAACTTAGAATATCTCTTGTCTCCAGTAAATGTTCTATACCTATTTTCAAACATGAATTAATGTTGTTAACCTGAATATGTAATCAATGGAATTTTTAAAGTAACCAATAACTATAAATTTACCCTCAATCTTTCTATAAAAGGATATAATAAATAAAAATTTGATTTAATATTATCAAACGATGATACAACGATAATTTATTTATTTATTTTTAATTAAATGAGCCTATTAAAAAGCTATATTTGAATTGGAATAGAGCTAATATCAAATATATGGTTATATCTATAAAATCTTTGACAATTTTCTTCTGTATAATTCGGTCCGAATATCGACATCGAGCAACAAAGCAAATAAGTCAGAGAAGACTGACTCTGGGCCCGTATAATGGAATTAGGCGATTGTTGTTGTTGGCTTAACCTAATCAATAGAGCATCATCAGTTTTCATGATACAACCTCTGGACTGGATATCTGCAGAGAAAAATGACTGGCAGAAATGCACTTTCCTTGCTAATTGGAAAGCATTCAAATAATTATATTAGTCAACTAATTTTGTTTAGAGCTAATTTGATTAGTAGGCAATTTGAAACTTTTATTTAATGTGTATCATTTCTAATAAAATTGCTGAAAATATAAACGAAAAACTAAGAGATTGAAAATTTTAAAACGGAAATAATTAAATAATGATTCAAATAAGCACCTAGTATTTTTGCAGTTCGATAAAGATAGCTCAGGTCAAATGAAGAGCTTCTCTATAAAATAAATCTTGTGATTGCAATAAAAGTAAGACCTCCTTCAATTTGTACTAATGACTGAAGTCAAAGACTGGACAGTTGATAATTCGTCATACACAGACTGCCGGGAGTGAGAGACAGAGACAAGAAAAATGAAAGCAATCAGTTAAATGGACCCGTGCCCTGCTGCTGCCTCATCGATATTTCAAAATTAGTGATAATTTATGGTGCTGGACTCTTTGGACTATTTTGATCTCACTCTTCTCTCATGATTGGGAGATTTTAATGTCATTTACTTTCGTTCAAAGAGGATATATGTCAAATTCAAGATATCGAATTTTGGTGTTATCTTCACAATGGACTTTAGCCATTCATGCCATTTCTATTTATGGCGGTATTGTTGAGTCAAGTTTATCGGTTGGTTGCAGGTGAAGAAAATGGACTTGTTGCAGCTCCAATATCCAATATATTGTTTATCGGAGATCAGAGTTGGTTTCATCAGAGCCTGAAGTTGAAAGCATCGTTACGGCGATGCATTCCGTAGCGCCGCGCTAAACTTTGCGCGATCTGACTAAAGTTCTCCCCTACACGCTCGAACGCGGCGGCGTAACCAGAATTAAAAGAGCGCCACAAGTTTGCGCTGATCAAGTTAATATGGTGGCGAAGTTGGTTGCGATGAACCGCGTACAGTCCCCTCTTGGAGAAACTCGACGGAATTTGAAGGAATGGTACATGGAGAGAGTGACAGTATTTAATGAAGGAGGTGAATTCCAAAGAATTTCGAGGGGGAGGCTAAGTTATATCTGTAATTAGGATTGGCTAACCAGAGTAATTAGAGCAGAGCGAGGTGTTGGAATCTGCTTCCATAAAGCAAAACTCTTCTTGGAGACTTTACTCGTAAAAGTTACTTACTTCAATTGTTTGCACAGGAATATATAATGTAAACGAATAGTAAACATGGGAAAATGAATGAATGGGTAGAATTATTTCAAAGATGATAAAAGAAATGATAGCAATTAATTTACTTGTTTCGCTGGCTTATCGACATTTTTTATCTTTCGATTGAGAAGAGAACAGATGAATCAGAAAAATAAGACAGATGTTAGAGAAGTGTTAAAAGAGAAATACTAGAAGTTAAGGTATAATATTTATATAGTTATATACTGAATACAAATTATGTATATAAAATAATACATGAAATGAAAAAAAACTTTAGAATCAGGAGATCTTAGATTGCCATTATGGTTTACAGGATAATTTGATAGGCAATTTTTATACAAAGATATCTTTATCACAATTTGTAAATTCATTTTATTAACTTTCTATTCCAAAAGAAAGACTGAATTTTGGTACTAATCCTCAAATACTATCACTCCTCAGAAGAAAAGCTTCCGAACACGTGAATCACATGCTTGCCATCAATAACTACAACTGTAGAGGCAAAATATCGAGGACGACAATCAGCAGAAGAATAATAATGGCAGGAACATTGCCAACAAAACACCAGCTTTCACCCAAACAAATTGGAGCAATAATTCGTAAGGACAACCTGAAGTAGCCAGACTTCTGTAAGGAATTCACCGAGAAAAACAAATCCAAAAGAGAATAGAAGTTGACCCGAAGAAGTTTAGTGCGGGGGGAAGTAACAGAATCCGATTAATGTTTCACTTCATTCTTTTCCAAAGTCCACTGCAAAAGGTTCTGAATGCAGTAAGTTAGTGGGGGTGAATTTTAGAACAAATTGCCCGAGTAAACTGACAATGGCGTGGCAACGTAGCAGCACTAAAGAATAATTAAGGAGATAAGGCTTTCTAAAGTTAACAAGATCTGAACTTGGGAAAAGGGATTAAGGATCGGCGCTTTGAATAATCTGAATACAAATGGAGTCACTTAGGGGGTCATTAAAGATAAGTAAGGTTCCATGTAGTGTAATAATGATACTTTCTCTACTTCGGCAAGACATTGAATGTATCATCTATGTATGTCTTTGCCTCCCCTCTCCAGATCTTATCGAGTAGCCAAGAGGAAAAGGAAACATAAAGCGATGATGTAACATTAGATGGAGTGGAACTATCAAAAAATGATGCCATGTATGCTTCTCACATTTTCTCTAGATGTTCTTTGTTTGCTGCAAATATAAAAAGATTTATATTGTATAGACTACTTCTACGCAAACTAAAGTTCAATACAATTGAAGTGACGAAAAATAAGATGGTTTTCGATATTAAATAGGAAAAATATTATCATCAATGAAGTAATTTCAAAATTTATTTTCCAGCGTAAATGAATTATTGTCCCAACTACTTGCAATTAATAAAAATAAATATTTTATGAATGTCCTTTACTGTTTTATATATTTCATATTTTTGAAGAAAAATAAATTAATTTATTACCTTGACTTTCATCAAAAAAAAATCAGAATTCGAAAGCTGTTCAAATATTCTTTACAATTTTAAAATATATGCATCACAAAAATAGGATCATTCATTGGAAGATTAGCTTCGGGCTTTAATAGTTAGTATATCTCCAAATGCAATTTACCTTGGATAATAATTATTATATTGTTAAGTGTTGGTTAAGAAAAGAAAGAAAGCAAATCCCGTTTCACTCGCTGAGAAAAGAGTCTTGAGGCAATCTTTATATCAGAGTCACTCCCAATAAGCAATCAAGACTCTGAAATTGAGTTTCAAAACTCCTCCAATTGATTCTCCTTCCACGGCGACAGAAAAGGAGATGACGCCGTCAAACTATTCAGACTTAACTCAATACAAAGGAGATTCAGATGCAGGCTTCAACACCCTCATTATTAATCAATGTGCAGACACTGGAAAAAGGCCTTATTTATATGGGAACTTTTGAGATTGACTCACAGACGAGTGTTTCGCAAACAAAAGGCACGCTTCAAATTTGAAGGTCGATGCCTCTTGATTCAATGAATTTTGGGAATCTTTTGGATGGTCGCAAATATGTCAACATTTAGATATTGACTCACTCGTAGAAAATTATATTAGATAAACTTAGTCCTGTAATGGTATACAATACCATGAAAGATTATCTCCACACAAACCCAAAAAGGGACAACAAATCGTCATGTAATCCTAAATTGTCAACAAGAGGCACGATGAAACACTCGGTACTTAACGTAAATCCCACTGAATAATGTAAATTAGGTGAACAATTTATGTAAAGTCGGGAGTACTCACCCATAATATCTATCTCGACGTCAGCTGGAAGCCCCTCTCCTTCAGAGTTATATGGAACACAAGTGAAGTTGGCTTCCGTTTCCAGGGACACGGGATCAATCCTCCATTCGAGAGAAGTAACGTCTGGAACCAATCGACCTCCGCGGTACCATCGCACTTTATTCGTCTCCGGTCTGCCTAACTCGTTCAGATTGCAGTTCAGTGTTAGAGATTCTCCCTGAAAGAAAAAGTATGTACTTTTAATAAATGGAAGAAGTTAATGTAATATTTCACGAGAGATAATAAGCCAACTATTATTTCTTTATCAAATATATTAAATCTAACATAATTATAAACATTAATACTCAATCTCAACTTCATTTCCCAAATATACAAACATATCTTCGGAATAACAAATTTCAAACTCAATTCTGTACCAAATAAAAGTTCTGATCCTTCGACACATTCACATCACTGAAGCATGAGCTCCATTCGCGCAAAACAGCTACATTAGAGCGTGTTGAAAATACACTGGTGGCATATTAGCATTGATAGATAAATAATGAGCTTTGGCGATGTTTACACCAGCCCAGTCATTAAAACACAGGAGAGTCATATTGCCCATGACTGGCATTGGTTTCCAATCACTGCAATGAGAGGTAATTACCAATAATATGGGTGGTGCATTTCGAACGAAGCAGACATCATTAATTATACACAAGCTGATATTCTGAAATGTGAATGAGTAATGGAATTTCACACTGAGCCAACGCAACATCTTTTAACATAGAGGACAGTATCTGTAATTAATCATTTCTCTGGATCTTGGTGTGAAGATGTGAAAATATATTCTGCTCGCGCTTGACGACGATACAACAACAATTTGCAATCGTTTATCACAAGTTTTTTCATTAGGTGGCAGCAACGGTTGCTCATAGAATGTTGAGTTGGATCGTCCACATCCATTTACGTAGGGATTTTGGAGAGAATTTTAGCTACAGTGTCACCAGCCCTCAACAACAGCAGTGTCCCCAAATATTATTTTGTACAGCTTTCATGTTCATCATCTACAGTCTACAGGCCTTATCATCTACAGTGTCTACAGGCCTCATCATCTACAGTGTCTACAGGCCTCATCATCTACAGTGTCTACAGGCCTCATCATCTACAGTGTCTACAGGCCTCATCATATACAGTGTCAACAGGCCTCATCATCTACAGTGTCTACAGGCCTCATCATCTACAGTCTACAGGCCTCATCATCTACAGTGTCTAAAGGCCTCATCATCTACAGTGTCTACAGGCCTCATCATCTACAGTGTCTACAGGCCTCATCATCTACAGTGTCTACAGGCCTCATCATATACAGTGTCTACAGGCCTCATCATCTACAGTGTCTACAGGCCTCATCATATACAGTGTCTAAAGGTCTCATCTACTACAGTGTCTACAGGCCTCATCATCTACAGTGTCTTCAGGCCTTATCATCTACAGTGTGTACAGGCCTCATCATCTACAGTGTCTACAGGCCTCATCAACTACAGTGTCTACAGGTCTCATCATCTACAGTTTTATCAGTTGCAAACATTATCAGTTTCTGAGCAATATGCCTCTACTCCTGTATCTTTATAGTTGGCTACCTCATCCATTACTCTAGGAGGCAAAGCTGTATCCTGTATCACATTCAATGAATCACTCCACCATCTGTGTGTAAGATTCATGACAGCTTCCGATGACTGTCATTTGTGACTGCGAAAATGCTCCATCACTAAGCTACCCGGTCTTTTTTGTGTAGGAAAATACTTGTTGAGATACCATCCAGAAGCGACTGTAGTGATCTCAACCATCAATAACAAAGGCATATCTAAAAGTTCTCTCATTTTAATTCACACTTTATATAAATTATTGCTTTGCAGTTGAATAACATTGCCCATTTATTTGCAACATATAGTTGGCACAATAAATTCTACAGCATCATATAAATCATTTTAACGACGACATACTTTTGAATTACGGAGTACATCAACATGTCCGGAGCATTTTCGTAGATGAGTTGTGAGAGAGAGAACACCGAGGAACAGGGAATAGCAAATGCTGCACAGGGTCAGGTCATTGTAAGCAGACGCCAACACAACCAGAAACATAGCTCACTCAATTTGAATTATTGTGGGTGTAGCGGCATAATATTTAGGTCTGTTGTGCTCTAAATCACAAGGCGTACATTCAATAGCACCTCTCCAACACCTCTCTCAACAACAGTCAAAAATATGAATGGCTGCAGGCTACTCACTATTAACGATGGACTCCAGCTTGGAATTTATCTCGGAACATAATTTTGGGAATTCTCTTCCACGTGTTAAATAACAAATATTTTCCCTTTCAATATACTGCCTGGAATATGTAGGGTGAACATAAACTGCATTTCCGAGACTTAGCAAATTCGCCTGAGAAAACTAACGTCTGGAAATTCTGCTGTGAACTTAATATATTATATAATCATGTATCTCTGATTCAATTATTTATTTCCCACCTGAGAACCGATAGATGAAAATTGTTAATTAGAACCACGAATAAATGATGAGGTAAAAGCGTGTAATGTTATGACGTACTCATTTATTATTAGTGCTATCACTGATATATCACTAATGTATTTTCATTAGTTGTGCTACCAATTTATTATGTTAATCTTAACATATAAATTATTATACTAGTAAGAAAATATATGAGTTATAATTTAATTTGGTGTAGCTATATTTAATATATATTGAAAATAAGAAAAGTGAGAATAATCATTCATGAAACAAGCTAAGTGATACAATAATAATTCCTTGTATTAAATATGTATTATCGTCAAATATATATTAGAGTGTATACGTAGTGTATCACTTTTTCTGAACTTGCATGTATGTTTATTTTTTTATGTAGGTTGCTCCCTCAGTTTTTTAAAACTTAATTGGGATCAGAGTTTGATCCATTTATGTATGCATAAAATTTATTGTAATCTTGTAACTTTGAATAAATAATTTCGATTTTCTCACCTTAATGACTTTCCACGGGTGGTGGGTGATGGAGGCGTTACCCGGGGGGTGGTTGACAACCAGTTGCTTCATGGGGGAGCGTTCCCCCCACCCAGCTTCATTCATCCCCTCGCAGGAGTAGTTACCGTGGAACTTGCGGCGGACTTTCTCCAGCACTAGACGTGAGGGATCTATGCCGCAAAGATCGGAGCTGTCTTCGTAAAGTGTTTCGTTGCCGTTGCATTCTGGGAGTTCCTGTTTGGATAGATAGAATAGGAAGACTTTAACACTTTGATAATTAGTGAACAATTGAAGGCTTTAATTAAATTTTTAAATTGAAATAATGTTTGGTGATGTAATTAGAACAGAAGGAATATTATATTCCTGGGTTTTGAAATAAATTACTAATGATTTAAGTCCAGTAATTAATTGCATTTCTTATACTGAATCTATTGCACTTATTTGAAAGAAAAATATATTCGCACACGATATCAAAATTAAATATTCTGTAAAATCTATCAGATGAACGAATATGAGCAAAAAAAAATCAATAAGGTTAAATTTAAAAAAATTTATATATAAAATATCAGCTCAATTTCTATATTAATATAACATCCTTGTGATAAAATAAGAGTTAGCTTCTTAATAAAGTTATTTAAATTAAATAGCAATTTGTTACTGAGTTACCTTTAATAGTTTGTCGTTGATGAACCACCTGACCCTATCCAGTCCCTGTGGGTTGGCTCTCATGACGTCACAGATGAGAGTGACGTTCACCTCCTCTTCTTCAGACACAATGTTAGAGGGCTCCATCACAATCTGCACCTCTGGGGGGTCTGGGTGTGGGAGAGAGTTCAGTCAACAAAATGTATGGGGGATTTATTGTGCTACATATAAGTTAAAATGTTGTTAAATGCATTATTAAAAAGTAAACAAAAAATATTTTTAATGTAACTATTTTCTATTTCCTCTTCTTTGAATATTATTTTCTTTTTCTTTTTAATGAAAAAATATCGTCTTTTCAAAAAGATTCTAATCAATGTTCAAAATTTTATCAGTATTACATTTCTATTTTATTTAACCATTAATTAGTTATGTGTCTATTGTGTACTCACATTGCACGGTGACTGTGGAGTGTTCAATAACTTTAGAGTCCCCGATATCGTTGGTTAGGCGGCAGGTATACACCCCGGAGTCTCTGGCTGTAGCATTCTTTATCAGCAAGGAAGGATGATCGACATTTCCGTTACCGTATTTCTCCGGTTTTCCCGCCACGTCTAACTGCTCGTTATCTTGATACCTTTTGGAAATGGGGCCACGTTAGTATTACGGCAAAAGATTAAACACAAATATTGCCTGCAAGCTTGCTGCTGATTTAGGTAAACAACTTTAAAAAACAGAACTTATATTGGAGCATTTCTTTCTAATATCTAAGATGATTTTTACGGTACAACATTGAAATCTACGATTTTTGTTTGAATGGATGAATGTTGTTCTTTTGAAAGAACGACAGGAATATTTTGGAAGTAGTTAATGATGTTTAGTACAGGTTTTACTCACCAGAGGGCGTATTTGAGTTGCAGGGGGTTGGCGTCGTACTCACACCTGATGAGAATGTCCATAGACTCATTCACTGTGACGTTAGACGGGGAAATACGGACAGAAGGAGCAACTGTGGGTAAAATATATGTAAATACTATTAATTGGCACTTAAAATATAAAGGTATTTTCACTATCGTTTGTCGTAATTCAAATGTAATAATTGATCAACCGTTACATCAAATATCATTTGTTGACCATTAAAAAAGGTTCAAAAATGATTTCAGTTTGAAACTATGAATTAATTGTGAATTGTTTAAGCGTTAGAATAAAGTGTTCGTGAAATGTACACACAAATAAAAGTTCCTCTGTTTTGAGGTAGCCATTAATATAGCAAGTTCTATACGACAATTTATTTTTCTTAAAAATTCATGGCATGAAGCTAGTAACGTCAGAAATAAAACTTCACATCCAATCGCAGACTGCTCTCCGTCATATTTTATAGCGAATAAAATGACAATATCACAGCGGGAAATGTACGTATGTATTTTTACAGCACATTCTATATATTGTTGCGAGAGGGAAAATCTGCAACAACTGTTCAGAGTGTATAAACAAGCTTCATCGAGTCGACGACAACGTCTTGTTACAGATGTGTTATATCTTTTTCAATAGGAACTACACACATAAAGAAATCCTAGGGAGTTAATAAAATGCCGTCTTGGATTCCTTCGAGAAAGAGCAGGATATCTTCGCTACTAGGACTAAAAAATCTGTCCCCGGAATCTTGGCACGGTGTTCCTAATATATTTCCAGGTTAAATATTATGTTTGTAAGTTCAAAAGGAGTTATCACATCTCATAAATATCGGTTTATTTTCCAATTACAAGGACGGACATTTCCGAACTAGCTTAGTCATCATTCAGAACAGTGAATTGGATGATAAGTCGATGGCAAATATACTCAAAATTAATTTTAAACTCTTTTTAGCCTTTTCGAAAATAGTCGAATAAAACTTAAAGAAAATCAAACTAGAGTTGCACAATATTGTGCCAAACCATGAACAAATATTTCTACACAAGTTAGAGACTTTTAGAATGCATAAAACATTTGAGAATGTTATGGTTTTAGTTCTTCTGACGAGTGAGTTGGACTGACATGCTAAAAAGGAGAGCCTCTCCTCCTTTGCTTTCATTGCAACTCAATGGGAAGTGATAGACTGCGCAAAAATGACTTCATTCAAATGCAAATTTTGATAACATTTTGATTTCTCTGTTACATTTTGATAGGAAATTCATTCTAATATTGTGTCTTTACTTCAAAGTAGTCAATTTGGCTTAAAAAAACGGGAATTTGTGCGTCGATTTCATATTCTAATATCGGTAACGATTGTGAATCAAATATCGGTTACAATTACGAATCTAATATCGGTTACAATTACGAATCAAATATCAGTTATACGATTACGAATCTAATATCGGTTACAATTACGAATCTAATATCGGTTACAATTACGAATCAAATATCAGTTATACGATTACGAATCTAATATTGGTTACAATTACGAATCTAATATCGGTTACAATTACGAATCTAATATCGGTTACAATTACGAATCAAATATCAGTTATACGATTACGAATCTAATATTGGTTACAATTACGAATCTAATATCGGTTACAATTACGAATCTAATATCGGTTACAATTACGAATCAAATATCAGTTATACGATTACGAATCTAATATTGGTTACAATTACGAATCTAATATCGGTTACAATTACGAATCAAATATCAGTTATACGATTACGAATCTAATATTGGTTACAATTACGAATCTAATATCGGTTACAATTAAGAATCAAATATCAGTTATACGATTACGAATCTAATATCGGTTACAATTACGAATCTAATATCGGTTACAATTACGAATCAAATATCGGTTTCTGTAATCTTTTAGAATATTGATATTTAGAAAATAAATTGAATAGTGGTCTCCAACCGATTTCTTCTGGTTGTTTGAACACTTCCAACAGAGATGAATTACTTTAAAACACTAAAATGGATATAATTAAAGTTATAACATTTTATTATTTCGTATAGTGCGATACTTATAATGAAATTCTTGGTAGAAAATAGATGAATGTAACAAATTTAACAAAAATAGTATATAGATAAATTCATCTCTAAAATACTAAAGACAGCTAAATAATTTATTACTATATTAATTTTGTGATTCATTTCATATCATTTTTATATTCATTCATTATAAAATATAAAATAAAATATAAAATAATATAAATTAATTTATATTAATTTTACAATATTATTATAAATGTTATACATTTGGTATGTACATTTAAATTCTTTAAATTATTTCAACAAAATGACGCTAAACTTCACCCTAATTAACTACTTTATCACTCACATTGCACGTCAAGTTTCTCTCTGTTGGTCAGTGCTCTCTGGCCCCTGTTCTTCAGAACGTCGTTCATAGCTTGGCACGAGAACGTCCTCTCGTTCTCAAACCTCGTGCCTTTGAACTCCAGTCTAGACCAAGTGTTGTACGTTCCATCGAGCTGGGGAAAAATAAACTATTAGAAACCGCTTAAGATTATCAATATGAATCAATGAATGTCGAGAGAATATTTTTGCTGTAGAACTCTTCAATAATGAAATCCTGTATAGTGAATGTAGTGTGCTGAGTAAGGAAGTAGCCTCTATAGTGAACAAATTCCATTCAATACCATGTAATGGCCGTTAGTTTTTTGAAACTGAGACTAAAAAACATTTGTTCATTATAGAGGCTACTTCCTTACTGAGAACTCTATAGTCACTATAGAGGATATCACTATAGAGGAGTTATACTGTAAATCATTTAAAGTGGTCTTCAGTTAAATATTCACTTAATGAATATCAATATTTATATTATTTTATTACCTCTTCAATTTCCCCAGTGTCCTCCTTTTAGAAAAATAAATAAGAAAGTAATTAGAAGTGGTTTATATCAGAAAAATATACTTATTTTCAAAATATCCTAAGAAACTCTATCGAGGTTATTTAATCAAATCAAAAATACATTAGACTGATTTTAGGTTTAACTGATTTAATGACATATTATTAAAATAAATTTAAACGATATTATATAATAATATTCTCAATATTTTCAAAGTAAAATGGTTTATGGCAATTTGGTAATTTTAATTTAATTTTTTTTAATATCTAAAGAAAACTCGTACCTCGATATTGTCGAAGGTCATGGCCCGTTCAATGGGCACTGACCCGTTGTACCAGGTGATGGTTGCTGGTGGACGGGCCCCCCTGACATCACATCTGAGGGTGACCAAGGACCCCTCCCTCAGGGGGGTGGGTTGCAGCTGGAGCACATCCACCATTTCGGGGGCAACTGAAAAAAGGATGGTGTGAAAATTATTTGAAAATAAAAGAATAAATGCTTTTCATTACCGGCTAGTCTATCATTGCAATCTTTTATAAAACAATTATTGACGGTATTTTTTTCTGATCCTTATAGAAGTATAAAAAGATACATAGTGACTATAGAAAGCTAAAAAAAAGAAAAAAAATTCAGAACGTAATTGAAAAAAAATAACAATAATTTTTTTTAATAAAATGAAAAAATAGTACAATTAGAAATAAAGCGAACTGGTACTAAACAGGAATACGACTTAAATTAAATTAATTAGTTGTGACACTGTCGCTGCAACTCCAATTATATTAATTTAATAGTTTCTTAATTGGAACACATTTGAATATCGACTCTAAAATTTAATGACTTGAAGTTAGGCCATTTTGACAACTTTTGTAGTATTATAATGAAAAAATAACAGTCTTATCCTTGATTTTTCGAGTTGATCATTGGAGAATATATTACAATACATGAAAATAGTGTACGTACGATAATTAACAAAGAAGGTAAAAACATACAATAAATAAAACAGTAATTCAGGGCTGATTTCACAAAGAAGTAAAACATTGAAAGATAATATAATTAATTAAAAGTTTCAAGATGGAGTTTTCTAATCTGCCTGAGAATTAAATTTAAACTTTTATAATTCTATTAGCGTTGGTATAACCTGAAATTTATTATTATTGTCTGAATGCATCTTTTAATAAGAACTGAAATATTTAATGTTCAACATAGAGGAACATTAAATGCACCATTATAATTTACTTGATTAAGCTTAAATTGATATTAATGTGTAATTAGACTTGGGCTAATTGTTACAATATCACATAAAGTGACGCACTGAAATGAATCACCAGTCGCTGTATTACTTTGACCAGAATCTAATGTCCACTTCTATGCATTAAATACATGGACATTGCGGTCATTACTAATTAATGTAATCCAATATCTAAAAGGTAAATTTGGTAATGAACCTATCGGGTAAAAGATCTACCTAACACTTCTTTAACGTATTTTCACTTAAACAAATAGGTTTCAGAGATCCATTTTTCGATTAAAATTTGAAAAAAAAGGAGAGGAAAAAACTTTTTGAAATATTCTGGAATATATGTCAAGCTTCAAATTAACCTATATATAATTTTAACAATTTATATCCAGTCCTCACCATTAACATTGAGTTTGAAGTGGAGGGACGCTGGGCGGGGCATGGCCTCGTTCTCAACCCTGCAAGAGATACCCCCACCGGTGAGGTCCCCACGGGACACTACAAGGGACAGGGTGTTCACCCCAGTGCCCGTAGAGTCTGCGTTCATAGTCGCACGGTAGTTACCTGAGGAATATATTAATTGAGTATGAAACAGGAGGTAGGATTTTAATTGCATTTTGTAATTAATTTGATAATTACAATTTATCTCAAACTTTTGATTAATCTCAAAATGTGAAATGATTTGATTAATTTCTTAATTTAAGTAGTTTCGTACGTGATTTCAAATAGCTAATCTAAAATAAAGCACATATGTTTATTCATAGTTCATTCTTTCTTACAAAAGCAAATAAAATAACTAGGCAACTCACCAGGTATTTCCCTAGTTCCATTCCACCAAGTCACTTGCGGCACTGGTTTTCCACCACCAGATTCACATTTCAGATCCACAGTTGTTCCTTCATCGAAGGGTCCGATTGTTGTTCCGTTATTGATGTCTGAACCATCCTGCAGCGTCATCTTGTGGGAAGTCGGAACAGCTGAAAACGTGAACAAATAGGTTTCAGAGATTCATTTTTCGATAATAATTGGAAAAAATTGAGATGACAAAACTTTTCGAAATATTCTGGAATATATATCAAGTTTTTCAAATCAACCTATATAGTATATGCATTTAATTTTACCTAATAGAAAATCGCAATCTCTGTAAATATATTTATAAAATTTATATTATACGGAATGACCGTATTTTCAAAGATTCAAACTTAAAGTTGAATGATAGTTTAAGATTCAATAAAAAACCTTCAACGTTCAGTTCGAATTACCTCTAGAAGATATTATTCTATTGGAAGATGACTAACTTCATCTGAAAGGTCAATAAAAGTTCAAAGGATACTTTCAGGTGGCATTCAGCCCCAATTTCTTATTTTCTAACAATGGCGCTAATGTCGATAAGCTGAAGAGTATATATGGCAGCCTGAGAGTTATCTCTGAACACAACTAACTGCCCATTGTCTTGGCTAATGAACTGAACTTTAGATTTAGCTTCTCTCGTTACCGAGTGACTTTTCCAACACCAAAACAGTAACAAAGGACATGACTCCTCTCCAATCGGTATTTGATTTATTATCACTTGATTGATCAAAAAGATTTTATATTCGAGGCATCAATAAATTAAATAGGTAATATTGAGGAAACATCTTAAAATGGTGCTGAACATTTATCATACATTTTTTTCAAAAATTAAACATGTATTCTCTTGATAAAACTGCCATTAATGAAAATGGATAACGAATTTGAAATTGATTACACGTTCTGACTGCTTTTTTATGAAGATACTTACTATTGCTATATAATAATAATATAAATATATAATAATCAAGCCAATAAAGATTGTCTAGATTTTTTTCTAAAGATCATCGACAACTTGAATGACTTTATATTAAGAGTGAAAATTCGGTCAATCTATTTATCACAATATAAGTAGCGACATAAAATCAATAGGTATTTTTTTACTTGAATGTGATGCAATACTGCGTAAAACATGTTGTGCAAATATTCCGTACACTGCGGCTACTTTTTTGCATGATTGTCGTCTTTCCTGCGGTGACAGTTTTCATATTCCTGTGTTTAGTTTCCATAGGATTTTCCAACATGCGGGCATCTCAATTCAGTGGAAAAAAGAAAGATGTCTTTTTGGAGGCAAAAAGAAAACGGAAAGTTTTAGTCACTGCCACCAAACTTATGGAAATTGAAAAAGTTTTGCATATACTTTTGTCCCTTGATGCGAAAATGATGACTATAAATAATATTCAATCGAGGAGTTGTGAGGATAATGCGATATCGGACTGAGTTCATACCTGTCCTGACCTTTCCCTACTAGCACTTCTTGTAAAATAGATATAATACTACAACAAACTGCATTCAGGACTATAAACATGACTATGTTATCAAGGAACTGTAATCGAAATGGCTACGTTTAAATGGAGTCAGAATTATCGCTGGAAGAAGGATTATAAATTTGTATTAAAGCTTAGGAGTGAATTTATTGGAGCCAATCTAGCAGTTGGCGGGCATTGCTGGGCATAAAGATCAGGAGGATAGCAAGCATGCATACCAAAGTCTGTGATTTAAGCCCTTAAGTCTTCAGGAGGAATTTATCGCGCGAATGCAACCAATTGCAGCTATGCCAATTTTGCCAGCCTATTGAAATGGTTACAGGAGGTAAATCTGATCACGAGATTAGTTCACCAAGTTATTCACGAAAGCTTTAGGTAAATTTATTTAAAGCTGGTCTATTTTATGCTAAAATATGAAATAACTTACCGAAAGTGGTTAAGTTGGTGAACTGGACAATGGAGCAGACATCTTTGACAACCATGTAAGTGATTTCACATCTGTAGGTACCCTCGTCTCCAGTCACGAGGGGGAAAATCTCCAAAAAATTCTCCTTGCGGTCTGTTGCGAAATTGAAGTTTGTTCTGCAAATAAAGAGCAAGGATTTATGAGCATCTGATCAGGAGATTATTAAATAGATATTTCATGGTAGATAATTAACGTGTGTAAAGTGAACTTCATACGAATTTAACGATCATATTCTCTTTAAACAAAATAAAATGAGATTATATAATAATTTTATCCATATTACATAAACTTATTATCTTAAAATAATCGTTTAATCGATTCTTATTTTAATCTATCCTTTACTATCAGTGTTCGTAAACAAATTTATATATGTTGTAGCAATGGAGTGTACCTGTCAGCCAGAGCTCCTTCGGCTCTCTTGAAATTGTCTCTCTCGGAGAAGACATAGACTCTGTTGCTGCCTTTGTACCACTTGATGTTGTGGAAGTAGCCACACTCACTGATGTCCACTTCGCAGGGAAGCTTGATGGATTCTCCGGCTAGACCTTGCACTGCATATTTCCTCACGATGCCTGTGAATGAGAGCAAATGGAGTTAATTGGAGTAGTGGAGAAAGGATAGAAAGGAAGGAAAATAAATAATTTTACCAGAAGTAGTAATGACGTATTTCACAAATACAAGATTGATATAGTTTTTAATTTTTGTTGATCAGGAATAAATGATAAGATAGATTTAAATAATTGTATATCAAATAAGTAATTGAGGTAGAAATGATCATTTCAATCCGTGTCTATATCTGTAACACTTGTATTTTAAAAAGGTCGCAAAAATGTCAAAGAGCAGTTCTCTGAATCAAATTAGGTTAATTGTTACGCTCTTTCACATAGATGATGTAAATCACAATGATCACAATAATTCCCGCCACATATATTATATTTAATACTCAAATTCCATTGAAAACGTCCGTGCCTGAGTCATTGTTATGCTAAGCCAATGCCAGGCTTTTAGCTTCGTTTTCGGACACAGTGGGGTCATTATGCGGCCTGACTGTTATGAATTTTACATGATAGCTAAGAATAGGGGCCTTCCGGAGACCTAAAAGCACTTAACCCTTCCAGACCGACTCCTAAGTGACTTGAGTCCCCAGCTAAAAATGTAAGAAGTCGAATAGCATTTTCATAGTAATCCATCACATATGGGAATATCATTCAATATCAAACACAACAATAATTGATGAAATGTGTTTTTCAAATTCTAACTGAATTTCGCAAAAACGGCAGGTTTAAATTCAACAGCGTTACCAATTCGAATTCATTCTGAAAAAGTATTCAGATTTTCCTGAATAAAAAATGTCGTCAACCTCCGCATTGACTATTAGATTGTGGGCCATTTTGATGAGAACCAACAAGCTGAAATGCGACTTTACAAATCTACAGTCCAATGAAAAGTTATTAGCATATATGATAATTCGCCCGTGTATCCTGCTTCAATTAATAATTTGGTTGAGTGAACATGTAAAATTCAAATTTCATCACACGGCACAATAATCATTTGTCAAAATATGCAATGAAAATAGTTTCGACACATTTGACGTTTGAATATTTATGGATATGTTTAAAACACAGAATAATCCCCTACGAACTATTTCTACATGACACGAGTGTTTTTAATAACCAATAGCATTTTCTAATTTATTGTCATCAAATTATGTAATTTTAAATAAATGACAATAATACTTAGTTTAGTATAATATATTTTCGTTTGTTTCTTTAATTTAATATCATATTTCACAGCAAAATGATACAAGGCAAGTTTTGAAGGTTATAAGACTGCATGCGCTTATTTTTGAGTTTAGCAAAGAGCTTAAAATGCCGTTTTAAAGAAGCCAAGATCGTCACGTCCCGGTCTAATGTGATAAACTTTTGCAAGAGTAGTCAAGAAAGTTGTTAGCTGTGCCGTCTTTCTTCTTCTCCTTTAATGTAACATACTCATCTTCATGACCACACACTGCTATGTACTCTTAGGCATTATTATTCGCATGCTAAACTTCATCAAAGTTTGCACTTGCAGATTTACAAGGCTTAAACAAATCTTATTAATTTATGTAAAAAAACATTACGGATCACGTAAGATGTAATACAATAGAGAAATTGCATTAGTGATTAATTTTTCTGAGCATTTTAAATTAAAATTCTGCACATTGCACAATTTTATTTAATTCCCCCCGTGAAGACATGATTGGTCAAAATTGCATCAGTGTGTAAAATATCCTCAAGAGCTGGGGTGACAATCATTAACAGAACACCAATTAAGTGAACCTCGCACGTGCATCTATATCTGCCATAGGGGGACGCGTTAGATAATCTCCATGTACCTTTAATTCAGCTTCATCACCACCCCAGATAAACCAGGAAGGGTCCTCCGGGTCCCCTTTCTCCTCCTCTCCATTATCCAATCAACTATTCACCCTTTAAATGCTCCGGTGTGGAGCTTTATAGTCCGAATGGTTGTGTCTTAATTTGGAGGAGAATCCAAAAGAGCGAGTGTTCCCTGTTGCCAATAGCAGCTAGTAAGCCTCGTTACCAATTAACTTGTGCGGGAGGTTATATTTTCACTCTGTTTGATTAATGAAACGGAAACTGACATCATCAAATGTAATTGATATCCCAAGCGGCAAATTTTCAGCTGGATTTAATATAAGAAACTTTAGTGCTCGGCAAGCGTGTTCACTCTTTGATCTTTGCGAAGTAACAAGTTGGAAAAGTATTGAGAATCAATATTGAAAATGATGATTAGAGTTTGTTAGGTTCAATATACGATCGATTTCAGCTGCTGACATTGACACACTGAGGCCTAGAGAAAAATGTTTCAATGAGCAACTAATGGAATAGAAACCATGAAAACGAGAGGCGTTCAACAAGGAAAGATTTATTAAAATTATTACTATTGAAGTTAGCAAGAAAATTCAGAACAGAACTGAAATTATTAATATAATCTTATGGACAGAAGTTGAAAGAAGCAATTATTTGCTGGTGATCCTAAAGTTCATTGCATCAAGATATTGATGTAAAATTAGTTTGTCGACTGTCATTCTTCAGGACCTCTGAGTAATAATAATTTTGACTGGGGAATACAGTGTCAAAAGGAAGTCCCGAAACATGTTCTTCAACCACCCGCCTTACGGAACAGAAAAACGTGCCACAAGTTTAAAGTTCGTAAGAAGAACTTTATCATAAGTTATATTGTAGGTTGATTCAAACGACATATGAAACACGACGAAACTCTCGCAACGCCATGTTTCAGACCAAACAGTTTGTAAGATCAATTTTATTGGAAAGTTCCAGGAATGAATCTGCACAAATTAGGAACAGACTCGATGAAGTCTGGTATGTAGATCTAGTAATTGAAATTATTTATGAATCTGCTTTAAACCACAAATTTATCTGTCATAAAACGATCATAAAATCACATAGAACTGATAGAATGTACTATTACTTCATCCAAGATTAAAAAAAATTCTAGTTACTGATCTCAAAAATATTTCAATCTATAATGAAAAGTATCTTAATCACTTCTAAAATGGATATAGATTTTTAGAAGGCTTGAATAACATTTGTTTCTCAGTTTGGCTGTAAACAACCCAGAATTAATATCAATAGCATCCTGTCTGCCGAGGTTTCCATCAACTCTTTTTCTTTATTTATCAAACAACACACTGTGCAAATGCTAATATTGGCAGGAAGCAGCCGCAAATAAATCACAATGGTGACTGAGTCAGCTTTCTACTCTCCAATATAGATTTCTTCTTCTCCAGCATATCATTTTTCTCTCCAATATATATATTCGCAGGGCATAGATAGACTCTTTCTTCTTGACCTTATGATCTTCAATATCACCACTCTATCGATAGAATAAAGTGCCTTTAGTTCTTCTCGAAGTAGCTAATAAAATTTATTCATTCAGTGTCATCGCTGTAGAATTAGAAAGATTTCTATAAAACTACCAATAGTTTTTAGTATGAGGTATAAATTTATACAAATGCCTACTAATAGATAATTTCAATTGCTGATCTCTATTCGTGAAGCTATTTTTAGTAAAGACAATGTTCTTGGTGGAAATGGGATGAGCCATTCAGGTTCTCGTTTTCTCCAGCCACCACCGCCGCTCTATCGGATCTTTTGGCAGACTAAACTGTCGGATAACTTCATATGGTAGGAGTGACGATGCAATGAGTGTTCGAATAAGGAGATTTGGGCCACTATATCAATACTTTATGAAGTGAAGCTTCCACCATCAATGCAGTATAGTGCGTTATAAAGGATTAGCAGTTTATTGTTATACTTTATAAACCATCAGAACACGTACCTATCTATTAATAATTTACTATAAATGTAAGTGATTTTTATAGTGCTATATCAGGTCATTTTTCTTTCCCGCACTACACTTTTCATGTCCATTACATTGATGTCAAGGCTTATTCTTCCTAATTTGATGTGAGATCTTTTTCTCTCCATCCTGCTGATCTCATCCCTTCATTTGGTGGCCTAAATGTGTTGTCATTGCCCATACACAGGCCTCAGATCACAGCCATTTGTTGGTAATCCCTAACATCGTACACACCATTCTCACTCATAACACGCAGCGCTTCGGGCTTCTTTTCTCCCAACAGTCTTGCTAAGATTGTTAAATAAAGTTACAAACAACCCTAACTTTGACTGACAATGATGTTCTGAGCAAAGATTTCATGGCCCATCTCGAAAAGGATGTGAGAGTTAGAGTGTTCTCAGGTAAATATACAGTATAGTTCGTTTGCTGCATCACTGGACCTGATGAGCTAACTAATTTATAAAGTCATTTGCCAAGAAATTGGTTTCGAATTTTCAAAATGAGAAACTGTGAGGAAAAAAAAAGGAAATTACTTTAGAAGATCCATTAAATTGGAATTGAGTACATTTGTGAAATTTCATTTTTTTTATTACTATTTATATGATTGCATGAATGAAAAATTCAAAGTTATAGGAGCATATGCAGGATCACAATCATAAATTCAGAATATAAATTGCTCCTAATATCACAAATCATGGTTAGAATCGCAACGAAGTAATGGGCTTCCCAACACATTCTATAATTACCTCCATAGATCATCATACCTCGGCTTCCATAACCACATCACATCTTTGTAAGTGTCTTCAAACTAGTTCCTAGTAACCAATGCAAATTGTCTGTCAGTTGCGTCCCTTGGTTTTGGAAGACTCTTTCTGCTCACCAAGTTTCTTGTCTCATTTCTCGCTGAATGAGACGCAAACTACATTTTGTGAGAGATAATAGGCAACTCATGAGAAGTTCATTCAAATTCAAGGTGTCTTTCTATGGCTTGCTTCCATCTTCTCGATAGCGTGACAGTCTTATTTTCAACATGAAGATTTGTTTATGCAAATCCCGAATGAGAAATTCAAGTTTTGTTAGTCAGTCGGATTTATGAGATACTGCCATTGGACAGTGTTATTTGAGTATTGGTTGTTTTAAAATGCTACTAGGGTGATATTTGAGTATCTAAATTTTGTGGTGGTCTAATTAGGCAGTGTATTAGAGTTGTAGAAGAAAAGTTTGATCCCCTTTAGTGTAACAATATACCAGCAACATGAGCTCCAGAAACTTCCCTAATTGTCAAACTTACGTACTGTTCATGTATCAAAATATTATTGAACATGAGGAGAAGGGCTGATCGATAGATGTTTCTGTGATTCATTGGCCATCTTGTGGTAAACTAATATAATGAATGGTTGTCTGAGGTGAACCAATTTGGTGACATCGAAGATGGAAATGATATCTATCGCTATATTGAATTTGAAAAATGTTTTGTACCTCGTATATACAGTTTAATTATTTGAGAAAAAGTTCATAAAGTCCAATTGAAACATTTAATTAATTACGTATTGTATAAAAAACTAAATATTCAATTAATATTTCCCTGCAATATAATAAAATAATAGCTATCACGAAGCCTCACAAACGTCATTCGTAAATACAGATACGATAGAAATATCTTTTATTTATACATTTGAGTCGCTTCAATTTTCTCCCCTGGAGCTTGAATTCATTTTTAAGTTCGGTTCACGTACAGTGAGGAGCGAAAAACAAAAATATTGAATTTGCTGGGAATTGAGTGTACAAAATACCTGGAGCCGCTTGGGTGTTATTTTGAAAATACTCGGGGGAAATGTATGCAAATTTAATGCACATCTGCATTAATTCCAATAAGACAAGTGATACGAAAATAAGTTTAAATCAAATATGTAAATGACGCAGGGATGAACAACATGTCGGTGTACTTTTTATGGCACGAGGGAATGTCGATGATATCAAAATAGTATGTTGGTTCCACATCAAAACTTTTGCACAGATAATTATACGAAGATAAAATAACTTGGCGTAATCTAATACCTTCCGAAACATCATAATAATAAACTTTGGTTCTTCTTGATATAAAGCTCTTATTAATATCCTGTGGTGTTTTATCTCGTTTATATGCAGAGTTTTATGGCAAATACTTTGGCTAAAAGGTCCACCGTTCTAAGCCATTTTATGGTCAACTCTGCAGTCATCAGATCTTTGAATTTGCATGCGAGGCTTAAGAAAATAATGAGAAAAGATCTGGGGAAGTAAGTCCATCAGCCGGCAACAGGAAGGTATCCATCTAGCCAACATCTATAAACCGATCATCCAATCAAAAAATACTGCACTGCGGGGTTATATATTCATTCTTCCGCAGAAAAGGCCAAAGGAAAATATGCGAAAATTAATCTTTGCATTCTTTTTAGAAACATCTATGAAATAGGAAGATAATAGGAACTGTATGCATAACACAATATTCGTTTGTTTAAATGATAAATTCATAAATTCAACATTATTAGTGCACTTTATTTGGTTTTATTGCAAGTTTCACTCAGCATCACATCTATCTAGAGTGAAATTAGCCATTAGCCACGAGAAGATATCTTCCAAGTCATGGTGTGCGCAGGGTTTGATAAATTGAGAAGCTGTTTTCCAATAATAGCTTAAAAAGAGGCTGTTAGACACCATTTCCCATGAGTTTCTGGTTCGTAGAGAAGAGAAGGAACAACAAGGATACATTTAGAGCTGAGCCTATTTACATAAAATATGCAAGGCTTCCATTGGCTGTCTATATGCTCGGGGTAGCAGACCATCACAACATTAGTGACTATTTATAAAGTCTCTGGACTTTGCAAACAGCCTACTCAAATACATATAACATTGATCATAATTCAGGTTGATGTTGTTCATATACTCGCATTAAGTAGCATCATTAGCATGTTTTCAGCTTGTTATCCCCAACTGATTACAAGATAATAGCTTAGACCGAATATATTCCAAGGAGTTATGGCATTCCGAAATTCTCACACCGTTCCAATAGGTCGCCACTTTATTCCTTCATTATACATTCAAATATAATCGTAAGCGTTAGTACATGGAAACAATATCGAGCTGGATAGAGCAGGTCATAAATTGCGTATCAAGCACACACACACGGATAAGGACCGCAACAACGCTCTCAGGCTCCCATCGACCGACATAGCTCCTGCTCATTGTTCACCGGCAGCTAGTTCTTCTGCGGCAAAATTATTTCGAAAAAAGTACAACTAGAGGGAGAGGGAAAGAGAAGTTAGGAGGAATGAGTTGTGCCGTGAGCTTGAGATGAAGCTTTTTCTAGGAGTTAGAATCAAGGTAAAAAGAGCGTGGCAGGAGTTAATATGGAGTAGAGATGTTGATAGTGTTTTGCCTCCTACACGCGTAATTACATTCTCAAAGTGATTCATCTCACCCAGACACTAAAATAACAGAGCTTATAGGGGAGGGCGATGATGGATATATATTAGAGAATTATTCTCAATCTCAATTAAACCAGCACGCGATCAATCTTATGCTAATAACTATCATCTTATTTTGATATCAATTTTATAATCCGCTTGAAGACCGACACATCTTTGAATTCTAGTATGGAAGATCATTTTCCAATTCTGATTTTGTGAGAAGCAGCGAGGTGAATGTGGTGAGCCCAACTCAACATTTCATGAAGATCGCATTCCACACTCAGCTGAGCAGAATAACCAATGATTTTCAATATTTTTCTGCTCCTTACGCCACCAGCACTGCTTAGCAATCCATATCAGTAATCGCGGAATAATTCACGGGGCTTGAAGAAACCGCTGAAGCGGCACTGAATTTCGACTCTCCTTTACGTACACTCTGCTCAATACTGGCAAAGCTAGGCTGGGATTCAATATAGCTTACTCGGCACGGTGCATGAATACATAGGAATATCTGTATCGAATCCTCACGATCGCTCCCTTTCCTCTCTATTTCTTTTAGTTTACAAAGACAAAGTGCTGGGGGATAAAACATTCAAGATCTGTGGCCCATGAATACCGTATATAAGAAAAGAAATACACTGGTGATGAATTTCCAAGAGCAGTACTCGAAATAAATAACTCTGTGGAGGTTTATATGACGGACGGCAAGGTGATTTCTTTCCAGATGAGTTGATAAATCTTTCAGATAAGAAGATTAAGTCACATGATACCAGGCTTAAATAATCTTCACTCTGATATATTTAGTTATATCGCACGGCAGGAAGGAGAGATCCGTTCAAAATGGAGGAAATATCTTTGGAACACCAAAAATCTGATAGAAAATAATAGGCAGATTAATTTAATCACTAACCAAATTTTTAAGTAGGCATAATAGGAAACTACTTCAGATGAGTCTTTAATTGGCATTACATCAAAAAGCTGCGATATAACTGGTGATGAAGCTCATGCATATATGTCTGCCCAATTATCAGATCCATCATAGGGTTTATAGGCAATGAAAGTCAAATCACGATCTGTATAATTGATGTTACCTATGAAGATATAGAGTAGTTCAGATCTCACTGATCATTAAACTTACATAGCATGACATTTAACCACCTACTCTTAATTGCATTATAATGTTAATTCACCAGAAATGTCAAAGTGAATATCATATAATTCTTTTTATACACTACCTATAAAAAAATATTGTGATTTTCAATTCGCAACCACTGAAATGTTTATTATCCTTTTCAGAATCGTATTTCAATTGGAAACTATGATACAGTGTCTTTTTTATTGAAGGCGGGGAATCTTGAGAAGAATTTTTCTTCGGATCAACCTGATCTGCCAATTAAGAAACCGTTGTTTTCTGTCTAGATGAATCCTTTCTCATTCAAAGAGTGATTTTAAATCGATAAGGGCCTCAAATAAGTCTATTTATTTTCCCATTCTTCAGATAAAAGGAGGGCACAAACAAACTATGGGTGCCATGGCAACGAAGAGCTATAGGGAAAAGCTTTGAAGATTCAAAATCCAACCAATCTTATTCCACTAACTATTCACTAATTAGACGGCGAAAAAGTATATGCACTCAATTTTAAAATGATGAATTCAACCTTGAAATCAATAAAATGGAATATTCCTAATATTAAAAGGAAATAATTCCCATTGAGTTTTCCTACTTTTACAACTGAGAGACAGTGGAATTTTCATCGAGAATCTACTAATCTATTCTTAATCTTTTAACGACTTTGTTTTTACGAGATGCCCGATTCTCATAGATGCGATTCCGAACGCAATTCGAATCGGTAATACTCTTCCAAGAAATGGAAGATGACAATAAAAATGCCATCAATTCGCCAGTTATTGAGAGTTTGGCAGTGAATCAACTACAACTACAAAGGAGATATAAAGTCAGCCTCCAATGCCCGGGCTGCTCACGATTAAGATATCTAAAATTATCGCAAAGAAATTATTGCAATGTCAGCAGTTTTCTATTCTGGGGAAGAAAGTAGTGTTGGGAGTTTCTCTAGACATTTGGGGTAGAATTTCTGGCAAGTGCGTCTTTCATTTCCAAAGAGAAATCAGAATAGTTGGCTCAGGGCAGGCCTCGAGTTAGTCTGCTACTCTACTGCGCTGAAGAGAATTGAAACGATTGATTGAAATTATAAGAAAATTCGTATAAAATCACTTACTTGGTATATTTCTTAAATCAAAATTAGTAAATTTTTTATGAAATATAATTTATTAATAATATGAGTTGCGAAAATAAATGGGAAAATAATGATGATAAAAGAAGGAAAATATTCTTGTGTAGACACTAAAATTTAACTAACACTTTTTTCACATAAAACTTCCTCGGCACCTCTGCTTGACTTTCAATTTTCCAATCAAAAGCCAATGGAGGAATCAAAGTTTGTCTTTGATCAACTAGTCGAAGTTTCAATTCATCAAATGAAATCGAACTCGCAAATTGTGTTTAAAAAAAGTACATCAAAAAAATCAACACTTAGAGCGTATTACGAAATGAAATTGCAGCTTATGATTACATGATCTTGTTAATTTAAAACTGCAGCAAATCGCTAAATCGTCAGTTCAGTACCTGTCAAAACACACATGGCAATATTATCCTGTTGGTTTTCGTGAGATTGGGAGTATCAATAAAATCTTGGGACGATCTCGAAGCATAGAGCAGCCATGTTTGCTCACTACTTCTTCCACCTGAAGTTTCAAATTAAAGTTTAAATATATTTCTCAGCAGTTCTGAATTCACCACTGAATACTGCATTGAAAAAAACTTCCTCATGTATATATAAGATGAAGAAGGGAATGAATATATATGCTATATTAAAGAATTTGTTTTCCATTTGAGAACATGTCAAGGTATGAAATATTCTTATTTATTGCATTTGACGTAGTTTTTCTAATAAAGATATTCATAATGTATGGCACATAGAATTGTATTCTAAGATTTTGAACAGAGTTTATTTCATTTTAATTATCGTCAATAGCAGCTTTTTAAAAACTTCATTAACCTATTAATTAATATTACCATCGAATATAGTGAACTCTCAAATGGTTTTCATCAAAGGTAGTCTTTTTCTAAGGCTCTTTGTGGAGATTGCACCGCCCAATTCTCAAATCTGGTACAACCTAACACCAATCTGAGAAGTGACTTGAGAAGTTAAATTAGTTCCTTTTAGAGAGATTTAATCAATCGGTCCGAAGGAGGATTATTTAAACTGTCACTCGTCCTCCAACTCATTGAATCTACAAAAGAGATGGATGGTAAGGAAGAAGATAAATGAGCTTCCACTGGAGATAAGAGACATCAATCGAGAGAAAAGGAAAAGATTTGATCGTTTGAGATGCCCACAGAGAAATACGAAGCTTGCTATCGAATCCAATTCCATTACTAAATAAAGCATCTTGTGTAAGCACTATCCCACAAAAAATTAATCCCCAATTAAACTGAGATTACTCTTATACCTAAGTAGATTAGGTAACAAATTATACACAATTTTATTATTTTCAATTCACCCTAAGTGAAAGATTAACTAAAAATCCTCTCCCAAAATTTGGGCTCTGAGGTGTGCTGCAAGAACGCGAAGGCGATGAAGATATTCTCCCCAAAAAAGATCCAAGTACCGAAAGAGCCATTTGAATACGTGTGTGGAATTGTTTTCTTGGTTTCTTTAGAAGGAGGAGGAGGGGAGGGGGGCTGTTCCGAAAAATGGCGGTCGATGCAGGGTTATAAATAGTGGACATAATTAATGAATTTAGTGATCAATCTATCATCTTTTGAATGGAGTAATTAGAGGAGTGAAAGAGTGGCGGGATTTGCATAAATGGAGGGATGTTGAAAACAACGGGAGAGGTGGAGAGACGTTCTGATTGATTGAACGCAACAAAATAAATGATGATTTTATAGATGGTGTTTGATTAATGGAGTAAATAGTTGCATGCATCATTTAAATGATGTGCTTATCAAGGATGGAATTTATTACGAGGAATGAGGCTTAGATACCACTGGGCTGAAAGTATTTTGATGTTAATAAATAAATAAAATAAAATAATGAAATAAACAGTTTTGTTCAAAATTTAAGTTTTAAATTCAGTGGACAATTAAATTCAGTTGCTTCTTATGTTAATGGTTCTCTCTGTCAGTATATATCATGTAATACCTTGCTAATAATAAATAAATACCTATTACTCACTACATGATAATTTATTTACCGAAAATTATATATATGATACTAATTCCTAATAGTCTTCTTAATTCCACACCACTGACTGTCTATTAACTTATCACCAGCTGTATATACAATGCAGTGAATAATAACAAATATACCACTATCACAGGATTAATTCCCCATAGGAATAACACAATGGTGTACACTGCAACTCATCGTATATATAACAAATACAGTATTAATGGTGACCTTATCACAGCATATGATTTAGCTGTATATTTCTTACATCTAATATTCCTACTCACTCAGTTTGTAACCTTTACAGTATCAAAAATAAAAAATTATCTATCAATTAAAAGAATGAGAAAGAAAAACGCGCGAACGTTTCATCATTTCATGTGAAAAAAGAAGACTGAAGAGCATGGATGCCACATTAATGAATATGTGATCAGATACACTGGAGAGTGATTGTCACAGGTATACTCATTCTCAGGTCGATAGTTCTCATCTCGTGTAATAGAAGGGTCTCCCCAAGATATAATAATAATGGAAAAGATAACGCTGCGTCCATTATGTAAATAATGATATAGTAATGTTATACCCTGCACTCCTGATAATGAAGATAGCCATACTTAATGATGTGGATAATGAATTGTACCTGTATTTATTATCATTATTAGAGGATTTATGTCGTTAGTGATGTGGTTTTATCTTTCAATCATTCTTATATCTGATTAACCGATCGAATATCCAAAGAGAAATAGAGTAGTACATCATCGATTTACAGATATAGATTGAGACTGTTTTTAATGGCAGGTACCTATTTCACTCTATATAGTTCTATAAACTAATTTAATGTTAAATAGTTACATTAAAAGAGACTTTATCCTATGTCCATATAACCTTTTTTCAAATTTCCTAACCAGTCAATCGAAAATTCGGTAATTAACGCATCTAAATTAATTTTTGTAGGGAGATTTCTCTGCTCGGTGATGTTCAGTACCGGTTCGAAATATAAACTAATTATTTGAATTCTGCTTAAAGCCCGGGCTTTGTAAATTCGATGTTGATCAACAATCTAAAGTATAGAGACAACGAATCGACAAATCCTCACTCCGGGTTGTCGAAAGGAAGAGTAAACCTTTGATCATTGTTAATCACTGTCACTATCGCAAAAAGACTAACACTGTTCAATCAACAATGTTCACAAATTTGAACCAAAGATATTCTATTTGAATTTATCTAACATTTTCTCGCAATATCACTAAAAATGCTTAAATTTCTGTATTCAATTTTCTAGTTCCGCTATATCAATTTAATATATTAACATATGTAATTTAAAATAATATATTTTGTGAAGAGAATTCATTACATATAAGAATTATTAAATTAAAAACAACGTAAATAAATTAATCTTAAACTATGATAGAGTACAAGTGAACGAAATAAGAATTTTAAGCTACCCTTCATTTTATCCTCTGTTAACAGAGCACTTCATCTGATGATCTTTGTACGCAGCTGATCAATGTAACTGCTGATCACTGAGGATTAGGCCTCTAGATCACCGACTGACAGTCATTGATCTACGCAGACTTGAGATTCATTTATCACATCGGAAACACAGCCATCGATGCCAAAGTCCCAACACCATTCCAGCACAATAAAGTTCCTCCCCTCCCGAAGAATCTTCCTCAGTCTTTGTGTGTCGCATCATCCATCCTCGTCTTGAATCTTTGGTCTTCGTTAAGCCAGGGGAAGGGGAAACAAATTGCCAGATTTTGATCAGATTCAACCAACTTATTAAGAAATGTGATACCGTATATGGCGCAAAAGATTTTAGAGAGAAAAGACTAGTTCATAATTGGACACAATATGGTTTCTAATGGAAAAATATTGTCTTAGAAAATATAGTAACTTTTAACATAAATAATAAAATACATCTTCGAAAAATAAATTTATTGACACTAAAAATAACCAAGATTAATTTTACATATTTTTCAGTGTAACAAATTTTACAGAAATCCAATTTATTGTTTTGAACATTCTGGGAATCTATTGACCGAATTATATATTTTATTTTAAGAGCAAAAATAATTTTGGTGTTGACGGGCGTAGTTGTTGATGATGTCAGTCCCAGTCTGAGACAGACGTGTGTCACATTTCCAAATTGCCCATTAGATCAGAATAGATAGAAACTGAAGATAACTCCTAGAAATATTAAGACTGGATATGTCTTCAGGTCACAATTTATAGGGGAGAAAATAAAAAGAGAAACTGAAACCTGTAATATGAAGAAATCGCATACAGTTTTGAATAATATTTGCAATGTTATTCATTTAAATATTACTGAGAATTAGGTAATTTATTCATCATATTATACAACAATAGTTAAAGTAGAAGACTTCCTCCTCTTTGTAAAATAAATAAGTAATTATTTCTAAGCTTGGAGAACAGCAGAGTCGAGGATTTCAAAGAACACTCCTGATAGTTACTTAGTTATTTTAGTAGCGAGCCGAGGGGTCGTTAGGAAACAGACAAGGCATCTTGATTGAATTTGCTATCAAAGAAAGATGATTGAAAATCTTCCTACACTAGCCTACCAACTACTTCATAATAGGGTTAAACTCAAATTAAATCTGAAAATTGGTAGTTCTCCCATTCCGCACGCACAGATGCACATATCCATCCGACAATTAGATTGCATCGATGTATAATCAGAGGGACTACCTAACCGTAATCAGAGGGTTGTGCAATCTTGACTAATTATGAAGTACAATAATTAATGCAGGTAAAATTGAATTAAATAATTAACTCCTTCTTCGCAGATGGGAATTATTATTTGAGATTTCGAGAAAAATAAGTAATAATATATCCACTATATTTTGGAATCAAGTTGTACTTTTTGAAGCACAAAGTGTCTGAATAGAATACTTTCCCATAAGATGGCATCTGAAAATTTGTATTCTTTTACACAACCAAAACTCCATCATGGAAATAAATCCGGTCTTTATATCGGTTATAAGTTTGGATATAAATACGTAGCAAGGGTTTCAACAAATTCGGTGGGCGATTACGCTTGATGGGAAAGTTTTTGCTCCTTAGTTTCTTCGCGGTATCTTTTTCTATGAGGTGGCAACCACATACATCCCACGAATTTGGGCAGATTACGCGAATGTGCTAGCGCCAAACTTCCCCAAAGTCTCGGTAACACCTTGAAACTTGTTCGTGAACATTAACTCTGCGATCTTTTTTATATGTGTAGGGAGAAGGGAGAGAAGTTAGAGCTAGTGATCGCCCTCTGATTGTAAAGAATTTCACCTTCGTGATGCAGTTTAAAGAACTCTTATAGTTCCTAGTTCCAGAATAACTTCA
This sequence comes from Caprella mutica, assembly GCA_947561585.1. Classification (NCBI taxonomy): domain Eukaryota; kingdom Metazoa; phylum Arthropoda; class Malacostraca; order Amphipoda; family Caprellidae; genus Caprella; species Caprella mutica. The sequence continues at coordinate 307,547 of CANNZV010000506.1, read as the reverse complement.
TTTACCAATTCTATTTTGTCAGCATAAAAGCAAAAAAACATGTTGTTTATTGAGCAATTAAAATGAATAGCATGAGACCAAAACAATATATTAACTATCTAGAATTGAGAAAAAATTCGAAGAGTTTTATCTCCGATTTATATATACTTTAATTTATATAATATATATTAGCGGAGTGACCGTGAGTATTATATTTGACCATACGTTAATTATACTGGCGTAGCCTCTGGAATAACAGAGGTACAAGTGGTGTGATGTAGAACATGATAATTCAATATTGGAACCAGTCAATATTGATGAGCCAGATTAAAGTGCTTTATAATTAATTAAAACCAAATCGAATTATGCCGGCAGATAGAAATTAATTAATGCTAGGACTATCGGACTCATGCAAGGTTTTATCTTTTATAATTCAATTGACTTCAATTGAAAATTGTTTATGGAAAAATCGTAATCTGTTTATTTTCCCGCGAACAATAACTTGATTGGAGGAGTATTTATTTTTTTAATAATGTTCATTATTTTAAATAAATTCAAAGTTGTTAAGAAGGTAATAGAGCTAAGAAGAAGTAGACTGTCATGGAAGTTTTATCAGATATGAAGTATGGGAGAAAATGACGTATCGACCCTCCCTAGGGACAATGTCAAGGAAAACACTGCAAAACATAAGAACATTGCAGAATCCATTTAATGATCCAAATACATCATTATCTAGTAAATACTGCTATTGGTCATCTCTGGACTTCATGCTTTAAATACATTGATAGACAATAAAAAAGCGCTGTTGTTCGAATCAAGACAGATTGCAGAGATGAGCTTTAAATAAGTTTTCAGGTCTCAGTGTCATCTATCTAACATGTTGCCAGTAGATCTGAGTGTCGGACAGTGTTTTCTTACTCTTATTTACTCGGAGGATCGACGCAAATACAGAGTCCTCCATTTCAAACAGAATTAATTGAGAGATCTTGAAGACAAACATCGCAAAAAACATCTGAGCCTAGGGTTGTACGTGTATCTGTGTCTTCAGTTGATAAGATTGCATTCTTTTAATTTCAATCTTTTAATTTCCAATCAAGAAAAATAGTCATTGAATATTGAACCTATTTTATTTAGTTGATTTTCATTGCAATGTGTCTTCGATTTTTAATGTTATATATTTTATGACTCTCAGTCAGCAAATTAGGGTTTGGATAATGGAAGAAATATATGTATATATACAATATAAATAAATATATTAAAATGCACTTTAAAGCCATCAGAATATTGTATTTGTAGTCATTTTATTTTGAAATACAATTCACTTTCTTTTGTTCATTCCATCAGCCTCGCAGAAAATCTCTCATTAATTCCGTCCTGGGAACTATTCTCCCTGAGCTCTTTTATGGAAGGAGACGATTTAGTTGCTCCGGGCACAGAAACCACAGCCACCTCGACAAGTTTCTGAAAGTTCTTGGGCCGTTACAGCGATAGGACTTTAGTAGCGTTGATAGGAGTTTAAGAGTAATGATTCTTTGGCTACCAGCAGCCTCGTATAGAAGAAAAGAGACACCACCACCACCACCAAATTGCTTGGTCTCTCAAAAACTTTATTGGAGGCACTTTAAATTTGAAGAGCTAAATGTGCACCGATGAGCGACTTTATTAACCACGACGATAAGTTTGGAACGTTTTCCAAAATGCTTATTTCGAATGAAAACAGCAAAATAAAAACTTCTCGGGTACTTCAGATATTCAGAAATGGCATTCATGAGACAAGCTTAAAAGCTTTTTCTAAAGAAGAAACATTTCATGTCAATTGAATATTATAAGTTGTTAAAACCACTTTCACATTAATATTTTTTGACATAAAAAAGTTAGTTCACGTGTCTTTCAAATAAAAAAGAAAATTTTTACTGAAATAATTTATCAGACTTTAATTGCCATTTTGAAATCATGAATAAAACTTTATCAAATTTTCTAGATAAGTATAACAAAAATAATTAATAGAAATTATTATATTCGTCCAATAACATAAATGCTCATTTCATTTATTTGACAACATTATTATAAATCATTATCATTCACTAAATTCAGTAACCACTCTATTTTTCGGCCATTCTAAATCTTGAATACCCCAAAATTATGCTGACAAGTTCAGATTAATTACTTCGACGACAGCTCCTAGTCGAAATTGAATTTACCTTCAGCCGTTGGCATGCGTTGCCCAGGTGATTAGTTTGGGCTGTCGACAGCATAAGCAAATGTTTACATGTCCGTTTTATTGGAATGTGTTCACCAAGAGGAGAATTTAAGGCCTGTCAATACGTATCACTTCACTGATGTATTGGAAAGGTACACACTGGAGGCATGGGAAGTGATATGTGAATAGTGGTCATTGATAAATGACAGTTCGGTCTTGCTTGCCAATGCATTTGTACAACAGTGAATTGACCATGCAATCAATTAGTAGAAGTGCTGCATATTCAACAACAGCATATGTCAACAGTCTTACGTTAATGACTGTTTAGAGTACAAGATATGTTTCAATAAAACAGGTAACCCTCTTAATCAATACGTTCAAAATCATGTAGTGATACACGATAAATTCATATTGAATAACCAGAGATGACATTTAACTGAGCAGTAGATGGTTTCAGGAGAAATAAAGTCAATATAATTAAAGAACTGCTAGTGGAAGAAACAATCACTTCTCTATTCTACCGTTGACGCAATCAGACAAAGAGAACTACAATTCTCTACTAAAAATTGTCAATTCGTCCTAAACTGCTGAGTAATTTGTAGAAGTGGTGACATTGAGATGCTCTAAGAGTTCCTTGACAAAGACATTCGACAGTTCCACGACATTGGCTAAAAAAGGAGAAGACTGTATATCTCGAGAACTCTGGGAAAGTGTAATCGTGCCCTGAATGCCTAATCTGCTTATCAAGAAGGTGACAAGTGCCACCACTGTATGCAACGATATTTCTGCCATCAATCACTTATTTACTCGCATGAGAGACTCATATAATTCGGATGTCCAAAAATAATATCTGACAAAATTAATTGAGTTAAATTAATATTTACATAAATTCATATTTAAATGATTACTGATTTCGGAAAACAGAAATCAAAACAATAGAACACTGAGAGTAACAAAAGTTCATATAAAAAAGATCAATTAATAAAAGTTAATTACTCATCAAACATTTATATCTTTTGAAAAAGGAATGCAAGAGTTCAAGAGATTACAGAGTTCCAAATCAATGAACCCAATAAACTAGGAAGGAATTGGCCTCTAAAATTCCCTATTCAATCAATATCTGATGAGGAACTCGTGAAAATTTATTTGATATCATGATAGCATTTTTAGTGTTTGCAGTGGATGCAATATGCCAGTAATTGATTTTTTATTCCCTTACTGAACTCTCGGGTGACATTAAAGGTTCGTATTCATGATTAGATGCAGAGTAAATATCTGAAACACTCCAAAATACTCATAATATTAGCATACAAGAACAAGAAAATGTCTTAGAATAGAATACCGGTTATACATTTGCCTAAATATGATAAATCAAACCTTTTGAATAATATATTATATTAATATTTGAAGGAATTTGAAACTGCATAGAAAGTTGATATAAAAATGAGCATCACTATAGTGAGTCCAAATGGTCTCGAATACAGTACCTCATCCTTCAAAGATCAGATCAAACCATTGCTCCAAAGGGAGATACTTTAATGGAAGTCCATTAAACTATCACAAACCTAAACCAATATCGGCAGAGCATCTATCAAAGGAAATGTAAGTCCGCCATAACTTTTTCCTTATCGCTGTGATCACCCTTTTCGACCCTTGCCAATGTACTGTAAGAATCAAATACCAATATCATCAATTCTGTTATTATAAGATAACGTACTGGTCGTATTGTGTAGAAATAATGTTCATCTTCGATATGAATATTGTGTAAACATGAGAATAAGAGGAATTGTAATTTACATTAAGCACTGTGAACGATCAAAGAGTCTTTGATCCCCTTTAACTGAGATTCTATATCAGAGGCCCCTGATCCAAATGACTCTGTTTACACTTGTCCCCTCCTCATAGTTTTCAAAACAGACGCAAGTGAGAGCGGAGAAATGGACTGGAATTCCTTATGGCTGAGACTACACTTTATACGACTTCAAGAGCCAACCAATTGGCGGCTTCAGAGGTGTCATGTACCAACTGTTCTTTCAGTCGGGATTGATGAAAAGCTACGGAGAAATGGTTTGGATAAATGGAAAGTACGCTACAAACTTTAGGGGAGTGAGGAATTTATGTACAGGGAGGTGTTTTGTGCAAGCTGTCTTTTGAGGTTTGTTTTGATGGAGGGGTTTGTATGAATGGCCAAAGTACTCCCATTCAAGAATTAAATTGGGCTTGTGAAATTTATGAGTTTCATCAGAGGCAGCAAGCGTTAGCAAGAGCAAGGATTTATAATTCCTGAACCAGTTGAAATGAATGGCTACTTTTGTGAGTTAGTTTATATGCATACACAGATATTTTTCACAGATCCTACATTGTTAGAATTTAGGTAGCTGGGCGTCTATCTCTTACCGTCGTTTACTAATGACAGAATGATTGTTGGGAAGCGAACGCATTGCTGGCTTTCCCTGTCCAATTATTCATGGATTTGGCGGGGCCTATCTAGACCGTCACACAGGAATGTGTATCCTATACTGCCTGCCTACATTCAAATATTAATGATATGGAAATGTGACAGTCGAGCATAGTAGATTGATGCGTATGGTTAGAGGCTGCGGGATATCCATATCGCCTTGGTGAGAGATTATATCCTACCATGAGTCCTGAATATCATAAGATCCTTAGCTTATTGACAAGGGAGCTTACCCAACAAATTCAATAGATCAAATAATATAAGACTGATAATAGATAGTCTCGTAATCTCCGGTTAGAGGAAATGCTTTCCCAGAAAAAGGAATCTTTTATAAATGTGTGTAGCTTAGCAGAACACAATATAATCCGCACAAAGTCAGTCCATGAAATGAGTTTATCCGCACAACTTCCATTGAAAATCATTGAACCGAACATCCAAACAGATTGTCAGAACAACACGGGTATATTTTCAACCCTCGGTTAATTGGACTTATGATTCCAAACAAATTAGATTTCACGATAAATTTACTTGGAAAGGGAGAGAGGAGGAGGGATGGTGGAGATTCCAGAATTATTGTTGCAAATGAAGCCATTATTCGGATCTAAGGGAGATTGGCCCAGAGCTTGATTTAGTGAACACTCTCCAACTAACTAACTAAACTTAATTAAATTAACATTAGGATGCACTGGACTGCACTAAGCATAGTTAAACACTTCGAGTACATGCTTAAACTTTAGGAATAATCACAGAATCATCTACAAGTATTACTTCTCATTAATAAACATCATCATGAAAAGGAATCACGATTCTAGAACCAAATTATCTCACAGATGCTTTAATAGAATCTTCTTGTTAACTTTCAATATCGAACAATACATACAATAAATTCATGCCCCATGAATCCATTGTCTTGGCAATTAATTTCGGAGACAATACTAGTTATTTGGTTATTATATAGCGACGGACTTTATATGTAAAGTTTAGGATTTGCGATGATGTTCTCAATTAAACTATTCATTCGGTGCTGTCTACATCATAATATGCTTGCATTGAATAGCAATGTGCAGTAGACAGCTCGGTACCTAACTTACTAACTTCGGACTACTTAATTAAGCCACTGTAATTGCAAATAGAGAAATAGAACGTATGTTAGTTTGTTGGAATAAAAAGATATGGACACTGTTAATAGAGTGTCATATTTAAAATATTTCTTGCGTGTAAGCTATATAAATATGAATGAAATTATTATTTAAACGCGTTCTATTTTCAGTGTTATTGAATACCTCAATAATTAACCATATATTTTGGTTAATATATATATATATACATAGTATAAAATTGGATTCTAAAATATATGAATTTATTTCGATTTAAAATATTTTAAAATTGTAATGAAAATTTGTTTCAATTAAATTTTTATAAAAATTTCAAATTTTCTTCAAACGTTTAAAACAACTGATGTACCAAAATCATCCAAAAATATCTTGCACTATATTTTATTTTCGCTACTTCTTTGATCTAAAATCACAATATTTTATAGTTTGAAACATTACATAAACATAGAGTATGAATATTGACTACATTTTGCAAAAACGTCTTTTGGCAGAGAATTTAGAATCTAAATAAGAGTTCACTCCAACAGAACTCACTTCTCACACTTTAGATAAATTAGAGAGTGTAAAATATGACAGGAATTTATGCAGAACATTTCATTGTTTTTAATCTCACGAGGTGATGAAATTAGCACATTTTTAACCTCTGTATTTTAATGAAAGGGAGAAATGAAAACTAATTTTAAGGAGTAATTAATTAAACAGTGGAATGGGAGAGAAATGGAATACATAAGGAAATTAAGAGTATATAATAATTATTGAAATATATACAAATTTGTGAAATAATATTTCGTATATCTATAAGTAAATATCTGATCTCGTAAACCTTATATTAACTATCTAATACATTATATTAATATTAAATACATTACCAACTGAGATGATTGATGCTTTTCTGTTTTTCTTACCTGTGAAAAGAAAGAAAAAGAATATAAGTAAAGGGAGTAAATTTATTGAGTGTTACGAAGTTGCAATTTGGTAAAAACTCTATGGTTTTTACTCCTAATATTTGATTTATTATTATTTATTACTTTTATTGAAACAAAATACAAAAGTGTTAATGTATCTCAATGATTGATTTGATGCTTTAAAATGAGGTTTTATGATATTGATTTATATATGAAATGAAAAATTAAATATTAATTTTACATAAGTATAAGTACAAAGCGTTTTGATAGAAGAATAGCGTTTTATTTTAAATTAAAAAAATATTTTTTATATGAAAACATTCACCCAAAATTACCAATCAATCCTGTTCAATCAACAGCAATCACACCTATCTATTAACCAGTGTAACTATTAAATAGCACTAAGCCTTGCAACAAAGTCCCAAAGAATAGAAAGGGAAGTTAACCCTCCAGTGCCCCAATGGGTAATATTCCCACAAAAAAAGTCAGGGGAACGGCCCCTAATCGAGTCTGAATAGATATTGAATTTTCATCTTCCACCAATTAAGGAAGATCGCCTTCGATAATCTCCTAAGAAAACTCCTCAAAAAACCTACCTGAAATATCTCATTTTATTTAATTAGCTTTTGAGGATTTTATGGCGCAATGAGAATAAGATGGCGCAATGTGAATAGGATGGCGTAATGGGAATAGGATGGCGTAATGGGAATAGGATGGCGCAATGGGAATAGGATGGCGCAATGAGAATAGGATGGCGCAATGGGAATAGGATGGTGTAATAGGAATAGGATGGCGCAATGGGAATAGGATGGCGCAATGAGAATAGGATGGCGCAATGGGAATAGGATGGCGCAATGAGAATAGGATGGCGCAATGGGAATAGGATGGCGCAAAGGGAATAGGATGGCGCAATGGGAATAGGATGGAGCAATGGGAATAGGATGGCGCAATGGGAATAGGATGGCGCAATGGGAATAAGATGGCGCAAAGGGAATAGGATGGCGCAATGGGAATAGGATGGCGCAATGGGAATAGGATGGCGCAATGGGAATAGGATGGCGCAATGGGAAAAAGATTGCGCAATGGAAAGCCTGAAAAAATTTACCATATGGGGATTCTTATGTAAATAAATGGCACATGTGGGTATTGAAGAATAGAATGGCGCATGGAATGTATCTATGAAAAGGCAGGGCGCAGCATAAGAAGGAAGGCTGGAAATGTCGCACTTTCATACAAAATGGCGCAAAACATTCTAAGATGCATATGCGTCACAGGTACATTCACAGAGAGAAAGATGGCACAGCATATTTACAGAATTACTTTGTCTCTTCGAACTTTGTTATTGAGTTAGTGAACTGTTGTAATTTGCCAGGCAAAGTTTATAGGTTTTATCTACACAAACTCTGTGAAGCGTAAAATAGACAATTTATAGTTAAATATTTATAGTGAACATTATAACACGTAAATAAGATAGAGTTTACTATTCTATATTCACTTTAATTGTAAATGTTTATAAAAAAATCATTTTAAATCATAAAATATAAGAATAACGAATATTTTTCATTCTATTTGTTAAGAGAAATATTAATGAATAACTAATTAAAGAACTAATACCATATTTACAAACAGACTCGATATTTCTTTACTAGATAATAAATACTGATATTATGTTAATGGTAAATATTAACTGTAGCTATTTTTCCTCCCAGAAATAATTATGATAAGCTGAGTGACAATCAGTGGCATGTAATAACATGTTACCATATCTAGTGGAGACATGTTACCATATCTAGTAGAGACATGTTACCATATCTAGTAGAGACATGTTACCATATCTAGTGGAGACATGTTACCATATCTAGTAGAGACATGTTACCATATCTAGTAGAGACATGTTACCATATCTAGTGGAGACATGTTACCATATCTAGTGGAGACATGTTACCATATCTAGTGGAGACATGTTACCATATCTAATAGAGACATGTTACCATATCTAGTAGAGACATGTTACCATATCTAATAGAGACATGAGGCACCAAAAACATGTTTCTATTTCCTATTCCTTCACTAGCGATGCAGATGGTAATACAAAAGATGTTCTGTGTGAATTGGTGTGTAGTACACAAATACACAGACAGTTATTGCACACAGGGATAATGAATGGTTATGAATATAATGGTAACAAGACATCAAGAAGATATTCAATTAGTAATAATGATAATATAGTATGGAAGAGACAATGTAATTCAGCTGCTATTTTATGTACCTTATTTAGTTAATTTGCTCGCTCACATTTATTGTGTATAAAAAAAATGACTCTATTTACTCAGACAGAAAATGATTGGTTGTTGATTGGTGATTATAGTTTATGATATGCAGACATTTTAAATACGATGATAAAAAGAACTTTTATTTAAAAATGATAAACGATTTAACGATAATTATATTCTAATTTATCAACAATTTGAATCACATACAGTAGTAAATCGTCTTTCATCGGACACTCCCAATGATATTATTTAAAAGTACAATATTTTAATTTTAAAAGTCGTTAATTTTAATCGCAATGGACAATAATAAACAATCTGCCAATTTTCGACTTTTCTCTAACTGGGTAATTACAGTTCAGAACAAATAATTAAATTCTGAGTCATTTTTCATTATTTAACTGAGGCAATAATTTAAAGCGAGGAAAATGATTACACCGAAGCTAAGAACTAATGACAATAATCCAGACTTAACTGCCAATTCGTTAAGCTTAAAAGGAAATATTCAAATGATTTAAGTCTTAACTGCCCAAATCGCCTTCAAAAGACCTGCTAATTACAATAAATTAAATCATTAATGAGTTCATATTTAGATTGTCTTTTACGAAATGAAAATATTGATCTTCATCAGAAATTTAAATCTGAATATATTTTATTTTCAGTCGTTAGATAAATATGAAGAATTTAGAACAATATGGTGATAGTTGCAATAGTTCTAAAATATGTACAGTGGTGCAGGCCATTAGATTTTAGTAGGTTTTCGTAGCGTTCAAGAACTGCATATCATAACTACAGCCTATAAAACTGCTCAAATGAACACGAAAACATCTCCTAGCGCTGGTTTTAGAAGTAGTAAGATATGACATTTTTGCTCCCTGTGTTATGAATATCATTTCTTTGGCCCAGTACAATGGGAATAAAAGTTCATAATTATGACTACTGTGAATGGATAGACGCAGGGAAAAATGAGCCTTATGGCCTTAGAGATTGAGGCTCACATTCAACAACTGAAGTTATTCCTAACTACAAACTGAACTAAGACGTGTAAAAGCTGAAGTTAAATGAAACTATTGAACTAGTTTAAAGTTTACCCTGAATAACTACCTAATATCAGATAGTTATAATATGCTGTAAAAAGGAAAACTGCCATAGCATCACATAGCTTTAAATATACATTTAATATTTTATATGTATACATTCTTTAACATATTTTTGCTTTTGCTTGAGTTTTCATATAAAATATGCAATCAAATAACGGTGTACTTGCCCAAAACATCCTATTTTAAATCTTGCATGTGTTTTTTATTGTATAAATAATATATCAAAAAATAATTTATAGTGAATACGGAAAGGGTTACTTCCATTTATCTCACAAAGCGTTATAATTGTAATTGGTTTAATGAAGAGCATTTTAACCTCTAATAGAGTATTAAAATGTTTAGTTATAAACAATGCCCCAGTGACTGTGATTTGGACAGCAATGGGGGCCTGTGGGGCAACACTCTTTGGGGGACACACGGAAAAGAGTACTGAGTGGGGCATATCGAGAGAGAGGTATTTTGGAGTATATCTACATAATAATAGTGAGGAACTTAACTTGCTATGGACAAAATTCAACAAATATATAATTCAATTGAATGGAAATTAAGATTTAAATTAAAAGTAACATTGAATGATGTTCATATGAACAAAATTGAAACAAATAAACAATTCATAATATTAAAATAAATAATAACATTGATATGGAAAAGGGAGGAAAATACATAATAGAAAACCTGATTATGATGTAATGTTAATAATTAACTCATTTTATGTAATATTATTAACATAAATGAAGATAATAATGAAATAATTAAGAAATATAAAAAAATACATAAACTGCCTAACTGAGAATTAAGAAGATACATAGATAACATTTTCAATTCCTTTGCTAGCATATGCAGGAAGTGTGCAATAAAACATATGAAATAAATGTCCGAATGTCGAGTGTAATTCAGTTTTCGAAGAGAATGGCCCTAGCAAAATGAAGCACATAGGGATAACTGTTATAATAAATCAAAGTGAACAATGGACACAGGAATCTTTGTTGTGATTCATAATGAAATGAGTAATGATTCTAATGATGACTCATGACTCTTATTAAAATATGAAGAGAATAAAAAGCTCATTATTATGATGTAATAAAATGAAATTTACTGAAAAATTCGGAATTGAAGATATAAATAATGAAATTAATAAAATAAAATAAATATATCGAGTAAAGATTATTATAGGATAAATAGGATAATATTGAATTATAAATATTATCACCATAGCAACTTCTACTCTTCACAACTATCCCAACTCACTCCTTCCACTTCCCCCACTCACTCCCCTCACTCCCCCCACTTCCCCCATTCACTCCCCCCACTTCCCCCATTCACTCACCCCACTTCCACCATTCACTCCTCTACTTCTCCCCCACTTCTCCACTCATTTCCCCCATTCACTCCACCAATTCCTCCACTCACTCCCCAACTTCTTCCACTCACTCCCTCCCTCCCCCCACTCACTCCCCCACCCTTTCGCCACTCACTCCTTCCCGACTCCTCCAGTAACTCCACTCCTTTCTCTATACTCCCCCACTCACTCCCTCACTACCCCCACTCACTGCAAAATTCCCTTCCCTATTCAACCCACTCTCTCATTTCCCCCACTCACTCCCCCACTCACTTCCCCCCATACTCCCCCCACTGTAAAATCTCATCACCATAGTAGCCAATCATCTTTTTTCTCCAATGTTCACCTCAACCAATTACGGCGCTACAAAAATAATGAACAAATTTTATCGGAAACTTTAAATTATCTTTACGGGGACTCCGAATGCGTGCATCCGACTTTTCCATAACAAACTTAGGTATATATCTGAGACTGGGGGGAAAAATTAACAACGCTGCCCCGCACTCTCCAAAGAAATCAAACTTGCTAAATTACTCCTAAAAATACTGTCAACAATTAAGGCAACATTTCTGAATAATGAGTACCGTGATGATAAGTATAAAATGGACTCATTTCGCTATATATCTCGAAATACTTCTAATAACTAATGAAAAACTTTGGCGCTATGAATGGACCGAGGAGACGCGCTCGCTCGCTCCGACTATCCGTCTATAATGTATTCCGTATGAATATAAATTACTTTCTTTTATAGTAATAATTTGGTTCTATTTATCAGGGATATCAACTTTCGAAACTCATTTCAGAACTTTTTAATGAGATGACTTTAGATCTTGATGTGAAAGCTATATTATTATTAGCAAAGACTATTTTAATGATGTTTAAATAAGTTCTTATTAGCATTTGCTCATCAAAACTAAAATCTGAAGTTTGGGTGAGGAAAAATATACCCCTTCAGCGAAGAAGGTTTAGTGACACTCTATTTTATTGCAGTCTACATATATTAACTAACAAATATTTACGTAATAAAAGAAATACAAATACATTCACTATTATAGTTAAAAAATAGTTATTATCTCTCATACACTCAAATAAAACTTATTAAATAGAATTCTTTACAGATCCGTAACATGAAAGATATTTTTTTAGTAGATAGAGAAAAGATAATTGAAATACTATAAATAAACAATATAACATAATAGATTATAAAAATATTCTGCTAAATTTCCGATAATAGCTACCTAAATTTCTTTTTAACTAAATGTTCATGGCAACACAATGCTCATGTAAATTTCGAACTCCAGTTGCCAGTGATAAAAAGGCCCTGGAAACAGAAATGCTGCTCTGGAACCCTTTCACCAGCTCCAGTTTAGTACCATTCATATTTCTGTATTAAGCTGCCTATCAAAAAGACAAATGAGAATTGTTATCCCCGCCAAAAATGCTATTGCAAACACAACCTAAATAGCAGAATAAGCAAGTGTTTGAATTTGGGAGCATTTTCAAAGGCTTTAGTGGTTTATTCTGTCCATTGAGTAGTTTGAGAGTTATTATATAAGCATTTTCAGTAACAATATTCAAAACCGTAAATATTTTATTTCTATACCAAGAAGTGTATATGACAATACAGAAAATTCTGAATTAGATAAATGGTACATGAATTGAAATGTTAAAAAAATTGCAACATGGAGAAATATCTAAAATATATTTTCGGGTTAGCCATAAAGCTTAAAAAAATGATTCTTTCTAAATTTTCTGTCAAGATCAATTCACAACAACCATCACGTTAAAAAAAACATAGCAAAGTAAATGGCGCAACAAAGATCGCAAAGTTTATGTGCGTCAATTAGGGCGCACACGCGTCATGAGGGTTCGTTAGAGCACGCACGACTGCGTCACAAATTGAAATGCGGCGACATTGACAGGTGTTTAATTTGCCAGCGTTTCTGCTAGCTGCAGAGAATTGATTTAAATGGCATTTCAATCTAGCGAGTTAATGTGATCACGTTTGGTAGTTTTAGAAGTTAAATTAGGCAGATTGGAGTTGAATATGGTATGTTGCACTGGATCATTTGGTTTAAATAATAATAATGAACGCTTTCTGAATGAATATCCGGTCAAAAAGACAATTCAATACATTGGGAAAATGTTTTAAGTACATCAAAAACAAATTCCCTCATATAAAATCGAGCCCTAGAGCCATAGACTTAAAAAAGACTAAAGCAACATTCTGTCAACATACTTTCATTCAAAATGATCTAAGGATATTTTAAACGAACAAGAAGTACTATAAATTGCAGTTTAATGCTCTACCAGTAATTCAAAGTACAATGCACTAAATAATAAGTAAGATACACTTTAAATACAATGGAGATCCATAAAACATACACGAGTTGAAAAGGAACAACAATCTGAGATTTCCTTCTTAGCCTCAGGTAGATAAAACAATCGTAAAATGTAACGTAACTCGAGAACCAACTCCAGAGCTAGCGGAGATGAGTGAAATTTTGACCCGGCAAATAAAAGGGAAATTATTGAAGCCAAGGGGCCACTTGGAAATAAAAGGAGTGCCAGAGTTTCGGGTCAAGTGAAGAAGAAGCCTAAGGAAGCTGCCAGACATTAATTGAAGGTATAAAAACATTATTGGTCGTAAAAGTGGCGCTCCAGTGTGTTTCAGAAGAAGGTCTAGAAGGTCTCAGAATATTGGATGAGGAGGTCAGGGAGCTACAAGACTTTGTTTATCTAAATTACTCCGCTGCTCCCTGAAGCCATTTCGTGATGAAATGTTCGAAGCTTTTTCTCAAGAATAGACTTAGGTATTTATTTATAAACAAACTGAAGGGTTTATCACGATGTCAATTTGTGAAACAAGGAAAAGGAGATCCTGCGATACCATCTAAACCAATTTAGTGTAGTCACTGCATCGAATAACTAACTGTACTAAATTCAATCAAGTGGATAGAACCAATATTCGTAGAGAAAGCAACAAGGCATTCCACCGCGTCACTCCAGATTGCAGAAGCTGTCGGCAATATCTGTTCGCCAAATTTAGTCCCGCCAGAGAGGCAGGCTGGAGTGTCCTAGCATTCACTTTTAATAGAGAGTCACTTGTGTACCTTCTACTATCCAGGCAATCTGGAATGTGATTTAATTAACTTCAGAAACAAAGTATGCAATGGCCGGCTACAGGCGACCATTTACAGCGCTCGCAAAGGATTATTGCATGCATTGCAGCACCAGGACACTATAACACCGTGTCACGGTTTCAAAAATTGAAACTCAAATTACTTGTTTTAGGAATTTTATCGGTATTATTTAAGTTTTCATATTATAAGACTGTAGTCTGAAATATTTGCCATTGCTTCATTTACAGAAAAGGCCAGAGCACAGGTGTTGATAAAAGGAAATTGGCTAATCATTGCAAATAAGCATACACTTCTAACGAGTACACCGCCTATATTGGAAAGCATCAATATTCATATTTCGAATTATAATGAGAGACCGTTTCTATATAACCTGCAGGAATATTAAACTTATTAACGCAAGTTAACTTCATTACAACTTGAACTTATTAATAAAGTCGATTGAATTTAAACTTGAAGTCAATATAATTTTGCTTAATCGTCTTCAGGTCCACTGCATTATGTATGGAATGCATTAAATAAGTCAAAGATGCATTAGTTTATCCATTTCGGCTAATGAAGCCTCATTAAATATTCTCGTGCAATTCATAAGCTGATTATTATTATTCTATAAGTCTAATATCCAGTTGAGTCCATAGGATTAGAGATCGGCCATATCTGCACTTCCTATTCTGGCTGATTAATCGATGAGAATTAACTATCAAAGCATATTAATGTGCAGGTAACATTAATGAATTAGGTACTCTAAGAATTAGGAAGATAATGTTCAAACAAATATTACTCCAATAATACGAATTTATATATAAAAACGCTAGTATAATGATATTCTTCAGCAATATTCTTTCTGATATAATCTCCTATCGATAACTCTTTCTAATTATCCATGGATAAAAATGGTCTGTAATCCTCCAAAGAATCATGTCCCTTATTCCCCTAGTGATAATATACAGGGTGCCCCCTATATAGCTGCATGACTGTCCACTGAAGGTTTCAATCATCGAGGGTCGGAAATTAGCTGGACTAAGAAGCGCCGTCATTTATTATGATTATGCTTCCCCTCGACTCCTGATGAAAATTCAAAGCAGACTTCATTTCCTTCTCATATCGGAGAGCAATCAGCCGCTCAAATATATCATGCCGGGGAAGGGCAGAATGTTTTACCATATCACTGATATTCCTGAAATAAAGCAACTGCTATCTTAAAATACTAGATGTTTATCGCCTTATACAATTTA
Source organism: Caprella mutica (assembly GCA_947561585.1). NCBI lineage: Eukaryota > Metazoa > Arthropoda > Malacostraca > Amphipoda > Caprellidae > Caprella > Caprella mutica. Next base: position 291,806 of record CANNZV010000506.1, on the reverse strand, counting down.
CAGGTTTATATTAACTTTGTGGTACATTTTGATCTAACTAATTAACTAATAGAATGTTATTTTTGCCATGCAAATTTATTGGAATTCACAGCGTGTATTATTCATTCTTTAAATTAATAATATAATAAGGGTCACCGTTTGATTTATCATATCAATAACACAAACTTTATCTTCTGGTGTCATGTTGTCGATACCATTCATCATGTCACAAGATTGCCGATATAACAAAAAGGTAGTAATTCGATAAGGCAGAGGATATTAATGAGGGCGGAGTCACAGTTGTCAATATGTTTTCGACAGAGTAGACTAAAAACATCAAATGTGACCCCTTTGATGGACTCTCTTTGATTCATCAAAATGAACACATAGTTAGTTAGGTAAGTAAACCTAGGTAATTAGGCTCATTAATTATTGTTCTGAACACGTTGATATATAGTGAAAGTATAGACGGGTAATTAATTTATTGAACTCTTCAATGTTCCTTCATTTTAAGCTATAACGGACACTTGTAGAGTGCATGCCTTCGCCACCACTTATAAAAAGACCTTGACCATCCAAATTTCAATAAGGTCTTTGACGTTGACATTTGACCCAATCGACCCAAAATTTTTATCAAATTGTTCCTGAATGTTGACCAATCGTACCACCAAATTTCACCCAGTTTGGTTGAATACTTTTTTGAGTTATTGAGTTATAAATGACCTTGACCATTGACACGATCGCTCCCAAATTGTAAACCTACCGATAAAATGCACACAACAGTGTAGCTACCCAAGTACACTGCAGTGGCCAATCTGATCAATCACTTCACTTTGGTTAATTCCAGTAATTGGGTTAGATGGAAACTTCTCTGCCGTCATTAGCACAATGAGCCAATTAGCGCTAAGGTAACTATTCCCTTTGCATTTAGTGTGAATTAACTTATTGTTAGTTGTTATTCATTTCTGATTAAACATTCGGTCATTTTTATGCTGATAAATTAATATCATAAGGTTTTGCCGTCTGCTTCGGAACAAAAGGCCATATCGCTGACGTCAAAAGGAAATAAATACAAGGGACTGGGAGAAGCAGTCAGAAAGGAAAGTGGCTCCATGAAAAAAACTTTCCCTAGTCGGTGACAATGCTGATGGATGCAGAAAAGCTATGTTTATATACTAAATTAATATAAATACTAGATATGTTAACTTCCTATAAATAATTAATGATATTCTGAATGATAGAAAGATAAGTGATTGACATATGTGAAGTTTGAATAATTAAAATTACTGGCACATACTTCTCAAAATTAATTACTAGGTTATAAAATAAAGTAAATCATAATGAAAGTAAAACTTTTATAATCATTTTTTCATTATAATGAGTATTCAAATCTAATAATGAATATTGAATATTTTCAAACTGACGGAAACCTAATAAATATCAACAAGAATATATTATACAATTCCTACAATTCCATATTTTATTTTTACAATTTATTTCTTTTCTTCAGTTAATAAGAAACCATAAATAAAATTATTCATTATGAAGCTTATTCTTTATTTATTCAATCATTAAATAGCTGAATTAATTATCATGATGTTAATAGGAAAGTCTTATAAATTACCTGCTATATCCGACTGATGATATTCTATTCAAAAAGAGAGCATGTAAAATTAAAAATAAAAGACAATTGCAAAATATAATATTAAAGATCACTGCAAAATATAATTATAACAAAGATCAGTATTATTAATATATGAGTAAACTAGAAAAATAATCACAGAATGAAGAGTATTTATATTCTAAAATAAAAAAGACAATAAAATAAACAAAATAATTATTTATTAGCTATGGTATAACAGAGTGCGCATCTCGGCAGGTAGGAGCAGGTTTTACCGCCAGTTCTAGGCAGGTGCGTGTACCCAGATACCTAATACCACTCTTATGGGTACACTGTGTACTCAAGGTTAGAGTTACTATATTATTAGTACAGTACTAGAGTGCAAATATATACAACAGGGGAACTCCTCTATAGTGAACTCCAACTAGTTCACTATAGAAGATTTGAGAGATGAATAGAAAACTGGTCTTTTCATGGCTGACTATACAAATATTTCCTTTCTTTTTAAATAAATTCATTATACAGGGTATTTATTTCTCAGAACTTATAAAATCAAGATAGTTCACTACATATGACTTCACTATAGAAGAGTTGCACTGGTAGAGCTTCTCTTTCATGAAATACAACTAATTTACTATATAGAGATTCATAGAAAACTTAAGGCAATTTGTGGTAGACTAAACTAAAAAAATTCACTACAGATGTAGGTTCGTTATAACTAATGTTTTATTTTACACTGAACTAATATGAATAATAGTGTTAATTGTATATTATCTTCTTAAGATGTAAAAGAATATCTCCTTCTTTCTCAATAATTATCTCATATTTTAAATATTTTTAAATTTGGACGTACCAATGATAAACTTAGAACCTGTACAAACTAGGCCTAGTGGGTAATAGGACTAAGGCCTAACAATGGGTACAAGATGATGATACCCCGTCCATACTGATGACACCCCGTCCACACGACTATTGCACCTGCCCAATTATTTAAGCAGGTGATAAAAGACAGATGTTGGCACAGATACGAGTGGAGATTTCGTAAGAAACAGCTGCTAAAAGAAGCAGTATTAGTCCTAGAGCAATCTATTCTTTTATTGAAACTAAAAATAATAACAAAAATAGTAACAAATTTCTGGTTTTACTCTGATATTTTCGTATAAATTTCTAAAATTTCAAAAAATATTTCCCAATAAATAATGAATTAAATGAATAATAATAATTATAATCTTTTCAATATAGACTAGTATAATTTCATTTAAATCATCTCCATTTATTTAATTGTTTATGAAATAGATACACTATTATCCCTATCACATTTTTCCATACAGTTCATGCAAATAATCATTATTTCCCCTATACAATATTGCATGGGGGAAAGACTTCACAATTCCATTATAAAGATACTATATATTTATTTATCGCCTCTTTTTTCTTTTAATGATAACTACAATAACCTTTTAATTCTTTATTTTTTACTGCAGATACACGGCATGGAAGAGATATTAAGTGAGTAATTTCCTCTACACCTTTTTCGATGTTTATGTCTTAATTAGTTAGTGAAAAAAGGTAATTAAGGTGTACTATCATCAACAAATTAAAAAAATAACCTTTGTAGGTTAACTTACATTAAATTTTTTTTACTTTAATTTTTTGATCATAATTTTTTTTTATACTTTAAATTTTTTATCAAATTTTTTTTTTGACTTATCACAAAAAGGTATTTTTTCACTGATATTTTAAAGTTTTTTATTACAGTCTGTGGGTGGTATTACACTGTCTGCTGCAGTGGGTGGTTATGGTTAGAAAAGCACCTTCTAATTGGTTATAGGATAACCGCAGTGGTTCTGTAACCATTGGGTACTCACTGCTAATTAGAACCACTGAACTACTCACTGGACCGATGTGGTGCAATTAACAGTGAACAAAATAATTAGCACCTATTGGAAAAGAATAAACTGCGTACTTGGAGGAAAAGTATGGAGATACGTTAAAAATATATGAAACTACGTGAATTGAAAACGTGAATAATAATATATATGAAATTACGTGAATAGTGAAATATATAAATTACGTGAATAATGAAATGAATGAAATTACGTGAATAATGAAATAAATGAAATAACGTGAATAATGAAACATATGAAATTACGTGAATAATGGAATAAATGAGATTACGTGTAAAATGGAATAAATGAAATTACGTGAATAATAAAGTCTACGAGAAAAAATATATATGTAAATTTGTAAGAAATTACTTTAAAAAATATACTAGGTGGTTGGTAAACTATTAGAAAAAACGCTAAATATAAAAATGAAACTACGACAATAGTAAATAGTAGAGTGCAATAAAATAATAGGAGATGCTGTAAAATGTTTCCCATCGCCGTTCTTTTCTCTCTACATAATCTAATCACCGATGCCAATGAAACAACCATTAAAATAAATTGATCGTTAATTCACAGCTCGATGTTAGTTAATTAAGATTAATTCAATATAGAAAATATATACTCTGAACAATACGTAGGTAATAAATTCTCTCATAGGAGTATAATCTCGGTAGTGAGCGACAATTAATGCACTATTGTATATTTCGCTATACTGTCATTTGGATAGTAATGTTCAAATACTAAGTGTAAATAATTAGACAATTTTTTAAGTGTTAATTATGTAAATACATTCCAACTCTCCAAATTATATTTATTAATTATTCCAATTAAATGATATTGATAAACTGTAACTATTGTTATATTCAGTAACTCAATACTAGGGAATAAGAAAATAATTATTAAAGAAAAGGTACCCGTATGAAGAATTTTTTTTAGATCTAAGTTTATAATTTCCTATTATTTACAAATCTTACAAGTTTGTCATCGTGTATCATGACCAATTATAAAATATTTACAATAATTAAAATTAGTAAATCTTATATCAGCAAATAGGAAAATTGTCAAAAATAATTACTGATAAACTTTTCTATTGACTCGGTCGTGAATAATCAGTTTGAAATATTCCCTAGTAAATTCAAAACAATAAATATTGTTCTTTTCAATCTCTTTTACCATTTAAAAAAACGAATAAAGTGGACAGTAACTGCCTCTTTCACCGTTAACGAACTTCTCCCATAGCCTTACTAATAATGAGTAGAGTGTTGACAACATCTCTGCGGCCACCAAACCGCGAAAAACACTTTGGCTTCTTCAGGAGATGACCAAAAAAGTAACGGAAGCGAAGGGAGAGTCAGTGTACGCTGAATGATAAGAAGACAAAAGGAGGGGATTGGCAAAAGGGGACAACGGTGATCAAATGCACGATAAAACGGAGAAAACTATCAGGGAAACAAAAGAATTCACAAGAATAGACTGGGAAAATATTGAAGACAAAGATTATATCATGTGCTGTATATGTCTTTATTTCTATAATTATAGCTTAATAAATTAATATTTGGTTATCATGGTTTAAAATTTAATGTGATTTAAAAAGGACATACAATTCACAGACTCTGTTAACAATGCACATTTTCTCCATTACAGAAAATTCCAAACATCATCATAGACCAGCGGAAGTTGAGCCACTTTAGTAATGACATTAACATCTCTATATACCTGAAAAGTCACACAAACCGATTCGTTATGGTTTTGTTGAAGTGCAGATGCACAATGATATCACCAGGGTAGGCTGGCTAATAGGCTGCACCGAAACAACAATGCCTAGGCCTATGGGACCACACGCACTTACTTACCTAACGTTGAGGTGCCTCGTATGCTCTCAGTCTGGTACAAAGAGAACACACCAGGCAGTAGATGGTTAAATAGAGATATTAAGGAAATAAAAAGGCGTACTTGGCTAGTGGTTGAACGTTGAAATCTAGAAATAAAGGAAATTTGTAAAAGGAAGGTGGAGAACACAACTGTAAATGAAGTACCTTTCAGTGCGAAGGAAAAATGTATTTCAAAGGTTTCTCTTGTTTCTTCATCTGCAGACAATTTATGTAGAATAAATATTTTCAAATCATTTATATGGAAATAGCATAACAATTAGATTAGATAAATAAATATTTCATTTTACTAATTTCACTATAATCATTCAATACCAATACATTTTTATATCCTTTCAGAACTGAATTATCTGTAAGTATATTTTCATATATTTAAGTAACTATATATAACTTTCAAATTCTATGTTCAATATTATCAAACACCAGAACAAAATGCTAACCAGTTGCTAAATCCGTCTGTAAATGTTTCTGTTCCTAGTGCTTATGTAAAAATAGCGCCAGATGTTTTTGCCTAAAATCTCCGTGTTAAAATGCACACGCTATTTTGAAGCAATAATTCACAGCAAAATATTGTGCTCGACTCAAGATCTATTTTCTTTTGGTTCTATGGACTGTGAGCTTTTCACAGGAATAATATCCAGGAATTCAACAGGAATTGCAAATGGTACCTATATAATTGAAATTAAAATAAGGAATAAATGTTGAAATATTATGGAGAAATCTACATTCTACAATTAAAGAAGATGTAAGAATAAATAAAAGAATTCGAATGTATTAAATATGCGTTATATTTTAACTTAAAAAGAGCACATTCAAATATAAATATTAACTTATAAATCACAATCTATAGTTATGAAACATAGCCAAAAAGTACAGCAATAGATTCCTAATATAGTTTCCTCAATTTAAAGAATAAACTCCGTATTTCAATTGTGGGATAACAATAAGTTTCTTGGTATAGGTTAAATATGGATAAAGAAAGTGATGCGCAAAGCCCTGAGATATACAAGTGGCTTTGGTCCCTATTGGCTCATGACAGGATGCGATCGAGACGGAAAATGATGCAGAGCAGCCTCTCATATCCATATTATGCGCTAAAGTGAAGATAATAACACCACAGTCGCCACTACTTGCCAAGACCTGCGCCAAAAATGCCGACCTGACGGCTTCTTGGGAGACCAGATTAGAAATTTATGAAATATTTTCGCTGGCAAGAGTCGACTCCACGGCATTATTTATCATATATTACAGGCTATGGGGATTTCAAAATGTCAGCAACCACGGATGAAATTTACTGGCATAAAGAGTCCTTAAAAAATTACTTTGTGCTTTGCTTTTGAGAAGAAGAGCGAAATAGAGAGTCTGTGGAAGATTCTTTAAGTAACGGTAGGTATTACGTTACCGTAATTAGGTGACGTTAAGCTTCGATACTGTTAAGGTAATTAGTCGTGACTTTAGTTACGTTAATCGAAAACGGTTACGCCCCTGAACCACTCACCTGAAAAATGTCATCTGAAGCAAATTCAGAGTGTTTGAATACATTGGCTTAAAAGAATGATTTGAAGTTTAAAAATGAATGGATGTATCATTTTCTTCATTAATTATTGATAAAATAATTAGCTTAATATTGTAAATATTGAGTGAATGAAGTTAATTTTCATGATATATCTTAAAATATCGATATCATTTTGATAGTAGTTAAGCCGCCTAATATGACCAATACGTAGTTCAAACAGTTTTCAAAATGACACTCGAACAGTATTTATTTGAACGTCAGGTAAAAGATATCAATGTAACTACCAGTTACTGCAACCTGATCAAATGTCAACGCGAAAGAACTAATTAAAATAACGAGAAATAAAAGTATTAGAAAAACACATACATTTTTCTTACAGATCTTTCAGTTCATTTCACTTTCAATGTATTTTTATTCTTCAATGTTATCAAATGTAATTAGTAATTAATATATCAATCATAAGCAGAAGGTTATCATTCTCTCTAAATGTTAAATGGAATCTTTGATCCGAGACTCGATGTGCTATCACTCCTCCCTCTGCTCTGATAATCCAGTTAATAGATTAGCATTAATTCACGCAAGAAATTATAAACCGTCTCTAAGGTTAAACTGGAGGTGTGGCTACGTCTTACTCGCTACCATGGGAAAATAGTATGGTGGGGCCATAGAAGATTGAGAGGGGACACTTTTCATCTTATGGTGGGGCCATAAAAGATTGAGACGGGTCATTATTTCATCTTTTGGTGGGGCCATAGAAGATTAAGACGGGTTACTATTTCATCTTATGGTGGGGCCATAGAAGATTATGTAAAAGAGCGAATACGTAAAAGTATTACATGCATGCTGCAAGCAATATTACAATATACACGTTATATATAGCGTATACATTCCATTCATACATTTTACCACAAGCAGAACATCGACATATTGCATAATACAAGATACATAAACAATTTAAATCTACTCTTTATAAATTAAAGAGACAATTAAATGAAAATGTCAATCTGAACGGGTTAGTTTATTCATGCATAGGATAAATCTATTGATACGAAATAAGACTTTATAGCATATCAGTGCAATCTTTTTAAATTAATGCAATGCTTTTTCTAGAGTTTAATGCAGTATACTAAATGTATGTAAAGCATCACAGCAAACAGCTAGCTAGTGTATCTAAGACATGCAGGTGTTTACTTAGCTCTGGATTCACTGTTGTTGAATAAATACAAGGCATTTACTGGCAGTGTGTACGTATAGGAATAATTAAGCTATAAGTATCCCGCAGGATATGTTGATAATATATACTGGGGCTAATAATGGCAGCTATTTTCATAGGGAACAATAAGGGGTGTTATCCTGATAGGAATTTCATAGGGATGTATTAATGAGGACTCAAGATAGATGAGCCAATAGGACATAGTACTGTATACCAATAAGACATAGTATAGGACATAGTACTACCTATAAGACATAGTGTATGACATAGTATATGCAGACTACTATCATTATGACATCTATGTATTGTGATAGTACTATCTATTGGAACAGTCGCTATTGCACTAGTGGAAAAGAGTAGATAAACTTTATATTATGTTAGAGTCATACAAAAATAATCGATAGTTACCTCTGTTTTCAAATGTCTAATTTTTCAATCTATTCAAGTAGAGATGAATAGAGATAATTAACCTGAATAGAGAGAAAGTAATAATTAACATTGAGACTCGAAACAGAAGATAATCTCTCTTATTACTAACTTCTTCCTATCTTATATAATTAAGAACTAGTAAAAGGATACACAACTGTGTACAGAAACACACCTGTATTCACACGCATATGTACACGCAGCATACACACGTACACACGCACTACACACGCTCACAACATATACACAAACAAAACACACCCAGTACACACTAAGTTCAAACTGACTAACTGGACGTATAATCCGAGTGCAAATCCTGGAGATTATGCAGTTTGCTAATTTACTAATTGCACATTCACTACTCATAATATTATGCTCACCAGCATGCTAATCAAATTAAAACAAGAGCCAATTAAGCAACATATTGAAATTCCCTAAAGTGCGGATAAAGAGCCACTGTAATGAGGATATTATTTGCAACCTATCACTATTCCTATCACCACCATTAACAAAGTTAAATGTCATCATCGGGTTAAATGAATTACATTTTAATTCATTGAGTTACTGTACATTAATATGCAATAGAGATAATTAAATGCTCTCGTATAACATTCTATTTTTACGTGCTATTTTAACCACCACTTCTACTGCCTTGCAGACAGTGCAATATGTTACAGGGTAGACTTAGTAGATAGAAACAGGTAGATCGTTCACATCCTTCTCATCCCAACATCTATTGATTTCCTTAACGTTGTAACGGATATAAAACACTTGTGTGTGGTTTGAGGCTGTGGAAGTGGTGGGCAACTGGCATCAAGAAAACCAGGACAACACCTATATTGATAATATGGAATAGTTATACAATTTCCCATCTGTTATTCCTATTCTATGGAAAGATATATTAGATTATTGGTATGGTAGTATTGTTAACAGTAGCCCAAAAGATTGTCATGAGAAAGAGAGCTTTGAGAAAACCAGTAGAGACTAATTTGCTGTTTTCTAACTCCTATATTTTGACTAAGAAAATCTCAATCCTAAAATTCTCACTAATAATAATTCTTTTACATCATTAAACCATTCCTAGGAGACAATTTTCGCACTGCAATAATTATTTAGTGGGCAGAACTGCGTCTGAACATTAGATAAATCCCACTGTCCCAGAAACGTCCTAAATTCAAGAAAAAGCTTGCCAAATTATTGTCTGTGATGATCATAGGCCGCAAAGCAGAGGCCTAATTGGCAGTTTCTGGCTCTAGAGAGAGCACAGAATAGGCTACAATGAACACAATTCTTAGCGTAGAGGCATGCAACATCATTAGCTTTTGCGACGGCTCAAATACTTTAAAAAGAATTAACACTTTCCAAAATGTTGGTAATAAGCCAAATAATCTATTATAACCTTGAAGAGAAATAAGTTCAAGGTTTTTTTTAACTATAATAAATATACAGTTTCCAAACTTCCTAATATGTAGATAGTAATCCGCGTCTCCATAATAAAGATTTAAATTCTTCCCGGAGATTATTCACACCATTTCCATTCATTGGAAATACTCAACTAACTCAAACTTTCTGAATAATTGTACATTAATTAGTCATGGCCTAAATCCCAGTTTTCGGATGAGTGGCTGAGCCTTCTGGTTCTAATATCCTTAGGAAGACCTCCGGGGAGAGAAATTGGAAGGCTCTTTTTCACGCCACACGCAGTTGTCAATCAGAGTGCGGGACGATCAAAGGCAGGATAATTTGAAATATATAAGGCGGAAAATATCTTAGCCACGAAATACAAACAGTCACTGAAAGTTTTCAAGTGGCTGAGATGCATGAAATTGCACCAGAGAACTCCTTATTGTGGCTCAGACTCAGGGAAAACTTGTGATAGAAATTATTTATTAGAGGGATGAATATACGAATATTTATTCTCAAACATAGAGAATATTACTTGATTATTAAAAAAGAAAAATAGATACTTTCAATTATAACAAGTGAGTAATCGGATTTCTTATACTCATGTGTCTATAATGAACAATCATGATTTTAATTTATTCCGCCAACCAATTCTCTATAAAAACACTATGCAATCTGTAACATTTATAATTGGATCTATAATTATTATAACTGAACGAGAAGTTTTTGATAAATATTATTGCAGTTTAACGAAGGATATTTCTTTTAATTCGAACATTCCTCGAGTTCATTTGTAGCATATATTATCCACATGGCTGACACCGATAATTAGAAACAAACAGGATGGAAAAAGTCCTCACACTGACTTAAGAATTCCTGAACTTCAAGAATCAGTTGACTAGGACCAATCAGTCGGAAAATAAGCCATCGAGTCAATTTGACTGCCACAAAAGAGTCAAAAGTAAACAATGAGCCCTTCTGAGTGTGGCGTTAAATATATTCATTAAAGACGCCATTCGAAGCTGTCAAAATCACAATGGAGGGTCGATTTGAATCCCGTTTGGAATTCATGAAAGAGGTGTCAGGTCTGTACCATCGTACTATTGGAATGATAGATAGGATGTGTTATAAAATAACCTTCTAAAATGAGAAAAAACAAACACTTCGAGTACTTTATTATGTGGAATGATATCTTAATTGAAATATATAAGGTCCTCTAATAATCAAAAACATAAATCGTTCATTTATTATTAAAATTATTTATGATAAATGGTATTAGCACCAAACAACCTGGCCTGTATATTTATTCTACAAAAAAAATCTTAATTTTAAAATACTAAGATTTAAATCATAAACTATATTAATTCTAAGAAAACTACCAATAACTTTCAAAATACTATCATAATTTTTCACAGACTATTATAATGTATTTTTATAATTGATTTCTTCATCTATTATCTATCTTAAAGTCCCGTTATCTTCTGAAAATAATAACATTGATTCTCTCGCATTCTTTATCTATTCTCGTTAATTTTAAGTTTAATGCTTCTTATATCAACAGAAAGATATTAGTAAGGAATTATTAACTCTGAGATTTCATTATTTATTTCAACTAAAAACTCCTTGCAATTGAACATTTATTCGGAATCAAAGATATGATCTTTCTCTCAAATAAATGAACTTTTTCAGTAATTATATTAATTACTATATTGAATTACAATAAACACTCCAATATAGAAACAACCACAACATATAAATAAGACACAATATCGTTACTGTGCAATATTGTAAACACAAAAACAGACAATACCAGCATATGATACACGAGGCTGTTGAACCGTTCAAGTAGTTCCTTCCATTAAAACCGTTAATTAAAAATAAATACAAAGTCTGACTATAGAACTACTCACTGTTTCAATGGAATGAAAACAACGTACCTGAAATAGAGAAGGAAAATATTAGGCATATTGCATTTAAAGAGAGATGTTTTTTAATTGATGCATAATAATAAAATGTTTTGTTTTCAATTAAAATTTTTGATTGAATAAAAATCGAATGTATTTCAAGGTAAATGAGTTCTAATTAAATAAAAACATGATAGGTCCATTATAGGACCATAAACAATTATAGATAAATTTAAAAAAGACTTAGGATTGATCTTGAAGTCACCGCATGAAATTTTAATGGTGAACATTATTGATATACAATAACATTATAAGAAGAAGGAAAAAGAATTGGCACAGCAAAAGTTAGTGTGAGTAATTACATTAGGTGCATCCCATCGAAAGTAGCGGCTAGGGAAAATATTGCAGATATTATAGCCATGCATTGATATTCCGTCTCTGTGGGCAATAAAGGCCAGTCTGGGACTCATTCTTAGCACTGCATGCATAGTTGCATACCCTCTGAAAAGGCACTGTGGTGTGGCGCGAAAAGGCACTAAATGGTGTGGCGTGAAAAGGCACTAAATGGTGTGGATGAAAAGGCACTAAATGGTGTGGGGGTGAAAGGGTCATAGAAAATGCATGGTGTGTTTGGTTGAAAAGGGACTGCGAAAAGGCACGGTGTGTAGTGAAAAGGCACTGTGAAAAGACATGGTGTGTAGTGAAAAGGCACTGTGAAAAGACATGGTGTGTAGTGAAAAGGCACTGTGAAAAGACATGGTGTGTGGGGAAAAGGCACTGTGAAAAGACATGGTGTGTAGTGAAAAGGCACTGTGAAAAGGCATGGTTTGTGGTGAAAAGGCACTGTGAAAAGGCATGGTGTTTGGTTGAAAAGGCACTGTGAAAAGACATGGTGTTTGGTTGAAAAGGCACTGTGAAAAGGCATGGTTTGTGGTGAAAAGGCACTGTGAAAAGACATGGTGTTTGGTTGAAAAGGCACTGCGAAAAGGCAAGGTGTGTAGTGAAAAGGCACTGTGAAAAGACATGGTGTGTAGTGAAAAGGCACTGTGAAAAGACATGGTGTGTAGTGAAAAGGCACTGTGAAAAGACATGGTGTGTGGGGAAAAGGCACTGTGAAAAGACATGGTGTGTAGTGAAAAGGCACTGTGAAAAGGCATGGTTTGTGGTGAAAAGGCACTGTGAAAAGACATGGTGTGTGTGGAAAAAGCACTGTGAAAAGACAAGGTGTGTAGTGAAAAGGCACTGTGAAAAGGCATGGTGTGTGGTGAAAAGGCACTGTGAAAAGGCATGGTGTGTGGTGAAAAGGCACTGTGAAAAGGCATGGTGTGTGGTGAAAAGGCACTTTTGAAAATGCATAGTGTATGCTGAAAAGGCACTGTGAAAAGGCACTGTAAAAAGGCATAGTGTGGGATGAAATTATAGAGAAATTCATGGTCTTGGAGAAAAAGGTACTAGAAAAGAATGGCGTGGGTTTGAAGTGAAAAAACACCAGGTTTCTAAGGAACTGAAGTTTCAGTTTCTGGTGAAAACATTGTCTAAATAAACAAATTTAAAGAAAATAAACTTGTAGAAAATTTAGATTATAAATCATTTATAAATATATAAATTTTGAAAAGAAGGAATGATATCATGGAAACTGTAAATAAAATTGAAATTTATAGTTACTAGGAAGATGATGCAGAGTGACACACCAGTCAATGTATCGAGGGTATATCATGTGATACAGGGTGACACACCAGTCAATGTACCGAGTGTATATGTGATAAAGAGTGACACACCAGTAACGTATCGAGTGTATCTGTGATACAAAGTGACACTCCAGTAACGTATCGAGTGTATCTGTGATACAGAATGACACTCCAGTAATATATCGAGTGTATCTGTGATACAGAATGACACACCAGTAACGTATCGAGTGTATCTGTAATACAGAATGACACACCAGTAACATATCGAGTGTATCTGTGATACAGAGTGACACTTCAGTAACGTATCGAGTGTATCCGTGATACAGAATGACACACCAGTAACATATCGAGTGTATCTGTGATACAGAGTGACACTTCAGTAACGTATCGAGTGTATCTGTGATACAAAGTGACACAGTACTTCCATTGCCAATAACACAAGAAGGGTCTTCTTGGTATGCATTTGCGAAGCTTGGCAGCTTTTTATGACTGCATTGCCACCTCTACATTGCAATGCAGGCCTGATCATGTCAACAAACTGAAACTTAATTCAGTGAAGGAAAATATACTAGATAATTCTTCTTGAGGTGTTGATGACGTTAAAATTAGTCACGTTATTGTTTTTTTAGAGTTGATAAGGCCTTCTCATTGCCTCAATAAGGCACTGTTTTTGCCAATGGTGCAAACAATAACAGGAGTAAAATATGGCAGAGCAACATAAAATTAGCATATATTTCATCACGCTTCAAACATGGTACTAATATTACGTGGAGTTTATGACAATAATAAAATCCATGAGCTAATGATATTCATGCATATATAATGCATGCGTATTTGTATAACAGCACTCTGAAACAGCCGAGATCGCTAAATTGCTAAAATATAACAGCTTCATATAATGCATATGCTAATTTGGCATCCATTTGAAGCATGCATATTAAACAATATTAGGATGTTTGCTGGGTATGAATCTTAGCGAGGCGAGCTGTAATTTACGGTAAAAATTAGCACCTTTACGCTCTACCGTAGTATAAAGTGGTGCTGCTACATGACTCACTTAAATTAGTTAATATTATTAAAACATGTGGTAAAACTTAAAGTGAAAATTATAAATATGTAAAGTATTTGCTAAATTGAACATATATATTATTATCATGAAAGTAAAAGTAATATTAATTATGTATTTTTGGTTATTGCTTATTGAAACAATAATTGAAGTAATTATTTGAAAAAAAATTAATTTTTGTAAAAATTTCCTGATAATGGAGTAGCAAATATTTTGTGAATTACAAACTAATTTTTCAGGGCATAAGAATTTCTTATGGAAATTTGAAGTTTAATTGTAGCCAATTAGTACATTAGTGAAAAGGAGATAAAATGTGAACAGTTGGAGGGAAGTTAGGGACAATCAATGGGGAGAAGAAACTTACACTCTTGCCAAATGAGTTCATGAAAAGGGTAATGGGGGAAAGGTGGGGGGGGGTTATAGGGGGGGGGCATAGGGGGGGGGTCTATTAAAATAGGGTTTGTGGATCTGAAGAAACGCGTGGTTATTTATTATTATCTATAATAATACAAATGATCATAACCATTCACAATGATCATAATTATTCACAATAATCACAATAATTGTATCTCAACCATTGGTATATCTATTCATTCAAACCAAACGCACTGTAATCTAGAACGGTCAAGGTCATTGAGTAATAAATGACCTTTGACCTGATCGCTTCCAAAATCTAGTCAAACGGTTGCTGGTTTAATAAACAATCGTCTCACCAAATTTCAGGCAATTTAGTTGAATACTTTTGAGTTAAGCGAATAACAAGATGATGTATAACATTAAATAATGCCGATAAGAACATAACCTTCTACAATTTTACGAAGGTAACAAATATAATCACCTTCCTAATTAGTGGAGTCTATTTTACAGACATTTCCCTTCTGTAATTTTGCGAATTGGTTCAATGAAAGAGATGAGATAAAGGAAGTGGTGGAGAAAAGACAATAAAGGAATCAATGAAGCAAAACATATTAAAAGAAAAGGAAGACGGGGGGGGGGGAATTATTTCATGCATCATCCTCAAACAAAAATGTTAAGTGATAGTACTATCGGTATAATAGATAGAGATAGTAGAACTATCGGAGAAAGAACTAGTACTATCACCGATAGAACTAGCTGTGATAAAAATATCGGTGGTAGTATTATCGGATAAGGAACTGTCACCGATAGTATTATCGGTGATAGAATTTTGAATTGCCCTACGTAAAAATTCATGTAAGTTATATATCATTAATAGTATTTATATGTTGTGAATGATAGGTAAGATGCTCAGTGATGGGTAAAATGCTCAGTGATAGGTAAGATGCTCAGTGATGGGTAAGATGCTAAGTGATAGGTGATAGTGTATCACTCATTAAGGCAGCTGTAGCTTCACATCACCTGCCACTGTACAAACACACTCACAACTTACGGAGTACCATCGTTAAAACAATAGATATACCCTAACTATTTTAAATGCAAATTCATTTAGTTTATAGTTTTTACTGACTATATTCTTTTAGAGGATATAGTTGGTGTAATAAAGGAGTGAAAAGATGATTAATTAGCACTAAAGTTTAGTACTCAACACAGTAACTATTTTGTTGCCAGGTGCCATTGTGGTGATAGTACTTACGCGCGTGCGTCTGTTTGTTTGTTTATTAGTTCTGGTCCAGGTGAAGCCTACGGCAAGCAGGTGTAGCGCTGATTTGGCGCTAAGAGAGATAGCGTGTGGCGCTGATTTTGTGCTAAGAGGCTGCGTGTAGCGCTGATTTGGCGCTGAGAGAGATAGCGTGTGGCGCTGATTTTGTGCTAAGAGGCTGCGTGTAGCGCTGATTTGGCGCTAAGAGAGATAGCGTGTGGCGCTGATTTGGCGCTAGGAGAGATAGCGTGTGGCGCTGATTTGGCGCTAAGAGAGATAGCGTGTGGCACTGATTTGGCGCTAAGAGGTACAGCGCTGATTTGGCGCTAAGGTGCTGCGTGTAGCGCTGACTTAGCGCTAAGGTGCTGCATGTATCGCTGACTTAGCGCTAAGAGGCTGCATGTAGCGCTGATTTATCGCTGAGAGAGATAGCGTGCAGCGCTGCTTTTGCGCTAGTTTATAATTATATTTCATATTTCATAAACTTATGGATTAAGGGATTTTCACTTTCCAATTTTCTATGGCCCACCATAACATTCCCCCAATACATCTCCCATTAGTTTACATATCCATTTCACAACAACAACAACTACACAAACCAAAGTTCGTATTGATCAACTAGCAAAAGTTTTGGTCATACCGACAGTGTTCGAAAAGTGAACCAAGCACACCGGGTCAATGTGATAACATCAAAACAGAAAAAAGTTTTCAATGTGATTTGAATCGGGAAAAACATCTTCCGAATATGTGTCTGTTATGTACTGCTGTTTATTTACAGACTCACTGATTTGTTATGTGCAATAACAAGAAGAACAGTTGTTATTTTAATGTAATGCATGTGAAAATGGAATGTATTTATTTGTTTTTAGTGAGATACTATTTCTATTATTCATGTATTTTTGTATGATATTTTTAAGACGATTATATTTAAAACTCAAACATTGCACTTATTTGAAAATACATTTTGTAATGTGTTTAAAGATTTAAATAGAGAAAAGGTCTATTATTATCAAAGGAAAAATGAATAGACCATTCATTTCAATGAAATCTTGAATGTGGTAATAAAATTCTACAATGGATATTCTTTTATCCAGTATAGAGAAGAAAGCAAAGAGTTTTAAGGTGTTAAGTCTAACCCCTCACCTAGATATCTTAGCACCATATGTCTATAACTGTTAAACCATTTAATTATGAGTCAGTGAGTCAAGACTCAGTACAGAGGAGGCAGTGGTTGACTCGTGGGAAAAGATGGGTGGGGATGTGTGGTTGTTGAGATGATAGATAGGGGGGGGGGGGAGTATATTATGAAAGCTATATGCAGGTATAATATTGTCAAGCTATGCGGGATAATGCATAGCTTGTATTGACTGATATTTTGATGATGTCAACTTTAATGAAAAATAAAAATAAATTATTAAAAAGACGATGTTTTTGAACAATCAAAGAAGATTTATATGAATTATTAATTATAGGAAAATGAATAAAATTAATTATAGTAGGTAAAAAGTAAATCAGAATGAATAAAATCCATTAGAATGCGGTATAATCACGCTAGGCGTAATCAGCTAAGCATGATATCACTCACACTGACAGCGTGACATCCAATATAGGAGATAGGACAAAGGACATGGGAGAATTGCTACGGCAGTTATCCGTCATACGGTAGCGTAGGTATTTGACACAGAAAACATTCGCAAGAATCTCCTTAGTTAGTTAGTAATATATCAAACACTGGGAAAATGGTTAGAGAAAGATATTGCTGGAATGTATAGATAGCAAGGGAGTGGGGAATATTAATCCAATGTTGTTACAATATTAGTAACGTTTTAACAATATTGGGACAGTTGTAACAATGTTACCAATGTTTTAACAATATTGGGAATTGTTTAACAATATTAGCATTGTTTTTACAATATCAGAAATATTGTAACAATATTATCACAATGATCTTACAATATTAGGCAAAGAAAAACTGTTGATATAGTATTGAATATTATTGATTGAATAATTATTTTCTTCAAAAAAAAAAAATTCATTGTCAATACTATTTTTCTAATATTATTACAAACTATAATAATTTACTATGCAGTTTTATGTAGTTATTTGTATTACTGTTTATAAAGCATATAAGATGTAAAATAATTAGTAGTCGCATTAATCTTTGCTAGTTCTTTCATTTATACTTTAATATGCTTCAGATATGAATTTAAAAGAACAAACTTATATTTGAAAGAATAACATTGATATAAAAAGCTTTATATTATTAATTATAAGAAAAGAAAGCAATTGATACATGGGATAAATTAATGAGATGAATATAAAAAGAAATTAAAAGATAAACGACAGGAAACAAAACCAATCAATTAAATGTGCCAAAAAATATAAAGTGCAATTACTGTGACGTCAGAATAGAAAATACATCCTTCCTTAGGTGTTATAATGATGTGAACTGAAGTCACTGTGATGCAGTGAGTGAAAAGTCACTGTGACACAGGGAGTGAAAAGTCACTGTGATGCAGTTAGTGAAAAGTCACTATGATGCTGTGAAGAGAGTCACTGTGATGCTGTGAAGAGAGTCACTGTCACTGTAAATCATTACAATGAAGTAAAAAAAATAATGACTAAACTATTAAACATATCAAGTACCAATTACGATTGATAATTATAAACTCTTCTAAACCTATATACCGATAATACCATTGATAGATACCACACCGATAACTATTTAGGAGTTTTTATCGCAGTTTTACCTCGCTACTCTACGATATAATATCGAAACAATTCAATTGAACTGTAAAATCGTTGCTTCGTTTTATTTGTTTTGCTTTCATCAAAAAACAAAAAGTACCCCATTGTTTGTATATAAAAACACAGAGGGTGCATTGGAACTGCAGTCTTTATTCTTAGCATCTTTTACTTCTTACTCAAAAGAGATACAATTGAACCAATTGCATAGAGATAGAGAAAAAAGTGATTTTTACACTTGTAAATGAAATATAATATTTACACATGGCAGTCCTCTCTTTTTTAGTGTTTACTTTACTTTGTATCTAATTTTAATTTATATATTTAAAAATATAAAATGTTAAAAAATGTAATTTAATTTATATATTCAAATTATTATATAAATGTATTCTTTATTTTTATTTGTTAATTTTAATATGATTCATAAATTTTTAAGTAGAAGTTAACATTTTTCTAGATATTCTTTCAATTATAATTTATTTCCAATTATGTTTAAAACTTAAATTGTTGTAAAATTTTGAATTGTACCTAAATATTAATTTGAATAATTGATATTCATAATAAATGATATTACTTTCATTCACTTTCATAGTCATAACATTCACGTATCCTAAAATCAATTTATTCACATTATGCAATGCGAATAAACACATAAAAAGTTTATATGTACTATCACCACAAAAACACACATAACTTCATATGGTAAGTAAATGCCTCTACTTTTATTCGTGATGGTTTCAGCAAAGTACATGACTGAAGAAACCCGTAGGTTGAATACTTACGTAAACACATTTACGGCAAAGTACGCTATGTACAATGCGATATATGATATGCACCTATTCAAAACGTGATTCTAGAGTAGTAATACAATTATCTTTATTTCGAAAATATAGTTTTTAATGTTTTGAAATTAAGGTTATTATAATTTCTTTGATTATCATTAAAAAGTTTTATAATCTTTTATTTGATTATTATGGTATTGTAACCAATTAGAGTTTGATTATCTTAAGTATTTCATGTGCAATGTTTTGTAGCAATAATTTAAAGCAAATAATTAATTATTCATTAAAGACAGTATAACCAATTACAAATGTGAATGATACGTCACAGTAACCGAAAAACAAAATAATGCTCAAAAATCAAAATACTTCCGAAACAACCTAACATAAATGTAATTAATATTAATATAATTAAACTTAATCTAAATATGTATGCATAATTGCATCCAATAAGATACTTTTCATAGGCATATCATTTACATTCACATTTCCAAACATAGATCCGAAAGTTGGTTGGGTTTCAGTTGCAACCTGCAAGTAGACCATTGCAAGTCGATTCGAAAAGTCTGCTCATCAATTCCAAATAGAAACTGCATAGCTATAAATTTCAATGAGCTTTATTTGAATTCTGCGCACCATTGTTTGTACAGTATGTCGTATAGCTGCTATCTATTTTGCTCGCCATTTGTTTGAATTTATATGTAAATGACGGGTTTGTTTACATAGCTACACAGAAAGGCATTTTCAGGTTGTTATCGAGTGTTCAAATGGCAGAGTGGAAAGTAGTGGAGAAATAAGAAAGAAAATACAACACGCAGCACACAGGCGTGGTGAGGAATGAATGCACGTGAATATAATCGACTGCAGTGTAATATAATAAAGCATAACTTCTTAGAAAGTAGCTTAAAGTCTATTTCAGAACCAAAGGTTATATCGCTGGCGTCAAAAGGAAATTAAATACAAGGGACTCGAAGAAGTAGTCATAAAGTAAAGTGACTCGAACAACAAAGTCGCATACCACTAATGTTTATCAATGATATTAATATCAAAATATTATATAATTCAACTAACATTTTGCTTTAATCTATCTCTCTTTAAGATGAAACAGTCAAAGATGTGAACATAATTCAATTTATGTAAATGATAACAAAGATATTTTGAAGACGACTCGAATCCAATTATCCGACTTTCAGATAAACGGGCAGCGTCGACTCAAAGAAGAATTTAATTTGTGTTCAGGTAGGTACACATGTACACACAAACATACAATCTCTGCGCCAGAGACAAATTCTTCGGAATATACAAACGGCATTCGATTCATTGTATTTTGGTTGTTTTCAAATTAAAGCTTGGAACTTCAAATAACATGTTAGAAAACTGAGGTTCTGTTAATAGTAGTGATATACTTCTTTATTCATATTTATTTATTAGTTAAATATTCAAAAAATGCTATGTGAAGGTTGAGCTACTCCGAAAAGTATCTTTGTTCCAATAGTTACTTAAGGGATTTCGACCTGTCGAATAGATCGGAAGTACAAATAATGTGTCCCGCAATTACCCTATTTATCAGAACCCTAATTGGACGGAAGAAAGAAGGGATTAACTCGAAATAGGATAAGTGGGGTCGAAAGGTTCGAGACAATGCTAAGTCTGGTCGAAGATTCACTGAGAAGTACAATGCCTACCAGAAATACAAAAGTATTCTCTATGCTATTCCTATGGCGGGGAAAACTTAAATTTGTTGAGAGGAATTCGAAGTTGCTCAGTTTACAGCTTTGAAGCAGGTTGTAATTAATGAAAGCGGATGAGGAAGATATAGTCATTATTTTGAATGTAGTTCAAAGTAATTCATTCAAAGGATCATCTCCTAATCTCCATTATGCCATTGTTAAGTAGACTAATTTGTAAATCGTTTAACGGTGGGAAAAGTGAAAGTTATAAATGAGGTCATTATTTCATATTGTTACGCATGTATTGAATAATTCATATAGTTCAATGTAAGGAATATACATATTAGAGAGAGCCAATATTAAGTGCTTATATAATAATAATAAATAATTAAATAATTGAAAAAATGTTAAAAACATTCATTCAGGGCTAGTCAACATTGTAAAATGTTATGACGTGATATTCCATTGACAGATGCTATAGGAATGAAAATATCTGATGTAGAAATATTTACTAACGATTCATTCCATACATAACAGGATATTACATAACAGCACTGCCAAAACAACCAAAAAACAAACAAACCAAACCTGTGATGTTCGTATGAAGAGCATCTTCAAAGTCTCACCCAATTAACCCTTCAGCAATTGACATGAGTTGCAGTTACTTCATTAAATTTTCCTCCATAGAATTAGCACAGTCTAGCACAGGCCTCTTATAGATTTCAAAGAGAACCATTTCAACGACAAAACAAACTCTGAAGCTGCAAAATATTGAAACTAATAGGTCTGAGAATCTGTGGTGTCCACACGCAACCACTTTAACACTGCTCAAGGGCTCTTGAATTTGAGATGCTTTCGAACCAGTCCCTCATCTTCAGTTTCGACAAACTGACACAAGGGCAATCTAACCCGTCAAGATGTTTCATCAGTCCACCACAGAGTTTTATATATCAGCTTTCAAAGGATAAGTCAAGCAATTGCTCAATGCCCATTTTCTATCAGGCAATTTCCCGGAGTGTTCATAGCACTAAGAGAAATGAAATCAGGGACGCTAAGTTTCAGGAGTTGGAGCTGATCGTACAAATCTTACCTATCTCCTCCGAGCTAATTAAAAGGAATGTGCCAGTGAAAGAATGAACGAACTTAATTAATTAGTTCATTACAATAAAAGATGTGAACATTTGAATCTTGGTGAGTTGATGTCGTTTTGAATGTAAAATAATATTATCTTTACAATGGGTTGCTCCAGTTTGCTTGGAACACTTCAATATATATATTCATATCATTGGACCGAGCCTCTCTCTTCAAGTGCTCCAATGCATATTGATAGATTCAGGTATTTCAATTAGGAGCCACGACTGGTTTCATTAGACGCCATGAAACCTAAATAGGACCGAATAGACACAATTCAAATATCTATTCCTCTGTATTCTCACTTCTTGGAGCCTTAGCAAATTTTGCCGATCTTAATTGAATCCAAAGGAGACAATAATTCTCCGTCGAGTCGAGACACAAGCGGAAGCACATTTACCAATTCCGGGCACTTTAAATTCAACCGCCGTTAAATTCGGTTCTCCAAATCATGCAAATGGATTCAATCAACTTGAGCTGGATAGCACAACAATGGAGTACTAATATATTTCACGTTTGCTGCCCAGCTTTCATCTGTCAAGCTTTAGTATTCCAACAATTCAGCAATAGATTGTCTTTGCTGAAGAGCGGTCCCATCCACTTGGGATGTCACACTGTATATATACCTTCTCATGTTGACCTCCATACGCCAAAGGGAGTATATCTATTAAACCCTGAATATAGATGATAAATTTGTACGCTATCAATTAGAATGGGCGCGCTGTCTACAAAATAGAAACAATAATAATTGAACCAGGGTGCTTCCATTATAGTTCTGAGTGTAGAATGACTTTAAAGGTACCTTGGATAGTACGGTTATTAAGTACATTACTTTAATTAATTAATGCTTCTGCCTTTATAAGCATGAATTTATTGATTTTAGTACTACTAACAAGACTGTAATGAAGGTTTGTTCATACATGAGTCTACATTGTCCCATTGAAGGATGGTTATTTATGACCCATGAATAGTGTGACCCCTTCGATCGATGAAGAATCCAGCAATCAAGTATAGGATTGAAAGAACCACAGGAAACGAATCCTACAAGTCACGTTTGCGTTTAATTGCAGCTTTGCTTTGGCTACTAATTCATGTCTATTAGGAACTTCTACTCAAAAACTTTCTTTAAAGTTTTGGCTCAGAATTGAGATAATTAATCGAATTTAGATTAGACCACCGAAACTGGGTTGGCTCTGAAGTTTGATTACGGTACTCAACCCCGGAGAGCCTTACTGTTTGGATAACTTCACCGAAATAGCTAGCGCCGATGAAGTCAATGAGGAAGCGGTCCCATTTGCTCCCAGCATCAAAGAATTTCAGCAACAATGAGCTCCCAATCTGAACATGGGGAAAATTGGCGCATGGAAGCTACTCTGGCAGTCTGCATTGGCACGGAATGGAAAAGAAAACTCGCGATAGATACAATGAACGGAGCGAGCTCTCTGAATTCGGGATTAAAAATTATAACGTTTCAAAAACAGACGCATTGGAGAAAGTCAATATAATTTCCAAAGCAGCTTTTGGGCTTCTATTTAAAATCTGTATGATAAAAAGTGATACATAATAGTATCTAGTAACTACAAATGTATCACAACTCATCCTAATCTATAATTAAATCAGTGTCCAGTGTTCCTGAATTGATAGAAGATAATTCTGACTGTGATGTCCTCTCTTCAGGTCAAACGGATATTCCCTTGATGTTATTTAGCTTCTTTCAGATTCGGTGAACTAAGTTCATATCCTCCCTCGGTCTACCCTTTTGTTCAGACAGTTGGATCGAGATACCGAGGGTACATGTATACCCATACATCTCTAAATATATATAGAAATAGACCGGTCTGTAATGGATTCCTTTGAAGAAATAATTCCAGGGTCTCGTTATAGGAGTTATCTAGCCATGAATTTCAATTAATCTTCGATAGTTCATCACAATACCCATTAAATGGTTCGGAAGAACAAGCTATAAATATATATTCTCTTCAAGATTCCTTTCATCATGCTAGAGGTTTAGTCAGACTAATCCTGTACTTTATCTCATTAAAACTTGTGAAGAATATACATATTAACCTGGAGATGAAACAATGTTATGATTAGTTTGATATTTCCTAGCGGAAACAAGTAAACTGAGGCAAATTAACAGTACGCAATAGATATGCATTAGAATAATGTGACATTTAGAATTGCCGGCATATTTAATTGTCTCGATTGTAATTAAGCGCGGCACTGGCAGAGAATAAATTTCAAACTCGACTCTCCGTTATAGTTTGGACTGTGGCATTTTAATGCTCTCCAAATTACAATAACGTTACTTACTATTTGGATGTACAACACTGTGTACGAACTTGTAGATTGAAATAAATTCGAAAAAAATTAATCCAAGATAATTTCTTTCAGTGTAATATTTGAATGCATCACTATAAATTTGAACTATCTACATTTTTCAATATCATAAATTTCATAATGACATTGTGCATGCTGCAGTTTTCGTTAAAAGTTTGAAGGTTGCTTCATATAGAATATTGATGGAATAATAGCATCTCATTGAAGAATCTAACGATACATTCTCCTTAGAGTCAAGTGCCAGTAGAGAATCGCATGAGTTTTCGAGGGCTTCTGGGTAGAAGTATGCAAACATCCAAACAGATGTTGGTTCAGGGAATTCTCTCATGTTTGATGTGTCGCTTTTTATCTGTTGGCTTAAGCCTAGCAAGAGAGATTGTGTGGTGGAACACACACAGACAAAAGACATTTCCAACAGGCTTTGGACTGATTTCAAAGGCACGACTACTCAGATTATGGATGCTGTCGAATTGTTTTGATGTGCGGCCTACATACATCCTCTCCTTAGTTCAAACAGAGCACAGGGTTCATCTTACTTATCTCTTATACGATAAAATATGAAATAGAAGGGAATCTACCCCTTTTTAAAATAAAATATAAAAACATTGGTAATAAATCGAAAAACTTGATATGATTTATTTTGAATAAATCGAAAGATTAAAAAAAAAAGAAATAACAGTTTTTGTTTTTACTCCTGCTTTGTATTTAATTTTGAAATTGAGGTTTCCATAGTCATTTTTACTGAAATACAAGATAATGTTTGTTTAATATGCAATTTTGATATGTCTAAAATTAAAAGTTCATTATGAAGAAAATTGGGTTATACAACGAATTGAAGAAATCACATTAACACCATACTAGTACTGCAACAAAAATATCTCTTTACATCTATCCAGTTGCTGTGATCAAAGGGAAAATAACCCAATTGGCGTCACAAATAATATGATATTTAAACATGGAAATTGCAGAGAGTGGAAAGTTATATGGAGCTGATATTTCGCAGCGAGAGAACTGTTCCAAAGTAGACTCAATTGTAGCCTTTTGATGTACAACATGAAAGGAATAATCGCAAAAGAAAGGGAGAGAAGGTATAATTCATGAAAAGCTTTGTGTAAGTAACTGTAAAAGTGAAATAGCAATGATGTTATGCGTGGAATTAACAGTTTGATATTTTCAAAATAGAGACATGCAGCTTTCACTGTAGTTACCTCAGATTAGGAAATTCTTTTCTGGTGCTGTGTGAAATGCAGTTAATGTTTAGTTAGAAGTTAAATGATACACCTTAGTTTGAAATTCATTGTGGATATGAACCCTTCATATGAAAAAAAGGCCGATTGAGAATACGGTTCATATGAAAAAAAAAGCTGTTAATACATGTATGTAGTTGATTAGGGTGAGTTATTCATTGTCGATCTCTTCCCCATTTTCGGTCTCGTTAGAAAAAAAGATATAATAATTATTTAATTTATATTTTAATTGGTATACATGATATCTGCAGGTATTATGGATACCAATTAAAAAATAAATTAAATAATTATTATTTTATCGGTTTTTCTTACGTGTCCAAAAATGGAGAACAGACCGATAATTAAGAACTTACCCGGGTTAGACTAAAAACATGAAATATTTATAAAAAATAAGAAAATTGTTGACTCAATTCAAACATTGGAAGTTCATTGAAATACGTGGCATTTTAATTGGACTGGTCAATGTTTATCCACCTAATCAAATTGATGAGTACAACCTTGCTGAAAAAGTGCACATGAATTATTTGATTTGCTATTCACTTGATTACAAAAGTTATTCAATAAAAATGGAAGGGAACGAGTACAAGAACAAGCTGTACCATCACCAACTGTTCCAAGCCATGAAGTTGAAAGTAAGAGTTTTGGGTAGGAATAGCATTACGAATAGGAATTGGTTTTAGACACAAAAGTAAATCTATTTCGCTAGTAAAAATGAGTGATTGTTGGAGGGATGATTGGACATGGCAAGATGATTCGTTCACCACATCATTTACAGATTTCTCCTCACTGATTGAGGTGATTGGTTCTACCGAATGTATTTAGTTGACAAATGCATTTGACAATGTATTACATTCAATTTAATTCTAAAATATAATTTTGTATTAGAATTGCTAGTTGAAAATACATTAATTTTTTCGCTCTGTTTTATAGTTCGATGACATCTCTTATAAAA
Source organism: Caprella mutica (assembly GCA_947561585.1). Classification (NCBI taxonomy): domain Eukaryota; kingdom Metazoa; phylum Arthropoda; class Malacostraca; order Amphipoda; family Caprellidae; genus Caprella; species Caprella mutica. The sequence continues at coordinate 264,729 of CANNZV010000506.1, read as the reverse complement.
TTGCAATATGTGCTCAATATCTACCATTGGTTTATAATATAGACATTCTTGTTATTCGATTTTTGTTAAGATTGCTCCTAAATTGTTCTTTAGTTTATCAGGTGTTTATGGGTAGCCATTTGCAAACAAATGGACTTAGTTATTGCAGAGTCAAATCACCTTTTGCAGCCAGGATACAAACTAAAGTGGGCTCTAAATTTGGTGGTAAAATCCTGAAATTTACGGAAGCGTTTCCAACTGCACTAAAGGAATGAAGAAACCTGCTAAAAAGCAAGAGATTGGGAATAGTATTTATTGGTCTTGGAATTACTGTATTAAGACTGACGAAACATTTCTACTAAAAATTTCTACCAACATTAAACCAATAGAATCTGTCCATGTAAAATCATATTTCAAAAATTCTGCTTGCCTATTTTTACTACATTAGTCTCCATTCATATAATTGCAAAGTAAAAACACAAAGAAAGTGATAGAGTAAAATGCGTGCACTGAAGTCTCAGCGATTTAGTTGAAGCTAATAGGCTGAATCTAAAGGAACAATGGGCGAATATACCTTGCGATATTATTCATGGAAGCTTGGCATCTAACAATAATTGTTGTCATTATATTCAGACAGGGACAATGCTCTCATCAGTATCTATTGTGTGAATTCAGTCTCAGAAACTATTAAACATATATTTACACCTCCACTTTACACTGCATTTAGTCACATTAAATGTTAATAATTGCCGACCTAAATATTCGAATATTAAATTATTTTGAGACTAAAACGGTTAGAACATTAGGAAACAATTTTAATTCTTGAATTTAAAGGGACGTACAATTTTAATGATAAAAGGAATTTTATCATCAAGACATGAATTTCTGTGGTGAATACTGACTACTGCCGTCAATAAGATAGCTGCTTCCAAAGCGTATGCTGTGCTATACTCTCACTCATCAAACCAACACCCCTCCAATTTGTTGAATAGAATAGTGTTGCCTCAAATTTGTGTGGCTATTGTTCCGAACAACTCATGTGAACATATCTTGGAACACCTCGAACAAAATCGTAATTAAATGTTCACAGAAGACAGGTGTGAAGCTGTTGAAAATACTCCATCGTTAGTTGCAGAATAGAGCTGCCTGCGTACCTACATAACGTTTGTATGCTAGAAATAAGTCATTTGAACTTAATAAAGGGGTGACTTCACAATTATATAGTCACCTCTAAAGTATATATGAATGTATACAAGAACACTCAAATACACACTCGTTTAATATTATCTGCATACGAGGCAATATCATAGTCGAACAGAAATAATTTATTATATAATTTTCTTTGGAAACTAGGTATGTACATGGAATTCTATTTAATTTAGTATGAACATCATTGCAAATGTGACAATTCATTTTGAGAATATCTAGTTTCTGTGAATACTATATTTTATTGAAAAATAATAGTGTCAATGAAAATATTAATTGAATAACATTGCTATCTAATTCTAGTGATGTACGGAATAATTAGAGCCGAGTTAATTGTGAATACCTGAATCACTAATTAGTTTAAAAAATCTTCATAATGTGTTCGTGTTACACAATTTAGGACACTAATCAACGAGATGTCCCTTCATAATTGGAACAATGGACAAATTCCTAGTGACCTCTTCCCATTCAAAATTGACAAAATGGTGTATTTTTACCGGGCACACAGCGGAGAATTCAGAACTCGAATGAGCAAAAAGAAGAGATATGCGAAAGGCAAATTTTAATAATAATTCGCAAGAGTAACGCTTCTCTCCGTGTGACACATTTTGTTTCATCTTTCCGAGTTAATTAGCTGCCTGCGCAAACATTTAACCCAATTAGGTGCGCTGGCAGCGCCAACCTTCAAAGTAGGTACACACGAACCAGCCCGACTGAATAGGGTTAACATTGACGATCCACATGCGTGTGAGTTTAAACTTTCCACTTTTTGGAGACAAAACACACACTGGAATATCAAAGGGAGTGTCGAGTCCCTTGAATTAGGGTGCCGGCTTTAATTGGAACTGCAAATAAATGCATAATAAAAAGGAGTGAAATAAATAGACATATCTCAGTTCATGTGATAAGATACACACCTCGCAGATCATCTACTGTACATATATTATTGCAGTATTAAGAAAACGTTACTCTAATGAATCTAAACGCGGCAAAACAGCAGATTATAGGCTATACATAATGAACCAAAGTAGCTGAACTGTTGCTCGTATAGTCGAAGTTTAGAATTTATGTTAGGTAAGCATGCGACCAAACTACTTTCATCGGATCGTAATCAGAAAATAATGAATAAAATAGAAAAAAAAACACCTGCAAAATCTGTCAACATCGATGCCTATAATATAAAGAGAGTTACTCAAAATTCTGATCATAGCTCAGTCCATTTAAGTTATCTGAATTGAGTTTTTAGAGTATAAGGATTAGACGAGCCAATTTGAGCAAGCTAATGTCATCTTAACACATAATACACGTAATTAAATTGCAATATAGATCAGTTTAATGCGACCATTAACGCAAAACAGAATGGAGACTCCAGAGGAGCAAAAGTAGAGCACTAAGGTCTATAATAGCGCTGGATGTAATGACTGCACGGCCAGGAGTAATGACATAAAAGAACGCGAGTTATGGGCTCCGCGTTCAGGACATTTTGTTTACACTGCGATCACGCTATTAATGCGCCAGTGCAAGAGATGCAAAATCAATGTAACTGCATTGATTAGTCAGGAGGGGAGTTTTTGTTTGACTACCAGTGTTAACCCTACGTAACTATCATGCGCTAACATTCAATGAACTATAAATGGATTATCAACGAAAATAGTTAAGGATCTGCGCAATTACTCTCAAATAAAAAACGTCAATTCTTTGGTACTAATTGTCACTGTGTCAAATTTTGTGTAAGACTCATGTGCGTTTTGGTGTTTAATTATTACCATAGAATAAATGATGTGTAAAATACGAAGCACAATCCCCCCTACTCTAAGCAGTCCCTGATGAATAGAATCGATCAGGGCGCTCCATGCGGTCCACGCCACCAAAAGCATCAGACTGGAATTAGTAACATTCTTTAGCGATAAGAAAGAAGGTTTCCGGCAAGCATTTTATCGCAGGCTTCTGATCAGGAGGAGGCACGTGCGGTGGCCACATCACGATCAAGATGACATCGCGTTGCCACAACTCCCTTGTTTTATGTGGCGCTGTTGTCAAATAGCTTTGATAAAGAGTCTGGCAAGCCCAACATTTCAAAGAACGATCACAGATAACAATGAAGAGTGTACGTTTGGAAATGTGAAAGCTGTTCGAAATAGTTAGTAATATATGCACTTGAAAAGGTTTACACAATCTCCATTCGTTGAAATTCAAACAGATGCACACGCGTTACTTTCTCGGAGTATTTTTTATGATAATAATGGAACATACATCTCCCATTAAAAGCACGTTAGGGGTCACGCACTGTGATCCTCGGACTTTTTTTGCTCTTCCTATGTGCTCAGCTGCAGGATTTTATGGGGGAGGGGGAATTAGTGGGGGTGGGGGTAGTTAATCAGATAGGTAAGTTAGGTAATCACAGCTACCTACCTATTGCTTAGTGTAAATTAAGACAAGGATAGAAGTAGAAACTTCATTCAATAAATGAAAATATTAATATATTTTAAAATGTAATCAGTTTATATTTCAATTTAAGTCACATTTTCACAACCAAAACCTAATGTTGTTAGGATAGACGCAATAAGTTATTTTATATCACGTCGCTATTAAATTGAGAACACCAATTTATTTTCATTCCAGTCATCCGTATTGCTTGTGTTTCCTCAAAAGAAGAAGTGTAGAGCACACCTAAGCCCCGCCCATCAATCAGCATCCAGACTACACGAGTTTGAAGAAGTAGATAAAGTCCATTTTGGCTTTTTGTTTTCAACTTATTTTGGAAGAGACGTCAAAGTCGTTGACACACAAAATTGAACTATTGGAGTAGGATTGATAAAAGATTAGATAAACTCAATCTCTGACGATTTTCTGCTCCCTGCAAAAGGAAAGGAAGTTCTTTTTTGAAGAGCTTCGTCTTCAAATAGAATTGAATTTTACTGCCGCCAATATTGTTACTGTCTTCTTCTGAGGGAAATATTTGAATTGTATTTGCATTTTATGACCTACATTATGGAACGGTTTGATTTCTATCAGACTTAATTAATATGCTAGAAAATATCTTAATTAAACTGATATTTTAACGTTTCAAAACACATTTTTGAACATTTAAAGTTTGTATTTTTGTAATGAAAATTCCATTCATATTGCGTCTGTAGTCTGTATTACGTCTGTAGTCTGTATAACGTCTGTAGTCTGTATTACGTCTGCAGTCTGTATTACGTCTGTAGTCTGTAATACGTCTGTGGTCTGTATAACGTCTGTAGTCTGTATTACGTCTGTAGTCTGTATTACGTCTGTAGTCTGTATTACGTCTGTAGTCTGTATTACGTCTGTAGTCTGTATTAAATCTGTAGTCTGTATTACGTCTGTGGTCTGTATAACGTCTGTAGTCTGTATCACGTCTGTAGTCTGTATTACGTCTGTAGTCTGTATTACGTCTGTAGTCTGTATTACGTATTAGTCTATATTACGTCTCAGTCTGTATTACGTCTGTAGTCTGTATTACGTCTCTAGTCTGTATTACGTCTGTTGTCTGTATAACGTCTGTAGTCTGTATTACGTCTTAGTCTGTATTACGTCTGTAGTCTATATTACGTCTGTAGTTTGCGTAACGTCTTAGTCTGCATAACGTCTGTAGTCTGTATTACGTCTTAGTCTGTATAACAACTGTAGTCTGTATAACGTCTGTAGTCTGTATTACGTCTTAGTCTGTATAACGTCTGTAGTCTGCATAACGTCTGAAGTCTGCATAACGTCTTAGTCTGCATAACGTCTGTAGTCTGTATTACGTCTGTAGTCTGCGTTACGTTTGAATTTCATATATGAACTAAGTATAAAATCAATAATATTTAAATTAAATAAATGAATACAATGCTTTTATATCTATAGTCTATATGTTCATATATATTGAACATATAGACTATTAGTCTATATTACGTCTCAGTCTGTATTACGTCTGTAGTCTGTATTACGTCTCTAGTCTGTATTACGTCTGTTGTCTGTATAACGTCTGTAGTCTGTATTACGTCTTAGTCTGCATAACGTCTGTAGTCTGTATTACGTCTTAGTCTGTATAACAACTGTAGTCTGTATAACGTCTGTAGTCTGTATTACGTCTTAGTCTGTATAACGTCTGTAGTCTGCATAACGTCTGAAGTCTGCATAACGTCTTAGTCTGCATAACGTCTGTAGTCTGTATTACGTCTGTAGTCTGCGTTACGTTTGAATTTCATATATGAACTAAGTATAAAATCAATAATATTTAAATTAAATAAATGAATACAATGCTTTTATATCTATAGTCTATATGTTCATATATATTGAACTATTATAAGAGTATTTTCTTAAAAAGGCTGCATAACATCATTATGAAAAGGTAACGATACCATTCACAATAAGGGGTATGGTTACTAATTATTACTAATTAGGTGCGAGTGATTAGGAGTCATTAGGGCGGAATTTATTAGGGAATTAACGAAATGACATGGATAAATGAAAGTAAATCAAATGGAAATTAAATAGAGTTTGTTGATCAGCAGAGTTGAAGATTTCTTATAATTATGGAGAAATAAATTGACTAATTCTAAGAGACTTTATGTACTATAAATTATGATATATAGTTTGAGTAACAGTATATTTAGTTAATGTATATGATGTAATAAGTTTGCTATTCAATTAATTACACCAAAATGAAAAGAACAATGCAAACTTCAAAAGATGTTAGTCATTATTTTAATGTCTATTTATAAGCCAATTATAGCGGATCAATGATGCAGACACTATTTTCTCTTTCGATGAAAGCGCTAAAAGATGAGATATTCTATTCACTCAACTGGTTTGGAGTGTAGAGACAACATTCAACATATAACTGGTAATAGGTGCGTATATTTATAAAACAGATAATCATTATTTTTTAACAATATTCATCGATAATATATGAAAAAAATATGTAAGTTATAGTTAGTCTAAATTTCATCAATTAAGATTTATAATTTAAATTAAAAATAAATAATTTTTATTTAATGATAGAGATAATAAAACTATTTTAAGAAATGATAAAAATGTTTCAAATTATGCATACAAAAATTAGCGTACACCATCAAATTCTTTTTCAGAAAATGCTAAAGAGAGAGAGAGAGCACCTTAGCTAGAAAGTTGTCAGTTATTCAACCCTCTGATTTACCTCTGCTATCTACCGGAAGCAGTAACCAGTTAGCTCAAATTAGACCCAAAGGTTAAAACATACACATTAACAATCACCTTTAATATTCATAATGTCACGCCATCGATACACCATCGGAAACAAGAGACATTGTCACTCATTGTTCGGACGCGTTTGAAAACTAACAAAGTCGTGTCGATTGTAACCGCAGGGAGATGATGGTTTTCGACCGGAATGTTAGATTGGGTTCGAATGTACCTGTTAGGTAACCACATCAGGTAATTAAATGTAAGTCGCACCTGTGAAGTAAGACAGACAGGTGTGATGGAATGTGTGAACTAAGTTAATTGTTATCATAAAAAAAAACAGATTAATGATATGAATAGAAACTACACGTCGATAATTAAAAGGTATATTGTTGATAGTTAGTAATAGTGTGTTTTTATCAATAAAATAATAAAATCAAAGAAATATTATTATTATATAATACAAATTTATATAAATCCATCAAACTATTACTGTTGTTATTCAACATATTAATAACAACATTATTATTCATCAAATTAATATCATTGTTATGCATCAAAAATATCGTCGTAATATATCACAGAATATCAAGATAATATATTATCTTTCGCGTAAAAATGAAGTGAAGTTAGTTACAAGCAGTTGCCATGTGTCACTACATAAGAATTGACTTGAGATAAATCTTACAGGCAGTGAATGAAGTGGTGCCAAACTAGCAAAGGAAGCAGAACAGCCTAAACAACAACTTTAGCAACATTTTACCATTATTATTTTGAAGTTCTAATGGCAGGACATTCTCTAATGAGAACATGACGAAGGAGACATCTCTGCTGGACGGGGCACTAAATCATTATAATTTGTAGTCTACGCAGCTCTAATAAATTACCTGCGCTCTCCTAATCCTGTTAACAAGTGGCAATTGATATATAGTCCCTGAACGCGTTCTACTGGACCACTTGGTATGAGAACTTGCACTCGGTGCACTACTTGCAATGAGAACTTGCACTCGGTGCACTACTTGGTATGAGAACTTGCACTTGGTGCACTACTTGGTATGAGAACTTGCACTTGGTGCACTACTTGCTATAAGAACTTGCACTTGGTGCACTACTTGGTATGAGAACTTGCACTTGGTGCACTATTGGAATATGAAATGAATATTTGGTAATTATCATTGAATTACAAAATTATCAGTTTTACAATAGTGGATCTATTGGATAGCAAGTGCAGGGCATCCACTTGTAACCATAACTTTTACTTTAATATGTTATTCCCTACAAGCAATATAAATTCTCTCGTTGATTTACAATAATTACCACGAAGTAGAGTATATAAAATACTAGCATCACTTCCTGTACATGCATAAACAATGTAGTTCTGTGCAGATAAAAGTGACCTGTTAGCAAGAGTTGAAAGAATAAGCCGGTTATTGAATTTGTCATTGCATTAGCGCATTTCCCTGGGTAGACCGTCACATTAAATGTTATTGACGGCTACAGGGCCCATGGGACTGGGGCAACTCTTATTGGGTCAGGGACTAAATATTAAATGATATCATGGAGCCAATAAGAAACAGAAATGAAGTGAGATTCTTTGCTATTTCTATCAATTCTTATTTCTGGTCCAGATAAATTTAAATTCCTCATATATATAAGTTATTGAAATTGTTTATATATATATTTTTTTTAATTTGCTTCAATTATAATTATAATTTAAATTGGTAATATAAATTGGTTTTAAATATATATATCTATATATAAAATAAATTAATAAATAACCATTTCAAATTCTCTAATTACAAGTGTCATAGTTGATAAATTGTACCGATAAATAACGATAATCCGCAGACGATATCAATGATCTTTTTTATAGTTGCACTGAGCGTTGAAAAATGACTCTGATGGGACACTAAGAGTCGGACATAAGCTTGTCCCAATGGTCCCTGGTGCTATAGGGTTAAATGGGCTGTCCCAGATGTGTGATATAATTATCCCCATCGAGGGGGTAATTGACAAGTCAATTTGGATGGGGAACACGCTTTCAAAAGATATGACCGATTGGTCTGAGGAGAATTACATTAAACTATTAGATTGAAATTAAGATTTTAATATATTCAAAATATTATAAAATAATCTTTAGAATCAGTTATATAATTTGCTAATGGATTTAGCTATCCATTATAGATTCTCCGTATATATTATTCAAGGCGTTGCAACACCCAATAGTTTTTCCTACTCAATCTATATGTACGGCATCTATCGATTTATTAGAGTACACAAAAAGACACCAGAGTCAGGTCACTGTGATATGCAAACTATAAGTCATTATCTAGAGACTCTTTTGCTGTTATTATCTTGCGACTGTTTTAACGGTAAACACAAATTGCGAACTGTTGCCGATTTTAAGGTGTGCGGAACTACTGCAAGTTCCGAGTTATAGGACAGTTCCATAATTTCGATTATTTAACACACAAAAACTATGCAATTATCATTAAAATAAAAGTTAAATAATAATATTTTCATACTTTATTCTTATGTGATCGAAAATGTGGAACTGTCCGAAAAATAGGAACTTACCCCAGTGTCAAACTTCGTTTAATTGAATATATCGACAATAATATTGAAAGGGAGAACTTAAAGGGAGAAATAAATAAATAATAAGAAGTATTGCCGAGTAAATAATTAACAAATGAACACTTTAAAAATATAGAACTGAGTAAGGTAAATTGCTGATAAAAATACAATTATTCTGTTAGTTCTAGCACTAGTGTTCTGTTAGTTCTAGCAATAGTGCTCTGTTAGTTCTAACACTAGTGTTCTGTTAGTTCTACCACTAGTGTTCTGTTAGTTCTAGCACTAGTATTCTGTTAGTTCTAGCACTAGTGTTCTGTTAGTTCTAGCACTAGTGTTCTATTAGTTCTAGCACTAGTGTTCTGTTAGTTCTAGCACTAGTGTTCTGTTAGTTCTAGCACTAGTGTTCTGTTAGTGCCGAACATTCAAAGTAACAAATAATGTCCCGTTATAATCCTAACTTGGAATGATCAAAGTTGCATCATTAGGTGAAATGGAACACAGAAACTGAATGCCAATGAGGATGAAATGATTATAATCAGCCACTAGTGATCAATCAGCCACTAGTGATCAATCAGCCACTAGTGATCATCAGCAACTAGTGATCAATCAGTCTTTTGGGGTCAATTAGCCACTTGTGATCAATCAGCAATTAGTGATCAATCAGCCATATGGGGTCAATCAGCCACTTGTGATCAATCAGTCACTTGTGATCAATCAGTCACTTGTGATCAATCAGTTACTTGTGATCAATCAGTCACTTGTGATCAATCAGCCTCTTGTGATCAATCAGCTACTTATGATCAATCAGCCACTTGTTACAACATGTAAAATAATCAGTTTTTTGTGACTAATCAGTCACTTGTAATCAAAGATCATTGCCCATTTATTTTACCCGTTCTGCTGTCGTTAGGTCTGAGTTATATCACTTTTTCTGTTCTACGTTAATTATACACATTATTATGTTATAGGTAAAGCAGGTAAATTAATGCTATTACTATTGAATGTTATTTAGAATAGTAGAATGGACGTTTTGACTGTAAATGCATTAATTTCCTTAAAATACGTGGAAATATTATTTTAATATAATGAAATTAACTGTATATTTAAAAATTCATGTATTGTCGTCGGATATCAATTATATTTTATTCAAAATATAATCAATGAGTTTAGAGATAGAGGAACTAATTTAAATACAAATATAATATAACAGTTATGATTCAATTAATCTAACTTGATTTAAATTAATTAACTATAATAACAATAATCAAATTAAAATACTTCAATGAAAATATCACAAAGAAAAAAATTAGAATTCGTTGACGCGAAATAAAAAGGCTTTTTATTTCTGATCAATTTAAAACTTTATAAATTTATCCTCCAAATTAGAGGTGGAATGTTTCATGCCTGCCTTTCCTGGAGTGAAACTGTATATTTTATACAAAACTTCTCCAAACAACTTTGCCAATAAAACTAAATAAAGTAACTCAATTCAAATCTAAATATACAGAAGATGCATTGCCAGAAAATGAAAAGAGCGACACGGGTCAAAGTTGCCCCCTTTGGAACAGACCGGCAAAACGGGCAAGAAGGGAAAACGGGCAAGTATGAACGCGTCCTCTCACATCAAAAGAAATTATTAAATTAATTGTGCTTAGAAAGTTCTTTAGTTTCTTTTCACGTCTGCGGAAACTTTCTTTGGCAATAATTTGAAGAAATTAATGTGAAGAAATTAATGTGAAGAATTAATGTGAAAAAATCAATGTTAAGAATTAATGTGAAGAAATTAATGTGAAGAATTAATGTGAAGAAATTAATGTGAAGAATTAATGTTAAGAATTAATGAGAAGAAATTAATGTGAAGAAATTAATGTGAAGAAATTATTGTTCCAATTAGTTATAATTATTGGAAAGGACTAATGAAATGGTAACTTTTAAAAGGATGTTGTCATACTTTTAATACGAATTAATTAACACCTTTTAGTCAGGTTTTGGTAAATTAACTTATTTAATTGATTTGAAGAATGTAAATGGATAAATATTACTAGATAAAAAGATATATATTAAATATATGAAAATCGATATATCAAATAATCATAATTATATAAACAATTTTAATTGAAAATATATACAAAAATTTCAGAATGTAAATTGAAAAATTATTATTTCCTATTTATTTATAAATTGAAATACCTTATAACTAAATTTTCTAATTAATTAATTACCTGCATGGTCGAATATAGCAGCTCCACTTCCAAAAACTGAAGACAATAATAAAATATACACAAAACAATCCATCTTGAAGTTACTCCTGTGTTTTCGAAACATTTAAAAAAACAATACGCTATTTGTTTCTCATCTCTCGCAAAAAATGTTTCATTTAAAATTACCAACACTATTTTCCTCTAGAAAAAACTTCCACAAAAACTCCTCACAAGAACATCCCTAGTTATTAAATTTAGTCAGAGTAGTTGTTCTGCAGCGCATGCACGTTAGTTCACTGGTCAGAGCGTACGTCAGCACCAACCTCTCTCCACCACAGCACATCACAGACTGAATCCTTCACACTGAGGATAACAAACCAGTGAGCGTTCGGAAGCCAGACTGAAAGCTGCTAGAAACAGTCGCAGACAAACTCGGCACTACATTGCAATGTGATGTTCAAACTCTTAGTGTCATTTATAATGTTTCTTTTTTGCTGTATGAATAGTTTTTGTTTTAAAAAATAAATGATTTTTGTTTCATCAATATTTTTTGTTTTATGAATGTTTTTCTGTTATATGCCTGATTTTGTTTTGTGAATGTTTTTCTGTTATGAATGTTTTTTGTTTATTGAATGTTTTTTCAATTTTTTATAAAAAGAAATTATTATATTTATGTTTTTTGTTTTATGAATGTTTTTTGTTTTATGAATGTTTTTCGTTTTATGAATGTTTTTTGTTTTATGAATGTTTTTTGTTTTATGAATGTTTTTTGTTTTATGAATGTTTTTTGTTTTATGAATGTTTTTTGTTTTATGAATGTTTTTTGTTTTATGAATGTTTTTTGTTTAATGAATGTTTTTGTTATAGAGATTTTTTTGTTTTATAGATGGTTTTTCTTAAATAAATGTTTTGTGTTTAAAAATGCTTTATGGTTAATAATTTTTTTTATTGTTCTATAAATGTTTTTAATATTATCAATGTTGTATTTTAATTCGATTAAATTTTTTTTTTAGTTCAATAATTGATGCTCAGGGAAAAAGAAAAGCTACTGCAGATCACTTCAAAATACCTTAAAATCACATCTGAACAAGTCCTTTAATATGTATTTAAAAACATTCATCTTTATTAAATAATAAACAATAATTAAGTTCACGCAAGGAAATTTTAGTCTATTTAGAAAAAAATGATTATTTTAAATTTTGTTTTTGTTTTTTAAATAAATATATTTGGATAAATATAATTAATTTAAAACGATGTTGAATTTTATTTTCTATGCAACCGAAATCAAACAAATTATTATATCTTTCCTAAAGTTATTTTGTAAAAGTTGATAAAAAATTTCCTGTCCAAAAAAATGTCCACCTTTCGCCCAAAAATATAACAACAATAAAATATCGTTAATGATAATAATAATATAAATTTTGCAATATTTGTATTTTACTCACTGAATTTAATTCAAACAAAATAAAATACGTCATTTTTCTTCCCAATAAAAAAGAATGACTGAATATTATTTATAATTCATAAAAGTATACATCAGTATATTTAAGATATATATTTTGTTATAGATTTTTCATCAAATTTTAAAGCATTGCAATTATAATAAATAATGCGTACTGTATAGTTAAAGAAAACAAATCTATTTATTATTTAATTATATTTCAGTTAAAATAAGACTAAGAGAAATTATGATTATTAATTAATAATAATTAATAATTATGTATTATTTACATCCAACCTTAATCTTCGATAAGGGCAACATAAATTTCTCCATGGGAGGGATTGTTTCAAAATAACGTTTCAATAAGGCAGAAAATATGAATAATTTGAAATATTAAAGCATTGCTACATTCGACAACATTTTCTTTTAATGAATAATAATTTATAATTCTAAATAACAGAGAAATGCAAATAATAAAACATGTTTCTTTCAGTCAAATAAAATAATTGTAAATTAAACATAAATAAACATTTTTTCAATGACAAATCAATCAACGTATTTCTTTATATAAATAACAATATAAAGTTTCACTTGTAATTCACAACAATTGTTTAACATCAATTCATTCAACCTGTATCTGAGGAAGAAATTTTCCCATGAAAATGCCTTCTATAATAGAAAACACGCTTGACCTGACACATTGAATTTTATACAGCAATATACTTAAAAAATATTACACATCTAAATAGAAAATAGCGTGAAAATTGTCATAAGAAATAATTATCTAATTATTTCAATGTATCAGGTCATGATGTTCAAGTTCTAATACCAGCAGCATTGCTAACATTTTTGTCAGTTCTACCTATAGTAATTTTAAGGGAGATGTCCTAACCATTGTCATTTGATATCAATTGCCTTGCATGGCCTTATCGTGTGAAATGAAAATATAGAGATATTTTTCATTAAATCTAAATTCAAATTTAAATTATTTTATAACATATAATTTAGAAAATCTCTTAAAATGAAAACAGAGTTAATAAAAATGAAATTAGGACAATGAAAAATTATGAGGGGACACCCCTTAATCTTCTATGTCCCCACCATAACTTTCTCTCTCTATCTTCTATGGCCCCACCATAACTTTCTCTCTCTATCTTTTATGTCCCCACCATAACTTTCTCTCTCTATCTTCTATGGCCCCACCATAACTTTCTCTCTCTATCTTCTATGGCCCACAATAAATTTCTCTCTTTATCTTCTATGTCCCCTCCATAACTTTCTCTCTCTATCTTCTATGGCCCGACCATAACTTTCTCTCTCTATCTTCTATGGCCCACCATAAATTTCTCTCTTTATCTTCTATGTCCCCTCCATAACTTTCTCTCTCTATCTTCTATGGCCCCACCATAACTTTCTCTCTCTATCTACTATGGCCCACCATAAATTTCTCTCTTTATCTTCTATGTCCCCTCCATAACTTTCATTCCGTGACCGGACAATTGCCACCCGCGGACAATTGCCACCCGCGGACAATTGACACCCTCGGACAGTTGCCACCCGGACAATTGCCACCTCCGGACAATTGCCACCCAAAAATCTATTATCAGGCCACTTAACTTTAAAAATGGAGATGAAATATGTATATTATTTTTGTACGATTAATTATTATTTGTATACATTATAAGCTAAGGAAATTCATTACACATTTAATATTTTCCTTTTTAAGTGACTGCATTCACAGAGTAGCTTTTCTGCATCCATGAGCATTGTCACCCACGGTGGTAGATGACTTTGTTCATGGAGCCACTTTCCTTTCTGACTGCTTCTTCAAGTCCCTTGTATTTAATTTCTTTTTGATGTCAGTGATATATTCATTAGTAAACTAAATTTCTGGAGCAGACAATATTCCATTAATAGAATTAAAATATCTCGCCCGGAATAGGTCTTTATTTATAATTATTTGCTAAAGGAAAAACAATAGGTATTTATATTTCTACCCAATAATATAATATACAAGTTAAGAATCCTGACAATATAATTAGGGTTGTGACAATATGTTTTTAAAATCCTAAATCCTGAAAATGTTATAGACGAAGGGAATTAAACAGCTTTGAATCGTTCTAAAGAAGTGGTATAAAGTATTCAATAACATAAGATTTAAAGAATATAAGATTTAAAAAATATAAGATTTAAAAAGCACATTCAGAAACCGAATAATATTTTTTTTATCTTATATTGTATATAATTAATAATAAATCGTACAACAATAATATACATATTTTATCACCATTTTTAAAGTTAAGAGGCCTGATATTAATTATTTGGGTGGCAATTGTCCGGGGGTGGCAATTGTCCGGGTGGCAACTGTCCGGGGGTGGCAATTATCCGCAAGTGGCAATTGTCCGCGGGTGGCAATTGTCCTAGCACCCTTTCATTCTCTATCTTCTATGTCCCCACCACAACTTTATCTCTCTATCTTCTATGGCCCCACCATAACTTTCATTCTCTATCTTCTATGGCTCCACTATAACTTTCTCCCTTGGATCATTGCAAAAATTTTCTAGTCTTGAAAACAATAAGATAAAATATAATAATATAAGATATCTTTTATATATTATGGTAAATACTTTAAATAAGAATCCAATTACAAAAAATGATTTCTATTTAATTCATTAAATTATTTATTTTTAGAACATTTGTGTGTGTTTAAAATGAATTAATTAATAAGTTACATCGTATATTATTTTCATCTCAAATTAGCTAGCTCATTATATGCTTTTTATTTCAAAGATTCACTTCTCACTTCACAACTATAAATAAAAAGAAAGAATTAACACTCAGAAGAAAAGTTAATTAATTACGTCGTGAAAGTGTTATGAAAAGGAAAAAGAAATTCATTGTCAAAATAACAAACATATTTTTGAATTCAGTTATTTTTGCAAAAATTAAATAATATGTTTTTAAATAAAACTTTGACTATTTATAATATAGTGATTATATATGTATTAATAGAATAAATTACATCTCATTTCCATTAACAATGAAGTATTTTTGTGGTTAAAATAAAAGGCTACAGTGAAAGAAAAATATAATAAAATGTCCATTAGATATTTAATATTACAATTAATTCTATTTAGAATAATGAATTCTTAATTAGAATTATATTGAAAACCTTGACATTCAGAAAAAAGAAATATAGGAAAAATAACTTTGATGCTAATTAGAAAGAAAAGTCTAAGGAGTTACTCTCAACCTTTCATAAAATTCGATTATTTCAATAAGAGATTATTAAAATGATAAGCAAAACTGCTAGGGTAAGTTACGAATTATCGGTCAGTTTCACATCTTCAGTTAAATTAGAAAAAAACATTATAATACTTTTCATTTCATTAAAAAATAATTATATATAATTATTGTTTTTCACTCACTAATTTGAAATTTTTTTAGGAAAATTATGTCCTTTTACCTTTTCTATATTGTTGAGTGTTATTTAAAAAATAATAAAATAATGCTAATTGAAAAGTTTATTAGATTAAAAAGTCACAAGGATGAATTTTTTTCCTAATATATAAAAAAAATTTAGTAATATTATTAAAAATATCAACGTACATTTTCATTTTTAACTTCAAAACTAGTGAACTGTATAAAGGTCATCCATCCTTTGATTACAGTTTTCCATGACCGTGTACAGTCCACTGCAGAACCAACTCTCTTTAGTTAGTGACTGTACCACCGCATGAATATTCCATTTCCAACTCATATCCTCCCTAGCAAAGAAATCAGCCAGAAAATTCCGCTTGTGAATCATCAAAAGCTTTGCAAAGAATAATCATTATTAATTCATATTATTTTGCCGGCAATTCAATGATAATGATCATGTGAATGGACGGCAACAAAGATAAAAAGTAAGATATTCCTAATTAGCTAGGCTCTTTCATTCATTCAATAGTCGATAAAATTAAACTCAAAGACACAATTTAAATATTTCAATGAGTTACATAAATTATATATAAAGATCATAAGTTCAACAGAATCAATCAATTAAAGACACTCATGAAACCAACCTAAATAAATATCTTTCAATAAAACTCACATTGTCAAAAGTGAAAGAACGTTCTGACCAAGTTTAGTGAACCGAGTATTTCTGAGGTGCAATAAATGATAGAATTAGTCTCTAGATTGGAGATTCAGTGAATTTCAATATCCTTCCAAAGTGAATGGCAGAGAACAGCTAAGAGGCAAATTGCCAGAAATAAGGATTTGGGTTTAAGGCTGTCGCTTCGTAAGCCGATAATGAGACTTGAAATTGTCTCTCCGTCCGACTCTATTCTTTCGACAAAATGCAAGCACTAATTCTCCTATTTTGCTCTTATTGCAACTTGCCTAAAAGAGTATTGCAATTCCGATTTTTGCACTATGATAACCATTTTAATGTTGTTATCATATATGCATGATCAACGATAACCATTGTAACGTGGTTATAATGCATGTATTTTAACAATTTTAACAGTCAATGATATGTGGTTATCATTTCTGTTTTATTAACGATAGCCAATGATACGTGGTTATCATTTCTGCATCATTAACGATAGCCAATGATATGTGGTTATCATTGCTGCTTTATCAACGATAGTCAATGATATGTGGTTATCATTTCTGTTTTATTAACGATAGCCAATGATACGTGGTTATCATTTCTGCATCATTAACGATAGCCAATGATATGTGGTTATCATTTCTGCTTTATCAACGATAGCCAATGATATGTGGTTATCATTTCTGCTTTATCAACGATAGTCAATGATATGTGATTATCATTTCTGCTTTATCAACGATAGTCAATGATATGTGGTTATCATACGCATCATCAACGATAGCCAATGATATGTGGTTATCATTTCTGCTTTATCAACGATAGTCAATGATATGTGGTTATCATTTCTGCTTTATCAACGATAGTCAATGATATGTGGTTATCATTTCTGCTTTATCAACGATAGTCAATGATATGTGGTTATCATTTCTGCATCATCAACGATAGCCAATGATATGTGGTTATCATTTCTGCTTTATCAACGATAGTCAATGATATGTGGTTATCCGACCTTCATGATGAAAAATTCATATAAAATAATATTATATAGTGACAATCATATTGCTATGACGATATCATATAACCATTTAACCATATATAATATTTATATAACAATTTCACATAACAATATGAATTATGATAATTATATATGACAGTTTTATATATGATTATACTAATGATAAAATCATATGCCAGTTGCATAATATTGTGACAAATAAATATAAACATTTATTTTGGTTTCTCCATAACATCAGAATTATAATAATTTTAACATGTATATTTTATCAATTAGTGATAATAAGTATAAATGCATATTTGTGTACATTATTCTCCGAAGATAATTGCAGTGATAGCGGTGTAATAGAGTTTAGCAAATATTATCTGGGGAATTTACTACCACTTGCCAAATAAGAGCATTTACATAATATTCTAAAGTTTGTGATAACTTATTATTTGGATATGAAAAAAAATATAGTTGATGTCTATTTTAAGTTATTGTTTCGCTAAAAATATTTACATTAATTTATATATATATATACACAATCAATAATTTTTTAACACCATATTTCTGCAAAACTGGAACAGTGTTTAAATCACGACTAAATTAAGAGAAAATTTGTAAAATTTTATTTTTCATCACAAGACTGTCAAGTTGAAAATCAAATGTAGAAGTAATTAACTGAAAGTTAGATAATTTCAGAAATTTATTATTTCCTCCATATTATTTAATAAAATAATAAAAGCCTAAATTTAATTACCTAATTATTTTTCTTATCAATTTTCCAATTTTACAGAATAAATAGAAAGAAGGAATTAGAGTAGATTTAGTTGGCTAACTTTGGAGACAGGAAGACATCTCTTCAATAATTCGCTAAAAAGAAACAAAGTCTGTGACAGTGGAATAAATAGTCACTTGTTCGCGTAGAGTTTTGTCATGAATCTTTTGAAGGAACTTCTTGTTTGCTATCACTTTTCAATCTTGATTATTGGAGTAATGTTGGCAGTAAATTGCTGGCATTAATAAGATAGAGGGCCAAAAAATATAGTCGCAAGAGTTGCTAATAAATTTCATTGATAAGAAAGGCTTTTTTCCTCGCGGCACCGCCATCTTGGAATAGTTGCATACGAATTATACTCTACGTCTCTTTTGTCATTCCACACAGAATTTATAAGTTCCTATTTTTCTACAGAAAATAAAGCTACCCCTTGATGGTTAGAGGACACGATTCAGAATACAGACAGCTGTCAATTAACCAGAAACAAATATCCTTGTAGATAGCAATATATTAATAAGTATATTATAAAAGGTCGTATCTAGTAATTAAACAAGAATTTTAACTGTATAATGTTTCGTTGATTTAAATAAATTCATAAAGTAGAACAGTTTTTTCCTACATACACTGGACATAAAGAAACAGCCTAACAATTAGTTCTGCTCTAGAATATTTAAACTAACATTCAACATAAATTACATACAACAAATAATATTTTAAATAGTGAATAGTTACCCTCAATGATATAAATATCAAATCTGTAAGAAATTAATCATTTCAATGCAATAAAAAGCTTCTGGATGTAATTAGTTAAATTTCGAAAAGAACTGATGAGAAATTCTTTGGGAATTATTGACAAATAAGGTGCATAAAAAGCCTCCTAATATCACAATAATGGTCTTTTTGCCCTCTGTTTCTAGAGAGACTCTATGGGAGGCAGAAAATGAGGGTTCACTTCGATAGGGAATGTAATATCGATGGAATATGGAGGGGAGGTTGGGGTCTGCTTCTGCTCCACAAACTTTGTTATTAATTTCCTTAGAAACGGTAAATGGTTGTGGCTGAATATAGAAACAAACATAGCGCCTAGATAGTATTTATTGTGATACTTAGAGTGATGACTTTGAAAGAAGTATCGATGCCTATTGATAATTTATATACTTTTTAAAATATATTTTTTGTCTTATTATGGTGCATTATTTCAAAGCTATTTTCATAAACTTGATACTAATTTTTTAGAAAAAATTTAATGATGAATTCTGAGGAAATGTTACTTCATAATTGATTATTATATGTAGCGAAAAAACTTTCATATACAGTAATATAGTAAATAGTTGTCGAAATTTTAAAAGAACTAAGTTTTAAAAATGATACTACGAAATCGCTCAATTATTTTCAATTCCCCGAAACAATTTAAGTAAATAGAGAGACAATCCGTAGCTAATCGAAAAGATCTGTGCCTAATCTAGAGCACACAGTCTTCAAACAAATAAACCGATAGATGCATATAAATGCTACCTAAGATCAAAAGTACGAACGCGTGCCGGCGTAAGTCAAATACAGAGACACGTACGAGTCAATCGATTATAATTTGTAACTTTACTCAAGTCGTTTTTTCTTCCATTAGAGCTGATGGTTTGAGCCGCAGGGCAGATGAGGGTCGAAAACTACTGCCGAAAACATCTCAACTGCTACCGGTGAGAAGATAGAGAGAGATGTTCTCTCTCCGCATACTAAATAGATGCTAGATATTGTATTAGATATTGTCAGTGCTATACTGTCTTAATAAAGCTAACGCAGATGTGCTGCCATATTAATGTAAATATAGAAGATAAAAAATAACTTGTTCATTAAGATTAGTACCTAGATTGTAAGAAGTGTATATAAGGATTAAGGAATATGGACTACATTCAATTTATTAACTACTTATACCTAATAGTTATATTTAAGTTTTTCAAACTAATTCAATTTAAAACATAGTTTTTTTGTTTTCAAATTATTGATCTAAAGTATGCTCGTAATATATTTAAATAAATATCGGCGAGATTGAGTCGAAAATCCAATTACTTTATATGGGGGTTTAATGATACTTTTTATATTTATTCACCGTAAATTTGCTAAGTACAAATGAGCATATTATTACTGATATTTATATACATATAATGTATAATAATTTTTTTACGTGCTTATTCCAAAAAATCGTTAATATTTATGTAATGCACATTCAGGTTTGCTGCCTCAGATCACTGTTTGTAAATCAATAAAACACAAATTTTAAGGACATACGTTATTATTTATAGATTGCATCATTTTGAATTAAGTAACGGCACCTCTCCTTAAACACATTATAACTTTTGAAGCATAACATCTACGTAGCTTCAATAATGGTGTTTCGGTCCCCTAAACAGATGTGTGCAGACGTCAAGAGTGAGGACAGCCTTGGCAGTCACCCTCATCAGATTTTTTTTCCAGCTCACATCTTAATGGACGAACAAGGTGTCTTAATGGCAAGGCTGAGCGATGGGATTTGTTGTGGGGCGAGATTTCTGAAATGTCTTCCTTCAACAGTTCTGTAGCGTAATGGGATGTCCTAGTTGAGGATAGGAGCTGATTAATAGAGATGGATACATTCAGCAATAGGATTGGGACAGCATCAGGTTAGTGAAATTTGCAATAATTGCAAATTTGATCGGATATAATAGATCTTGATCTACTCTATATATTGAGCTGTGAATATACTATAGTTTTGTTTATTATTTTACAATAATTAAATAAAACTTTCATTTAAAATGATGTATCTTTTTTAACTGCATCTCCATTTTTCATATTTATGATAATTATACCAGCAGGATTTTATAAAAGGGCTTATATTTGTAGCACTGACTTGTATTATGCGCTTTTCCAATTACTTATAAACTGTTCTTTTCAATAAAATTGTATTATTGTATCAATTATATCCCTATATTTTGGTTACTATTTCATATTTCAAATAATAACTTAGATCTTTTACCATTGTGAATGCTATTTTAAATATAATAAAATAAATGAAGTCATTCACTCTCGACCTGCATCATACATGTTTCACAATTTTTTTTTTTCACAACTCGCACCTCGAGCTCATTCACGAACACGCAGCACCGTAAGAGTTCGCATGCATTTCATGGGCAGGTTCGCCACTGTTCATTTTTCTTCGGTTCACAATAATTTCACAAGCCAGTGCCGCCTAATATATCAAAAGGGTAATATTTTAGAGCCAACCATCCAGCCTCTGTACTGTGACTCTCAGCTACACGAGGACTTTGCCAGTCACCTGTGCTATTCCTACGGAGGAGATGAGTGGGTGGAACTCCTAGGACTTTTGGTATGTGTAATGGCTTATTAGATTAAAATTGGACTTTTTAATACATTATGCTAGGATAGAGAGATTTCCTGTTTAGTAATAAGTAATTGATGCAGTTCTCCGTCAGGAAGCCATAGTATACATAACAAGTTCTAAATATTTTCAGGTGAAGCAAGTGAACGAAATCGAGAATAGATTCAATTTCTAGAATAAAAGTCAAAAAAGTATGATTCGAAAGGGAGTGTTTTTGCAGGTTGCAGAGGGGATTTCTCAGGCAATTTCCCTTCAGATTTAAATGTAAATATTTTGAATGACAAAGATTGAGTTGGTATTTCAAATGTGATTATTTAGTGTGGATGGTATGATTTATAGTGTGGATGGTATGATTGGAAGTAAGGATGGTATGATTTATAGTGTGGATGGTATGATTTATAGTGTGGATGGTATGATTTATAGTGTGGATGGTATGATTTAAAGTGTGGATGGTATGATTTAAAGTGTGGATGGTATGATTTAAAGTGTGGATAGTATGATTTATAGTGTGGATGGTATGATTTAAAGTGTGGATGGTATGATTTAAAGTGTGGATGGTATGATTTAAAGTGTGGATGGTATGATTTAAAGTGTGGATGGTATGATTTAAAGTGTGGATGGTATGATTTAAAGTGTGGATGGTATGATTTAAAGTGTGGATGGTATGATTTAAAGTGTGGATGGTATGATTTATAGTGTGGATGGTATGATTTAAAGTGTGGATGGTATGATTTAAAGTGTGGATGGTATGATTTAAAGTGTGGATGGTATGATTTAAAGTGTGGATGGTATGATTTAAAGTGTGGATGGTATGATTTAAAGTGTGGATGGTATGATTTAAAGTGTGGATGGTATGATTTAAAGTGTGGATGGTATGATTTAAAGTGTGGATGGTATGATTTAAAGTGTGGATGGTATGATTTAAAGTGTGGATGGTATGATTTAAAGTGTGGATGGTATGATTTATAGTGTGGATGGTATGATTTAAAGTGTGGATGGTATGATTTAAAGTGTGGATGGTATGATTTAAAGTGTGGATAGTATGATTTATAGTGTGGATGGTATGATTTAAAGTGTGGATGGTATGATTTAAAGTGTGGATGGTATGATTTAAAGTGTGGATGGTATGATTTAAAGTGTGGATGGTATGATTTAAAGTGTGGATGGTATGATTTAAAGTGTGGATGGTATGATTTAAAGTGTGGATGGTATGATTTATAGTGTGGATGGTATGATTTAAAGTGTGGATGGTATGATTTAAAGTGTGGATGGTATGATTTAAAGTGTGGATGGTATGATTTAAAGTGTGGATGGTATGATTTAAAGTGTGGATGGTATGATTTAAAGTGTGGATGATATGAATTAAAGTGTGGATGGTATGATTTAAAGTGTGGATGGTATGATTTATAGTGTGGATGGTATGATTTAAAGTGTGGATGGTATGATTTAAAGTGTGGATGGTATGATTTAAAGTGTGGATGGTATGATTTAAAGTGTGGATGGTATGATTTAAAGTGTGGATGGTATGATTTAAAGTGTGGATGGTATGATTTAAAGTGTGGATGGTATGATTTAAAGTGTGGATGGTATGATTTAAAGTGTGGATGGTATGATTTAAAGTGTGGATGGTATGATTTAAAGTGTGGATGGTATGATTTAAAGTGTGGATGGTATGATTTAAAGTGTGGATGGTATGATTTAAAGTGTGGATGGTATGATTTATAGTGTGGATGGTATGATTTAAAGTGTGGATGGTATGATTTAAAGTGTGGATGGTATGATTTAAAGTGTGGATAGTATGATTTATAGTGTGGATGGTATGATTTAAAGTGTGGATGGTATGATTTAAAGTGTGGATGGTATGATTTAAAGTGTGGATGGTATGATTTAAAGTGTGGATGGTATGATTTAAAGTGTGGATGGTATGATTTAAAGTGTGGATGGTATGATTTAAAGTGTGGATGGTATGATTTATAGTGTGGATGGTATGATTTAAAGTGTGGATGGTGTGATTTATAGTGTGGATGGTATGATTTATAGTGTGGATGGTATGATTTAAAGTGTGGATGGTATGATTTAAAGTGTGGATGGTATGATTTAAAGTGTGGATGGTATGATTTAAAGTGTGGATGGTATGATTTATAGTGTGGATGGTATGATTTAAAGTGTGGATGGTATGATTTAAAGTGTGGATGGTATGATTTATAGTGTGGATGGTATGATTTAAAGTGTGGATGGTATGATTTAAAGTGTGGATGGTATGATTTAAAGTGTGGATGGTATGATTTAAAGTGTGGATAGTATGATTTATAGTGTGGATGGTATGATTTAAAGTGTGGATAGTATGATTTAAAGTGTGGATGGTATGATTTATAGTGTGGATGGTATGATTTAAAGTGTGGATGGTATGATTTAAAGTGTGGATGGTATGATTTAAAGTGTGGATGGTATGATTTAAAGTGTGGATAGTATGATTTATAGTGTGGATGGTATGATTTAAAGTGTGGATGGTATGATTTAAAGTGTGGATGGTATGATTTAAAGTGTGGATGGTATGATTTAAAGTGTGGATGGTATGATTTATAGTGTGGATGGTATCATTTAAAGTGTGGATGGTATGATTCACAGGTTCACTGTACTTCCTGCATATCAGACTCGTTTATTCAGTATTCATGTAGCTATTAAGTAAGTAATATTTTTCAGTTTCATAATAGATTAACCTTAAATACAATACACATTTTTAAAAGCGTCACTCAATTCATCTTTGGCAAACTGTAATAGAATGTTATAGTATAAAACTTTTCGGTTATAGTTTATCTTGTTGTTACGAAACGATTTCACTGAGTGTTATCCCTTATACCTACTGAGTGTTATCCCTTATACCTACTGAGTGTTATCCCTTATACCTGAGTGTTCTTACTTCGTTTTACCTATTTTTTTGTTCCCAAAACATAGGTTTCAGTTAGAGACCTAAATCTTATAGTACCTACCAGACACTTTCATTCCTTTTAATTCTAATAGCATTTGCCAAAACGCAATTCTTATTTCCATTCAATCTCTAATATTCTTATCATATTATATAATTTCATTTAATTATTTTGACACATAAAGAGGCATCAACCTCATTTGCTGCAATGAACTTATTCCCCCGGACTTATAGTTTTGATAAAATAGAAAGAAATTGTTTTGTATGCATCTGTTTTTAGGTAAATTTTGATAGCAACAGTGAAATTTAAATTGTATAATAATTGTGCTCGATTTATACATGATATTATCGTCGTTATTATAGCATTATGTGCTTTATGTCTGTATAATAGTAAGGTAATAAGTATTAACATAATTTCAGGTACAATTTCTGTAATGAAAAGTGACATCATAATTAAAATACGAACAATGAATTTTATTTGATATATATTTTACTGCGGTAAAATAACTTAAGAAAATTCAATTATGTATAAATTAATTTAATTTTGAGGTATATTTCACATATTCAACAGTTTCTCCATCAGAAAACCAACGATATTAGAAATTTTGTGTAGTTATGCCTAGAAAGAAAGTTTTCTTTGGTAGAGTTTATTATAGAAAACTAGTTAGATGGGGTACTGCTTCAGATTAGTGCACAAAAATGAAATATCAACTTGATATAATATATCAAAAAAGAACCACTTGGAAATTTAAAAAGAAATGCTATATATTTGTGAATAAATTTAAATAAAGATTGAAATTTGACATATATGTTATATTATGAATTATGATATTTATTTACTCAATTTTAATGTAAAAAATATAAAAAAATATATTATTATTTACAGACACATCGATATAATTTATCGAAGTATATTTTATTCTGTAATTAAACGGCTTTCAAATATAATTTATTATTTGTACAGATTAACTATGTATGCATTATAACTACATGATATAATTACCTATTCAGAGTAAAGAAAATTAAAAAGGACTTTAACTATGCAGGGTGTTTAAGAATTATAGTTACGAACTTTTTAATACATTTCTATAAATACAAAAAACTCAATTTTGAATTCAAATATTGCAATTCAATTCTGATTAATAAAAACAATAGCTAGTACTATTTTTTCTCGATATAACTATCTTTATTATCAACTACAGATTTAAAAACTATGAGATAAATACATCGCAAGCGGAACGAATCTGTTCTGGTGGAAGTTGGTATCCATGATACCTGCAGGTATTATGGATAACAACTAAAATAAATAATAATTATATCGTTTACTCTTATATTCTCGTAGAAAAGTAGGAGGAGCTTAGCAAAAAATATGGTGGAAAGACTTAAAAACCCTACGTGTGTACGGCCCTTAAGAAGTGTGAAGAGTTTCTTAGACACTTGTGTCCATAATTGTCAAGATAGAAAAGTTGAACGGATGAACACCTGGACTCCTTGCAGGACAGAAATCTCTACTTGTGAAGTCTCGATCATGTTCCTTTGAAACCAGGTTAGAGACAAATACGAGGAAAGATCTTTCTATGGCCGTCAACACTTAATTAGGCAGAGTGCCTTCAGCTATCTCAGTCAGGTTGTGGCGACTTCTTGCATCCCACATGATGGTCTGTGACATGACGTTTCAGCATTGTAAATAGTTTTGCTCCCATATACTCTGTCGGCACTCGATACATTTAAGTTTTGCTGAACTCGGCTTCTGCAGCCAGTTTCTCTCACCGCGCTTTTTAAT
This sequence comes from Caprella mutica, assembly GCA_947561585.1. Classification (NCBI taxonomy): domain Eukaryota; kingdom Metazoa; phylum Arthropoda; class Malacostraca; order Amphipoda; family Caprellidae; genus Caprella; species Caprella mutica. Next base: position 238,209 of record CANNZV010000506.1, on the reverse strand, counting down.
CGATTTTTGGTTTGACAGCTTCTTTTACGGCCTCGTTCTGGTTTATCAGAGGTTGAACCAGCTTCTTTGAACTTAAACAAATTTTTCAAACAGTTGACTAATTCATTATCAACTTTATGGCAACTGGTGAATTAGTCTACAGCCATGATATAAAATATGAATTTGAAACCTAGATGCCTGAAATAGTACGATTAGGACACTAGCTATAAGATGGTATGCCATCTATAGAATCAAACATCCTTTGAAATTATTTATTTGATACACAAAGCTTGTTACCTTAATTCTGAAATACCTTGTATACTGTATAGTGAATTAGCATTAAAAATGACGTCAATTAACGAGTTACAGGGGATACAAATAAGATATGTAGATACAGAGAAGAATTATGAAATCTCTTGTAAAAAATTTTGTACCATGATGTCTATGGCATATTATGAAATTTATAATTGAACACGTACTTTAAAAACATGGGCAGCAATTCAATTTATCTACCTTGAATTAACCATTTAATTCTCATCAGTTCATAAACACAACTATAGGTCTAAATAATAAATTATTTGAGTCCTGAAAAAACCTAATTTATACAAACTGCAAAACTACAGAAAATTAGAGCGATTTCAAGGAGCACAAATTCCCCACCAATTTTGAACTTATTGCAATCTCTTTAGTGTGGAATTAGGACCGAAAAGTTCACTTCAATTCCACGCGGCGACCAATTTCGGTCGAATTGAAAATGTTTCCTCGTGGCGCAAACTTGGCTACCAATTACGTCATTAGCGACGCTACAGCGCTGAATTTCTTTAATGTTACAACATCAAATGTTGCCTTTAATGTTGCAATGTCAAATGTTGCCTTTCATTTTCAGCAGAGTTTCTCTATACTTCCAGCAGTTGAAACTCATGCAACGACAAGGAAAACATTGCCTGTGGAAATTTAATACATTTAGTTTGTGAATAGTATCTTGTAGTTCGTATACTGTAATGTGATATTATATTCCAGCAATCATGAAATTGCTGTGTTGTGTACGTCAATATGAAACTTTACCAAAATCATTAATGCAATATTTAATTTTTATCTGATTTAGGTACTATGAATTTTAAGTATATAGATCTTGAAACGTTCTGAACTTCTACAGCTACATATAGTAAAATATTTTCACTATTTATTTGAATATTTTTGTTTGTTTAATTTTTACGAACTGTATGCTATCTTGATGGAAACTGTATTTCTTGATGGGAAACTGTATTTCTTGATGGAAACTGTATTTCTTGATGGGAAACTGTATTTCTTGATGGAAACTGTATTTCTTGATGGGAAACTGTATTTCTTGATGGGAAACTGTATTTCTTGATGGAAACTGTATTTCTTGATGGGAAACTGTATTTCTTGATGGGAAACTGTATTTCTTGATGGGAAACTGTATTTCTTGATGGGAAACTGTATTTCTTGATGGAAACTGTATTTATTGATGGGAAACTGTATTTCTTGATGGGAACTGTATTTCTTGATGGAAACTGTATTTCTTGATGGAAACTGTATTTATTGATGGGAAACTGTATTTCTTGATGGGAACTGTATTTCTTGATGGGAAACTGTATTTCTTGATGGGAAACTGTATTTCTTGATGGGAAACTGTATTTCTTGATGGAAACTGTATTTCTTGATGGGAAACTGTATTTCTTGATGGGAAACTGTATTTCTTGATGGGAAACTGTATTTCTTGATGGGAAACTGTATTTCTTGATGGAAACTGTATTTATTGATGGGAAACTGTATTTCTTGATGGGAACTGTATTTCTTGATGGAAACTGTATTTATTGATGGGAAACTGTATTTCTTGATGAAAAACTGTATTTCTTGATGGAAACTGTATTTCTTGATGGGAAACTGTATTTCTTGATGGGAAACTGTATTTCTTGATGGGAAACTGTATTTCTTGATGGGAAACTGTATTTCTTGATGGGAAACTGTATTTCTTGATGGAAACTGTATTTATTGATGGGAAACTGTATTTCTTGATGGGAACTGTATTTCTTGATGGAAACTGTATTTATTGATGGGAAACTGTATTTCTTGATGAAAAACTGTATTTCTTGATGGAAACTGTATTTCTTGATGGGAAACTGTATTTCTTGATGGGAAACTGTATTTCTTGATGGGAAACTGTATTTCTTGATGGGAAACTGTATTTCTTGATGGAAAACTGTATTTCTTGATGGGAAACTGTACTTCTTGATGGTAAACTGTATTTCTTGATGGGAAACTGTACTTCTTGATGGGAAACTGTATTTCTTGATGGGAAACTGTATTTCTTGATGGGAACTGTATTTCTTGATGGGAAACTGTATTTCTTGATGAGAAACTGTATTTCTTGATGGAAACTGTATTTCTTGATGGGAAACTGTATTTCTTGATGGGAAACTGTATTTCTTGATGGGAAACTGTATTTCTTGATGGGAAACTGTATTTCTTGATGGAAAACTGTATTTCTTGATGGGAAACTGTACTTCTTGATGGTAAACTGTACTTCTTGATGAGAAACTGTATTTCTTGATGGGAAACTGTATTTCTTGATGAGAAACTGTATTTCTTGATGGGAAACTGTATTTCTTGATGGGAAACTGTATTTCTTGATGGAAAACTGTACTTCTTGATGAGAAACGTATTTCTTGATGGAAACTGTACTTCTTGATGGGAAACTGTACTTCTTGATGGGAAACTGTATTTCTTGATGGAAACTGTTTCTCTTGATGGGAAATGTATTTCTTGATTGGTAATTACACTGCAATTCCAGCCAGTCTTCCTTTTCTTTCCATGACTAACAATCGCTCTGGAAACAAAAGCTAAGAAAAACTCTGTCCATTCATTTTCCATTTTGAAATTCCCTAAAAAAGCCATTAACGATTCCATTGTGAATGGGAATCTCCCCACTCTGGAATCCATTCTCCATCTGCCGAATTATTCAGTCGTTCGAAATGGAAACCTTTCCAGTTTCAGCAAACTTTTCAATTGGAAAGAAATTACCTGTGGCAATTTGAAGCTGTGATTATCAGTGTGGAAGTGAGAGATATGGTGTGGGTGAACATTTACCTTTTCACTCATGAAGGACATAGCATATCAATTCACAGTCGATTTAGCATCCCCCATTTTAGTCCCCAATGTTTTGTGGATTACGGATGGTATTCATAAGATTATCTTCACAGTTCAGCATGAATTTTTGTTTGATGATTGTCATAGTAAATAGTTATTTCTATCTGCGAGTAAAACTATGACAGTTTTATCAAAATATTCTATTCAATCTAGATTTAGACCCAGATTATTACAAATTTTGGTAGGTAGATATTCAGTCTTATGGGGGATGACGATGCATTCAAAATAAGGCAATATCGATTCGATATTTTATTTATTTTCTCTTTTTCAAATGGCTACTATAGATTGTTTTTCAATAACTTTACTTAATATTAGCTACAAACAATTATGAAGTTATTCAATATTGTACATTACAGAAGCTAATCTATTATTCAAATATCTCTTGACTAATTGGACGATTAAATTATCAAATGGGGCGATAATAAAAGATAGTCACGATCAATTTTTTCTTTAGCAATTTTTCAAATCACACCTGTTATACTTGTAGTAACCATAACATGATATTAGTTCACTGTCTTCAATTTACTAATATCACTCCGTATATAGTCCAAAATAAAATCTAAACTTTAATTTTAATAATAATTTATAGTATTTGTCTTCATTGCCTTCGCAAATTTGCGTAAGGTCATATTTTTCCCGGTATTAATTTATTTATTTATCATCATGTTATTCGCATAACTTAAAAGTGTTCAACCAAATTGCTTGAAATTTGGCGAAACGATCGGTCAATGTTCAGTGACCTTCTGGTAGAATTTTGGGAGTGACCCGGTTAAAGGTCAAGGTCATGGTCATTTATAACTCAAAAATTATTGAACCATATTGCGTGGAACTTGGTCGGACGATTGTTCAATAGACAGGAACCATTTTGTTAGATTTTGGGAGCGATTGGGTCAAAGGTCAAAGATCAAGGTCAATCCTATTTATAACTCAATAACTCAAAACTTATTCAACCAAATTGTCTTGAATTTATTGGGACGATTCCAGGAACCATCTGGTAGAATTTTGGGTGCAATTCAGTCAAAGGTCAAGGTCAAGGTCATTTATAACTCAATAACTCAGAAATATTTGAACCATATTGCTTGAAACTTGGTGGGACGATTGGTTATTATCCAGTTACCAGTTTATTAAATTTTGGAAGAGAACTGGTCAAAGCGGCGAAGAAATTATGCGCTCTACCGAGTGCACGTAATCTAGTTATATATCAAAAGACAAGACACTCAGCATCGATGGTAAAATAATGAAAATCATAGAGATTATTTTAGTAGAGGAAGGAAATTGGTCTCTTACAGAATAGTCTAGTAACACCAAACTCTCTCATAGAAATTAATTTCCCATAGAATAGAAGCAATGGTTTGTTTTTGTGCCAAATCACATTAGCAATTAACACCCAATTACCTGCAATCCGAATCATTCTTCGTAATTGGATCGCTTACAGGCCATTAGCAAACAATTACTCGGATTGTAAAGTAATTAAGGCGACTCATCTGGTATTTATGGGGCAAATATCTGGAGGAGCGAACTCAATATCCAATGTAATTATCACGATTTTCATTACAAAAGTAGTGAGGTTTAAGCAAATGAATTTTGTGCTCTCAGCTCGAGTTTCTATTTGCTCTTTCTTCAATTTCTTTTACATGAATTCCATTAGAACTTCCAACTAGAGGCAAACTTCTTGTAAAAACGAAAAATGCAGTAGTAGCTAAACACCAAGTTTCATTTTGCTGTAATATGTTAGTAGATGCAGATGTACATTCCCTTTACAAGTTCCAGGCCATTATAGCACAGAAACTTTTCTAAGATCAATAAAAACACGCCAAACCAATTCCATTATATCAAATCCGGAATAACTATAACGAGATGAATATAGAATTATAAAAGTTCTTAAAATCTAGAAGATAAAAATTACTGACAGTTTGTAGAACAGTTTTCTTATCTAACTCCAAACAAATTGCATTAGACGGCCTGTTTCAATAGATAAAGCTAATTTCGAAACGTAGGCAATTCTAAAACTTTAAACCAACTCGCTAAAATTTAGAGCTACAAAGAACAGAGAAAATTTCTGGTGAACTATCCAGAATTTAAATGTAATTAGTTAGATACCTTGAATGTGATAGGCTAACAATATTTGTATAGTTTTCCATCAGGAAATTTGATGAATTCGGTATTGGTGCAGTTGCTGGAGTTGAAGAATTATTCAAAAATTATTTTCAATGAAGTAAGTAATGTAACACTGTTATACAGTATTACATTCTAACTTACAATGAATAATTAGTAATAATTTGAAATTTCATCTATCTAAATATACATTAGTATAGTTACAAATAATTATATAACTATTTACTGTGAGTGTGAAATATTATTATGTGCAACTTAATTTTTGTTTTCGAAATTTTTTGATTATCTCATTTTTTTTCATTGTTTAATTCATGTGAAGAATTACAGTGAAATATTTCTCGTTAATTAACTTACCTTCTATCTCCCGTTTCCAAATTTTGAGACACATTATTTGCTGTACATGCGATTTATACCTCTAGGGAAAAATTCAACTTTATCAGTTGTTACATTTTGTACTGCATTATGTTTTCTACTTCACGTGTATGCCAGAAGATATTAATGCGTCAAAGCAACAATGGACGGTGAAGTAATAAATAAAATCTTTTGTCCTGTCTAAGCTATTGTGATGTCCTGTCTCAGAACAATAGGAAAATCAGAGGCTTTTATTGACCCGATGTACTGGTGAGCAATTTAGCTAAATCAACGACTATAGTATCGACAAAGAGAAAAGAAACCAAATTGGTAGTCACGTAACCAGAGTCTTGGTGACCTGTCTGTTTTAGTAACAAGACAGATTTTCGTTACAATGGTATTTAGTAATGATGATCAGTGAGATTTACACAATCTAGTTAGAAAAAAGTTATGCAGAAAAGTTATCTCAGATCTTGTTAAGAAATGTCCCAGTGAAGATGCAAGAGTGACGATGCAACTGAAATAGTTCCATTCTTTTTCTTAGAAATAAATCAAATTTATAGAAATTAATTCATACAGAAGTAGTGGTTTTGATAAGACATTCCAAAATGAAAAGTAGTCTAATTTCAATCGGCACATCGAATTTCATCCACGTTTTGGATTACTTTCAAACGTAATTTCTGTTGCATGGGTAGCAAATATGAGAGGAAAGTTAGAACAAGATTCAAAGACAAGAAGTTATTTAGGAAATGAAAGAAAAATATTAGTGAGGATGCAGAGTAATTCGCTGTCAAATTTGTTAGTTTTTACTCTTTGTGCATTATGTTTTGCTGTTTCTCTGAAAATCTCTGTTTGCACCTTTTGAAATACAAAATAGGATTGAAATTTTTGTCAATTTTCTATCTTATATTTGAAAGCCAAATAGGGTAAATGAACTTTTTGATGGTAGACTCTTAAATTACGGAGAATTGTCGCTTTGATGATGATAGTAAAGGATCCAAGTGCTAGATAGATCCTTTTTAAAATAACGATTTTTTTTCCATTTTTTCATATTGATCTTTTACCCTATTTGCATTTCAACTGTGATTTCTATCGATATTCAGAAAAGGTCACAGAGATTGCGAGAGAAAGAACAGCATGTAGCTTAGTGAACTCAGTGGTACCTGAGTGTTGCAACTACTGTAAGTGTTCAGGCCCTTTACCTTTGCGTTTGGCTTGCACATCTGTGTGAATAGAGGAAGAATTAGTACACATGTATGAGAGAAATAGAGAAGATAGCACATGTTGACAATGAGCACATGTGTGAACACAACTATTATCTATTGATTAAATTATTACCAGAAATTTTTCTTTTAAGTTTTCTACCTCGCCATCAACCCAAATTGTTTTTAAATTGTATAATTTGTTCCAATAGGTTCCTGTATTGAACAAGATTAACTTGTTTTTTATTAGCTATATGATAAACGCTTGTTCAAATGAGCTAGGAAAACCGTCACTGGTTTTTGCGTAAAGCCTCTGAAAACTGTTTTCTAATTTATGATTTCTATTGAATGGAAGCTAATATTGCTTCCCCCTTTACCTGTAACATCTCCCAAGAATAATAAAAGGTGTGGAGTTCAGAAGAACAGCTACAAGGGTGACTACTATTCACAGGTATTCAATATAACAGTCTAAAACAAGACTTAACTTGAATAAAAAGATTGCATTGATTTGCAACAGAAAAAAATATTAATACATAAAAAATCATTTTTTAAAATAGTTATGAATTTATAGCAAACTGGAATAATTTAATGATATTAAATTGCATTGAAACTAGTATGGTATTTTTTCAGTAGCTCTACCTTCTTACATAAAACTCTTAATATTATTTGTAATTGTAATTCTGCTTGATTACATGTACAGATAATTGATTTATTTGTCGATTCCCATCTTTTTTTACTTAAATAATATATGGTAAACCACACCTAAATATCACGAAAGATGATTATTATTTTCATATAAAGATATAAATGATAAACAAAGAAAAAGAAGGCGAAAAGATCTCTCAATTCAACTCAGATAATTTTCCTGCAGCGAAGAATGCAGTCTAAGAGTTTCTCAACAGTGGGGAATTTCATCATTGAGCTGCTGGCTGCAGTCGCAACACAAAAAGCCTTCTTCCTAATGATGAAATAAATTCGGAACAAAAAGAACGCTCTTGTTATTCAGAAAAGTTGGCAAAGAATAACCGCAATCAACAGGGAGAATCACGCGACATCTCCCAAAGAATGTAACGATACAGCTACGGTATAACCAGTGTACGTAACTGTACCCCATTATCAAATTAGGGATAACTCCATCTTCTTTGTTGCTCACGTAATTTCGTATTAAGTAAGATAGAGAGACGAAAACACATTCTGTGATTTCTTATGGCGGAGATTATACTTCAAAATATGGCAAACTTTAATGCTATGCAATGGAAGAGAGACCAACAAAAGAAATGCGGTAAGATTCCTCAAGATAAAAAAATATATTTTCAACATTATATTTCTTTATCTATTTTCTAAGGGTTAATTTTTTTTACTGACAATTACTATTGTTCATTTTGATCGGAGGGGCTAACAACCTTCATTTGTATTAAAAATATACGTTCGACATATAATAATTATACTTAATTGTGTTTATTTTAACGAGTTAAGTGTTATTGAAAAGAAGCAGTGCACATCAATAAAACTGAATTAATTCTCCAATTTTAGGGTAATAAAAGAATTTATAAAAATACGGTTGATTCCTTTAGAAAATGTATTCTCTTATATACACTGAGACAAATTGCAAGTCAGCTTGACTCAACGCTTGAGTCAAGGCTGGCAAAGCTCCTATGTTGGAGTCTTTTTTTATTGATTGACTCTACCTGAGTCAATCTGACTCTTGTTATTGAGTAAACTATTAGGATGAGTCAAATTGACTCACATTTTAGCCGGTTTTGGAACAAACTGAAATTCAAATTTTGTGTCAATTTGACTCGTATTTTATTTACTACACATAAATAAAATATCTAAACAATGTCACTGTTTCAACTTATTACATCAGTAATATATTGGAAAATTACTCTGAATAATTAAAGACTCTGCATAATAAATGACACCTTACCATACTAATTAAGTAATGTTATTTCTAAGCTGACTAAATTTATTAATTTTCTCACTTGACAAATTCACTATAATTAGACATAGCTACTAATTATTCTTGACATTTTTTTATGAATTTCCACTAAATGAATTTAGTTAATATGTTCACATTCACACAACTCAGAATAACTCTTAGTAGTCTCTTAAATTTATTCTCGATATTAAGTCAGCTATATAAGCCTTTTAGTAAATTATTCCCTTAAGCAGCTTACTAGAGGAAATTTCAGCGGCTACTGCCACACATTATGAATGGGAAGAAAAATATATATTGTATAATAAGCACTTTCCTTATTAAATTATTATATAATTAGTACATCGTTTATAATTTTAGACCATTTCACAATATTCCGAATTATAGGGAGATAATTAAAGAATCTAAATAATGTTTTTATATCTTATAAATTCATTAGAATATGTAACACGTAAGAGCAATAATAAGACTAAGCATCTATCTATCGCATAGATAAGCACTCAATAGAATTACTTACATTTCTCGTTCCAACGGTCAGTCCTCGTTAGAACTACGTATATTGGTCGTTCTATCGTTCAGTCCTTGTAAAAACTAAGTATATTGCTCGTTCTATGGTTAAGTACTTGTTAGAACTACGTATGTTGCTCGTTCCACCGTTCAGTCCTCGTTAAAACTACGTTCAATGCTCGTTCCACAGTACAGTTCTCGTCAGAACTACGTATATTGCTCGTTCTTTGGTTAAGTCCTCGTTAGAACTAATAATATTGCTCGTTCAACAGTTCAGTCCTCGTTAGAACTAATAATATTGCTCGTTCCACAGTACAGTTCTCGTTAGAACTAAGTATATTGCTCGTTCTATGGTTAAGTCCTCGTTAGAACTAATAATATTGCTCGTTCCATCGTTAAGCAAGATCTTGTTAGTTTCACTAAATCCATAAATTTCTCGTTCAAATACAGACGGCTTATAATATTCTATGACATCAATTTATTAAAAATTGTTGATATGATATACCGAATATATTGTACTTTGCTAATCAAATATTTATAGTAAATTAATAACGTTTTCAATATAATGATAATGTAAAAATTTGCAAACTAATTATAATGTGAACAGTAATTAATCAATAAACAAAAATCCAATTGACTAACTTAAACACAAACCTAATAGAAACTATACAAGAGAGTATCACTTTGACCAAATACAAAAAAGGTATGTGTAATTGTATATGAGTGATGGTATTTAATATACATAATATATCAAAGCAAACTAGAGTTAATTGATGTATTTAGGTTGGAAATGTCTTCAAATTATCTCAATTATTTTTTCTTTTCATATACCAATCGATAGTAATAGATTCTCTCATTGACAGTTTCAATTAATCATTGTAATTACTGTGATATAGTAATGGCATATTGAGTTGCTATCACTCAGAGTGTTGCTATCTTTTGCATGTATTTGATGTGTAATTAAGAATTATTTCTGATGTTTGATGTCTTGATGTCTCTTACTCATTAATGAAATCTTTGTATTGAAATAGTTAACGATGTAGTAATTTTCCTTTTATTGTGTAATTGATTGATTAATTGACATTGTAGTGTATAATCGATAAACTATTAATTATATTTCTAGTAAGTCCGATTGCTCCATCATGCATTTATATAAGTATAATGTTTAAACAAACACCAAGTCAATGTAAATTTTTTAATCAACTGCATTTTACAACAAAAATTTATATTGCAGTAAAACGTTTTGGGAGAAATTATTCAATTCATGACTTTAATTTTAAAGAACAATTTTTCTCGAATTTCATTTCCTTATCCCTTATGCCCCAAATAAATTGAACGTGATAAAACAAGAATTATGTGATATTTTTATAATATATTAATATAAGTGAAGACAGCATAATGAAGCAGTAAAAAAAGTATTACAAAAATGAAAGTGCATTGAAATGCATTAATATATGAAAGAGTACGCATGTGTGTTTAAAAAATACCTATCAAAATACATAACTAGAAAGGGAACACATATGTTTCTTTATGATTTACAGGGTTAATTCTTTGAATAAATGCATTGAGTGAATGCCAGCTACCAGACTGCATTGTCGTTCTGCATTGAAAAGTGTGCATGGAGGAGATTACCAACTAACCTAATTATAGTGGCACAGAACTTCTAAGCAAAAACAGTCATTCTTACAGTGAGGTTAAACAGTGAAGATTAAACAAAGAGCGAAGTCCTTCGCTCCCCAAAGAGGAACTTTGGGAGCAAGTAACTCCAAAAGATAAGACTTTAATTCTTCTTATAGGATTTCATCTTAAAGTACCTGAGCAGATTTGGTTCCATTACAAAAAGAGAAAACTTCACTCCGAATTATTCAGCGGAATCGAAGATTCTTATAAGTTTCTGTACAGAAAAAAAAATGACTCCTAAAATATATATACAAATAAGTTTCCATGGAAGTATTATGTTATAGGGAGGCATAAAAACCTATTAAATTAAAAATAGTGCAAAAGAAGAATATTATGTTCATAAACTATTTAATACTTGTTTCCAAATAATATATGATACCTTTTACGAAAAGTTGTTCATGAATTCTATTAATAGTTTGAAAATTCATTAACATTTTCAACACCTCTTGAATCTCCTACATTTTAAGAAATGAAATTTATTAAACATGTACTATCAGAGAAAAGAGTCACTGTGATGATGTACTATCAGAGAAAAGAGTCACTGTGATGATGTACTATCAGAGAAAAGAGTCACTGTGATGATGTACTATCAGAGAAAAGAGTCACTGTGATGATGTACTATCAAAGAAAAGAGTCACTGTGATGATGTACTATCAGAGAAAAGAGTCACTGTGATGATGTACTATCAGAGAAAAGAGTCACTGTGATGATGTACTATCAGAGAAAAGAATCACTGTGATGATGTACTATCAGAGAAAAGAGCCACTGTGATGATGTACTATCAGAGAAAAGAGTCACTGTGATGATGTACTATCAGAGAAAAGAGTCACTGTGATGATGTACTATCAGAGAAAAGAGTCACTGTGATGATGTACTATCAGAGAAAAGAATCACTGTGATGATGTACTATCAGAGAAAAGAGCCACTGTGATGATGTACCATCAGAGAAAAGAGTCACTGTGATGATGTACTATCAGAGAAAAGAGTCACTGTGATGATGTACTATCAGAGAAAAGAGTCACTGTGATGATGAAGATTTCACAAATCACAGTTTTCTAATTTCCTATTGTTTTCAAATTTTACAAATTGGTCATCGTGTATCAAACCAATTATTTTCTAATTTCTCCAAACATTACGAGTAGTGAAGCTCATTTCATTAAATATGTAATGAGTTGACTGTAAAAAAATAATTAAATAATTCTATCTGACTGGACAACGTATTTCAGACTCTGATAGTACAAACAAACGATTCGAGAACATTTCTGTGTTATTTATAACCATATAAAGGAGCGTTAAAGGTTTACTATCCGTAGAAGCATTCCCTGTAACACGGACCAATTTCTCTCTGCAAGGTATAATAAGGAGAGTCTGACATGCTTAAATCTACGGCATTTGTTTGCAGTCCTCACTCCATCAGTCATGTTCACAGCTAGAGAAAATAGTACCGGCATAGCAATGGTGGAACAGAATATTAGAATATTGGATAATTATTCACTCCTGCTCCCTATTCATACATCAAAACTCAGATCGTTGTTTTACTGAATATGCAAGAGTTACTTTCAGGTCTGTGAATACTGAATGTTTCAGAGTAAAGAAGATAGACTGTTCAACTCCTTTTAGAAACATAGAAATAAATTATATAAAACATTAATAAATATTTTGCTGTTTTTTCAGTTGAAGTTCACTTTACGAATTACATATTCTCATAAACAGTTATTTTTGAGTCTTTATTTTTATTTTACAATCCTTTGTTTTTATTTTAACATTTGAAAAAAAAAATAACTACTAATAACAATATCAAATATTAAGTATTCAAAGAACATATTTCAAATCTTCGAAGAATATGATTTGAAAATTATCTAAAAATATAAAGCGAACTATCTAGAGTACTTCTGTAAATATATAAAACTTTTTATCTTAACATGTGAAAAAAGTAACTATGTATATATAGTATTTCGATTAAACATCACTTACAACATTAGAATAATCTATTGTTGAATCTCATGTTAAATTAGTTCTTTAATTAAAATGGAGCAAATGCTGTAAAAAAAATCATCTGACAGACAACAGTAAATATTTACATTCCACCAATAGCTGTTTGCTGAGAAAATTAAAAGTCTAAGAGGAGTAACCTGGAGTATATAGTTAGGATCTTAGGATGAATGGATTAAATAAAGTATATTTTAATAATATCATGGTATTCCTTAACAAACTTTCAAAGATTTGGTTCATAAATTAAATGTATCTATCACCTTTAAAGATTGAACAGGAAAATATCATAAATTAATTGATAAGCAGAAATAAATATCTCCACTAAAGCTATACGATAGAATAGATACATTTATATACTTAATTACAACTGAGCGAACTAAATAGAAGGTAATGATTTATTTTTTATATAAATAGAGTAAATTGCAAATAGCAATTAAAAGGGCTGGTTGTACGTGGGCCAGGCCTAACTGTGTGGAAGGATATTGGCCGACTAAATGTTTCCTCCAACTGTCAGAGCAATTCAGTAGAACTTTTGCACACACATACAGTGGCAGCTGCAGATCTACTGAGCGGAAAATTTTTATTCTCTCCTTAAAATGGAACGTCAGGAATGTAATGGCTTTGCAGAGAATCTTCGGAACACTACCAAATGGATTTTAATTCTACTCTTATCTATACCTATAAATTCTACTGCTCTTCTGGAATTTAATTCCAATACCACTTTAAATTGATACCTACTGCTCTTTCTAGAAGGAGATTAGATATAACTATTTCTGTGGCTACAGAGAGAGAGAGTTTGTTATGTTGAAGATGGAAATGTAGAGGGGCCTCACTATAATCATCAATTTTCCCGCCAAAATTGAGGAAGATTCATGAGAAACAGTGGAGAGTCCTAACATATCTATTAAAATTTATTTACTCGATTTATCAATTTGTATAAATTTTACATATGAAAAAACACGTATTTACATTTAAAGATGTTATTGATTCATCAGCTTAAAATGATTAAATTTTTCCAAAGAAGTTGAATGATTAGGATTAATTTTTATAATATTGTGAATTGTTAAGTGATATTATAATCTCATTCATCAACTTAGAAAAAGAGAAATATTCTTTAGTAATTCTTTACTGATCTCCAATGATCTATTTAGATGGAAATTCAGATGATTAGGCGCCACAATGGGTTATTTCAGTTCTTTTAACAATCTTCATTGCCTATATTCTAGCACTCCTAAAAAGCATTCCGACTCGAAATTGGATACTTTTCAACTTAAGCTATTTGACTTATTGAAACGGAGGATTGGAGCTCCATTTTGCAGCCAAGTTGCCATCATCAGTCTATGTTCGATAAGTTCCACAATGTCGCCAAAACTAAAATGATTAGACTTCGCAGTTCATTTTTAGAAACTTAGAAAGAAACTTAGTTGACTCATGTCCAAACTATGGGTAATTTGTTCTCTAGCTGATAACATGACTTTAATGGAATTAGGGATATTTTAACTCACGCAACTGTTCCGCTATTTGTTCAGTAAAAACTATCGTATATGTTTGTTTAGAACTGTCAGTGCATGATATTAATCTCATTTGCTCTAGAGTCTAGAGTAACATGTGGAACGTCATCGCACTCGTAAAGGGTTCTAGGTCCTTTCGCCGAAAAAATGACAATTACTACCTAAATTAGGTAAACTTATTTTACAGTAAAAAACAGTAAAGTATACATTTTGTCACTATCAAACCTAGCCGGGGTTTTATTGTGGTCAGTCTTCTAATGGTCAGACTGGTTATAAACCTTCTCATTAACACCCATTTCCCGAGTACTTTGGGTGTCTGCTAATTGCCAGAATGGAAACTCTGAAAGACCCTTGGTAAAAAAATTAAATTCATTTTTTTTCATCTATCGTATGAAGTATTGGAACATTTCAACTTTATGTGTGTATTTTATTAAATGTGTCACTTAAAAACTTTTTTCAAATCAAACAAACATTAGATGAAGTTATATGAAAAGAGAGTTCTCAATAACAACATTAAACAAAATATGAAACTTCTCGAAATGAAACTTTGCAGATTAGGTGATATGAAAATTGATTTTTCCTCATCACATTTAACGATTTCATTCATTCAGATGCCAATTAAAAAGATACAGACATATAAAAACTATGTATAACTATATTATGTGCACTTGGTAGAGTGCATACCTTCCCACCGCTTTGACCCGTTCTCTCCCAAAATCTAATAAACTGGTAACTGGATAATGACAAATCGTCCCATCAAGTTTCATGCAATATGGTTCAATACTCTTTTGAGTTATTGAGTTATAAATGACCTTGACCTTTGACCTTTAACCCGATCGCTTCCAAAATCTAACAAAATGTTTCGTGTATATTGACCAATCGTCTCACCATTTTTCATGCAATTTGGTTTCAATACTTTTTGAGTTATAAATGACAATGACCTTGACCTGATCGCTCCCAAAATTCTAGCAGCAGGTCACTGGACATTGACCAATCGTTTCACCAAATTTCAGGCAATTTAGTTGAAATCTTTTTCAGTTACGCGAATAACAAGATGATAAATAAATGCCCGGTAAAATATGACCTTACGCAAATTTGCGAAGGTAATTATTTAGAATGGGATAATTTATTTCTTATTTTCCTCAGGAAAAATAGTAACTAATTTTTATCTTAAATAGACTGCGAGAGAATATAATTTAATGGAGGTAAGTCGATAAGTATATAAAATTCAAACAAAATTTCAAAGACAGTTCAAATTATATTTCACCAGAAGGTTACCGTCGCCATACTCGAAATAGTTAATTAGACTCACCGTACTCGGAAAGTGGGTAAAGTCATAATAGCTCAATCAGAAATGTTTCCAATAGTTTAATCGGTTCATGACATTTTTACTACTAGCTACGACGTTTACATGTGAATATTTCTTAAATAGAAACAGTCAGTCTTGTAGCTGAAAATTTTATTATAATTTATAAATTTAAAAGAAAACAACTATTCCAACAATTGTGAATAATGGGTCTAACCTATTTTTTTATAGTAATATTTTCAAAATGTTAGCTAGATCCTTACTGTTCAATTTTCTGTATAGAATATTAATCTTAAGTAAAGATCGAAAGTAGCGTAACTATCTGGCAGAAGATATCAACTTCCATCTAATGAATTATTCCCTGTGGATTTCCCTGCTCGTTCTCTATAAATCACTTCTCTATGAAAGGAATAATATATCAGAAAATGAACAGAAATAAATTGGGAAAGCTTCCTCAGTAAATTTTAATTCTTACTAGTCAGTTACCTGCTCATGAATTATCTGAACTGTCAAATAAATTCAGGTGGAATAATATTCAAGGAAATGTTGAAAATTGTGTAATATATTAGAGCAAATGAATCGGTGAGAGTATTTCGAAACCTGTTCTACAGTTGAGACTTGGAGTTAAGGGGATCGTCTAGTTTTTTTTTTGCAATTTTTACCATTTTTTTTACTCTAGCTCCCTAGTAAACATTCCAAAGAAAACGTACAAAAAGTTTCATTTTGGTGTGACAACTATAAGTCAGTGTGAGGGAGGGGGGTGAATAATGGAGGGGGAGGGTGAATAAAGGAGGGGGTGGGTGAATAATGGAGGGGGGGGGGGGGGTGAAAGGTAGGGTGTGTCACAGTAACCCCCGAAATGGGCTAAGCCTCCTATTTTTGGTAGATGGTTTTGTCGTCGGCTTGGGGGTCCTTTGAATTCTCTGTCAGGGACGAAAACCTCCCTTTTTTTGCTTACATTATTTTTTTTGTGTTTTTATAATTTTTTACTCCATTATCTCAGTAACTTTTATACTCAAATCTCCCCCACGAGAAGTCCTACAGGGGATTGAGGATTGGTCCTACAGAAAAATTTATAGAAGCTAATATGTTTAGCTCGAAATTACCTTATTAAGTGAGCTTTTTTGAACTTCAGTCTCTAAAATTTTTTATTTAGAAAATAAAAAAAAGCGTTAAAAAAGAGAAAAATGCGACATTTTCTTAATTTAAATAAAATACTTTTGAGATCGATACTGAAAAAAGTTCACATGACGATCTAGATAATTTCAAGCTATAAACATATTAGCTTCTATAAATTGTTCTCAATAGTTCCCCATAGACTTTCCGTGGGAGGGGGTAAAAACAGGTTTTCCGCCCGCCAGGTGAAAAAAGTGAAAAAAATTCTTGAGCCTCCAAAGATTTGGAGCATTTCACACCTTATGTCAAAATCTCAGCTCAATCGGACCAGTTTAACGGGTAGCTACCAAAACCACTATAACATCCCCCTAATTTACACATTTGGTAACTAAAAAAAACCTAAACATAATTTATATTTATCACGGATGTGCTAATGATATTATAAAAATTAAATTAACTACAATGTTCATAGAACAGGGAATTGTAACAAGGTAATATATTAGTTATATTTTAGAAAAAGGTCATCCAGTGACGTCATAAAACTATTACAGAAACTTCTCAATTAAATATTAAAGCTACCTTTCACTCTAAATAAAATTTTCTCTAGAAACGCTTTATATTTTTAAAGCTAATGTTATATAACATATCACTGATAACAGAAAAGAAATCGATCAAATACTCGCTTCGTAATTGATTATTGAAGAAAATATTTACACTCAACCGTCACAGTCCGACATTTCTATTAGATTGAATAGATTCAATGGAAGAAAAAGAACTTTATCAGGCATTATGGTAGATTTATTGGTGATTTGGTATATAGGTACACATTAAGGTATATGTTTTTAATGTAATGGTATTTATATAACGGTATTATTATTATTCTTTATTGTGGTTTTGAATTATTCAGAGGTATTCTGGTCTTTTTCTTTGCTTGGAATCAGAGAAAAAGAACATGAATAATTTAAATTAAATATTATAAAATAAATATAGAACCAAATTTGAAATAGTTTGCAGTTTTATAAACAGTAACTTAAGTTCTGATGAATAGAGATACAAAATATTGAGTGGACGAAAAAAAAAAAAAAAAATTTAACTTTCGAAAAGAGTCAAAGGAAAATATGGTTTCTGATTTGGAAAATTGTTAGTTGACATATAAGGTTATTCATTGTTCTTAGAATATTGAAGTCACATATTTAAATCTCAATTGATACCTATGACGTCACTGGTTGACTTCCAATTTGATATTATTCCCAACCCTATAAGAAGTTGTGACTCGCTATTCTGGATACTGTGGCAACTCTCTTTACTATTACACTGACTTATCAAAAAGAACAAATTTTAGTACAAAATTCAATGAAAAGAAACTTCGATTAACCTCGATTAATCTGAGAACCCTAGTAACTTAGGCCCGCTTCACACTTGCATTTTTGACACCTCGGAAAAAGGTCATCTTAAAATGTGTTCACACTTGCATTTTTGTTTTATCGCTGAAGGAAAATCAAATCAAATTTTTCCTTCAGCGATAAAAAAAATGTATAATTCCAAACCGTTTTGGCTGGTTTCTTTTCATGTTTATTTTTTCTCATAAAATTACGCATGATCCTACAAAAAAGTAGGTGATAAATGATAAGATAATTATATTAGGAGCATTTATTCGAATAATAATTAGGCCTATGTCACAGCTCCCTCCGGGTATTAGATGTATGAGTGTGCAAAAATAATTGCGCAAACTTGTCTTCGTACAAAGTTGATGTAACCCCATCCATATAACCAGTAATGCTCAAGAATATCGTTTCATATCTATGGTTGTTAAATTTCATTTTGAATGGATCATATTCTTTTAGGTATTCCAATGGATGTGGAAATATGAAAGTTTTCTGAAAAAAATTATCAAAAAGGGACACGTTGAGATTCTAAAAGAGTTTAATTCAGTGTGAACTGGTTCGCGCGAACCAGTTTTTTATAGGTTTGTGAGTGAACTTTCGAGTGAACTTCAACATGAAGACATTTTAAGATCTATTTGAAATATCATTGGAAATTTTTTCTGTAGAGAAATTAAATGTACATCTATAGACAACAGTAGACCAATTAATTAATTTCTTATTTCTGTGTGAAATAAAACATTTTGTTAGGAAATAACTGAGAAAGTGGATCATTGATAATTTATCAATATCTGCAACTGCCAAACTTTGTTTCAATTTTCTAAGGTTAACCAATAAAGAATGCAGAGCAACATCAAGAAAACATTGGCCACTGACACACAAACCAGAGATTCACTCCACAGCAAAAATAGTCTACGGCAAAATACTCTTTTGTTGATTGTTCAACAAGAGAGTTCTTTTTGGGAAGAATGGAGAAGTATGCTCTGCAAACATCACACTCATTCATTGTCTCTAAAAAGGAAACACGATGTTTGTTCTCTGAGATTTTGTGTGCATATGCAAGCACACGGTCAGTCGCTATCATATTTACATGTCCAAAGGAATACCCGTGGAATGGTGCTATTACGGGATTTAACTTTATTGGATTGGTAAGGTTAGTAGCGCTGTATCTTAGATAGAACAACTATGACTACTGAAGAAAATATAATATCTCAATATGGTAACTAGTCATATATGTATTTAGAATATTTATGAATAGTTATATAATGAAGTTGTTTTTATATAGGCATCATAAATTGTATAAAAGAACATCCTGAATATATTTATTACTCATGCAATGCGAATATTTTCTATTGATAATAATACTAACACTAATAACACTAGAAAAATATAATTGGTAATATAAGAATTGATTGCTTGATGATTCATTACTCAATGACTACGTAAATCCTGATTTAAATAAATACAATTTTATAAATAAATAGATTTTTCATTATCTCCATTACTCACCTTGCACCTGAAGAGCGCACAGCAGGACGGTGATTAGGGCCAGCAAACTCACTCTTGAAGCCATAGTGTAAAAGGTGTCAGTTACTTGGAGTGAGAGGAAACGATCCGCATGTTACCGCCAACAATAATGACAATTGTCTTTTATTATATAAAATTCTATAAACTTTGAAAACTTAACACAGTTCATATATAGTAAAAACTCTTTTATATTGATTATATAAGGAATCTGAGAATAGATAATTGATTAATATTGATATATGAAATATTTTTAACTTCCAAACAATTCATGGTGATCATATTTGATTTTTTTTATGAAAATAAAAAATATATTGAAATGTTTTTATTGGAAAGACACTATTTTCCAAACCACTTTTTCTTTCCAATTGTTCAATGATTTCAACACTGTTGTTCATCAATATTCCCACACCAAAGTATATTTCCAAAGAAAACTTCCCGATATCTGGGTCGTACATTCACCATCGGCATTTTCAATTAAGAATTCATCTCGACCAATATTGGGGGAAATAATTCTGAATCACTATCCATAAATTGGTAGCTTGACAGGAATCCATGTTAGACCTGAAAGAAAAAGAGAGGGAAAATATTAAAATAATATCAGATAAATTCGAAACAGATTTAACTCAAAAGAGGTTTTGTAACAATTGAGACCAATACAGCAAACGGTTCGAAGACCGGTGATGTCTGAAGCCCACAACAGGATATTGTTTGAACAAATTTAAATTGTTCTAAAGAATATAATCAAATCCCAAAATAATTTAATTGAATTAATATATTAAGATATCGATTAGATTTCGAATAAAGAAAGTTCAAGTAGCCATAACTACAATTCATCACCTATGGTGCGTATATAAAATTATTAGGTTTAAATTGAAGATAATAACTACACAAATCTCTATAATATTCGAGGAAATGTTTCCCAATGGCCGTAGTACATTTATCACCTCCAAGTAATTCTAGCCAACTAATAATGATCGTAAGGCAGTGAAATGAATCACTAGATCGTAGCATCTGTTGCAATGGGTTTCTTTCAGATCTTATTAGGTAATATTTATCACACACACAATCAGAAGTAACGGCTAGAACAACAACACTTCTGGGAACTCGAAATTAAAGAAAACTACCAAGTGAAAGCTATAAAGGCTTCAGATCGACACAATACATAATTTAACAATATTAAAATGAAGGTGTTTTTTGAATTAAGATGCATGGGGAAAATGTTGTAGAACACTCATAGTATTCGGATTGTTGGCGTTAACTAATTTAAAGAATAAATTTGAACTTTAGAAATTCTCAATTGACATAATATAATAATTACGCAAATTTTCTGATTACTATGAAGCTATAATAAACGTATTTCAAGTTTTGGAATATCTATCACATTATATTGAATAAATTTCCATTAATCATTTATAAGTCATCAAACATTAATTTGCGTATTTGTGTATTAAAAAATTAAAGTAACAGAATATCGCACTAACTAATAAATGTCATTGATGCTATATTACCTTAATTAGTTATGTTCAATATAACTGCTAGTGGAATGAGAAGACTAGAAAGTGGAGGCCTCCTGACAATAAAATCTCACACGAATAATTTATAGCTCCTTCTTCGAAATTCTTCTGTGAATTAGAGAGAAAATTCTCTGATTCATGCCTCTCGAGCCATTCGAATTTCTTCCATCTGCTCCAAAAAGACACTCCAAATTAGAGGTTTCTTTTCCAGACAAATTGATGGCTCGATAATTGCTGCAGAATAGATAGTTGAAAACACGAATCTCTGCATTTCAATGAACATTATAAACAGACTTCTATAAAAATGATCGGAATAATTGGTCCCATCATTATTTCTTGGATTGTTAGATAATAGTTAGAATATATGAAGTATAATTTTGTTTTCAAATAGATAGGAACAAAATTTTAACATAGAGAGTAGATTTTGCTATACAATAATAAAATAAAAACAGAAAATGAATTGGGTGTAATAATTATGATGCGATATTTAACTTTAATTCGGACAGAGTGTATTTAGAAAATATATTGATATTCTGAAGAAAAAACATACCTATAACGTTAAACACTTTTAAGTTCGTCCATAGTTATGCGCATTATCCTTTTGTTTTTCTCTTCTTAACATATATTTGATAGAATTAGTTATATATACGTTCCACACTTTAATAGACCCGGTAGAAGTTTTTAGACTTCCATTGCCACTCTTCTCCTGAAAGCAATTTCAGTGAATCAAAGCAGACAAATCTAGAGTGACGGTCACTCAAAACTTCCCCAAGAAAGGAAATTCGAACTTATTTCCATCATCCGAAGTGACATCATCCTTATAGAGTCACAGCTAGGGAGTCCTTCAATAGGGAGTCCTTCAATAGGGAGTCCTTCAATATTACTTTAGATAGAGAAAATGATAGGAATGGAATAAATTCCTGACTGCTTCTCTAGCAGACACGGAGAGAAATTTGTGATTGGAAGAATGAAAATTGATAGAGACCATAACTATGTACCGCCATTAGTTTACCTTGCAATTGTCCTTATAAATTTTTCTGTTTGTGATTATACGAATTTTAGTTTTTTAGTTCAAAATTTTCGTAAAGACTACCTTCCTATGACAAGAAATCATCTGTGACAATTATGTTACGCAAGAACATCAATAAATAAAGTATAGGTATACTGATACATTTAATATATTGTTTCTTACTATTCTTTCGCAAAAGAAAGGCATTATTCGAATCATTATGATACAATAGATGCAATTCAATTAATTATTCATTTTATTTATTTGTATATCATAAATTTTATATTAAACTGCAATATAAACGTAAAAGAAATTAAATGTAATACACTTAAGAGATTCCACATTGAATTAAATAAAATTGAAGCATTATAACTTTAGGTTTATTCAGCTCTCTTCAATCGTAACAATTACACAATTCTGTATAAAAGTGAGCCTATACGATCTCTTGAATTTCTTCAGAGAACTCGTTTAATATTTCACATTTTCCTTCTCATCACACAATATGGCCTGAATTTAATATACTCTTTCAAAATTTTACAGTTCAAATAAATCGGCTCATATCCAAGGCACCCAATTACGTCTATGGCACTATATTTATTTTTATTCTTTTTGAATCTTCGTCTCAATTTTTATGGTTTCATCGGATGAGTTTCAGTAACGGATGACAGTGGGGGATTTGAGGTAATAATCGTGTGGAGAGTTGCACTGGAAGAAAGGATGAAAAATCACAAGCTGTGAGTTAGAAAATTGTAGAGGTGGCAGCTGAGAATATAAAATTGATAAACTGGTATCACATTCCTTGATTGCTACATTGAGTTAGGATATATCGGTTTCTTTATAACTCAGAGCCACTTCATATCTCGAATGCACTAGATAGTTTTCTATGATTAACATCATAGAAAACTATACGGTCATTGAGGGATAACTGGGACGTAACTCTTGACACACATTATTTTTTATAATTCAAACATAGAAAACTACTTCAAAACTCAAAAGCACTTCATAATTCGTGTCCTCCATTGATGAAATGCTTCACAACACATGCGTTTTACTGTAATCTTGATTGACTCTATACATTATCTAATTACTTATTTAGAAATAGTACAAGAAAAATGTTCAATACTGTTCATAATGTATAAAATATACATTCACTCAAGAATCAAAAACAGTTTCTTCAAGCCTCTGTATAGTGTGTAGTATCGATATAGACTATCCTATAACTGCATACATGACATGCATAATTGCATATCTATCATCTAAGCGATGTTTTAACATTAGAAGGGCAAAAGAAATTCAATAAAATAAAGTGTTTCATTTTTTAGCTTTTCAATGGACTGCAAACTTTGTTCAATTACTCTGAAAGGCTTTGACTTCAGAGGAAAAAGTAGTTAGAAAAATAATAATACGAAGGCCATGTAGAATGGTCGGTTTTTCAAACACAAATCTTTTTTTAATTTGGAATATATACGATTGTAGAGTAGGTATAATTTCAGCAAATATTAATTGGCATTTAGCTTTGTGAAATCAGTTGCAGTTTTTTTTTAAATTTTAAACAAAAAATCAATAAAAAAAACCTAGATATGCAAATACCACATCGTTATTAAAACATAAAAATGAAAACTTCATTTTAATAGAAAAATTAATCACAAATCAATTATATTTTAAGTGAGGAAATGTAGTAGATTTGAACAAAATCATTTTGGTTACAATATACCTATAGCTGTACTCGCAAACCTCAGTATATTTTAATTTTTTTTAATTGGCGAATAAATAATATTGCCCGTGCACATACAATTTGCCTTAACTAAACGTACTTTGATAAAGTAAGCAAACCATACCTTACTCAACCTGTTAACTGATGTAAACTATAGTTTACCCTCTACATGGTTTCAAAAAGAAACTTTTAGTATATTTACAGGTGTGTTTTCAATATTTTTTTATGTTTCGTTGCAGAAAGATAGTTGTCAGCCTGACAACTATCTTTCATCTGACAATGCTATAGTTGTGCCACGGAACTCTGGTTTCATTTTTTCATGTCATTTATCTTCACAGAAGCCACAGGGGTGACTTTTCTGATGAAATTAAAATGTCTAAACTATTGCACTTCTTATTGTATGATCCCCTATTTTTTAGAGAAAGATAATTTTAATGTGCATCAGAACATAATTTCAGCTTGAAATGGTTACAGAGCAGCCTAGCAAACTCCATCCTGTGGGATAATGCATATTGGAAGAAGTCCTTAGGGTCTTCAGTTTGATAGTCGATGCTGAAATAACTACATCTATTTTATGCTGATGGATTTTTTAGCGTTGTCACTCCTCCCCTGAGATAAAAATAAGAATTACGCTAAAGTGCTCAGGTACCAGAATTTTACATTAATAAACTGTGAGCACAAAAATTCTTTTTTGAAGAGAATAGAAAATGCAAGTACGTGCCAGTGAATGTAGCACAAAATACCACTTTCGGTCTGTCGTATCATTGTGTATTATTATAAATTTAAACTTAGGTCCTAATTTTTACATCGAAATCGTTTATCAAGGATTATCATTGATGCTAAGTAAATATAATACATAAAATATATTCTAAACATAACGCTACAAAATATAATAAAAAACACGAAAAGACGATAATCTAAATTGATTTAAAAATAAATATTCAAATACTGTACATACAAAGATATTATTTCTATTTAGGAACATACGACTATTGTAAAAACTTAGTATTATAATCATTATCAGTTAATCACTATTATCATCCTTTCAATGATACAAATAATCACTTTATCAACTATTCGTACTATTTATTCCCTCCCCGTCCATTGGATTTGTATAAGAGGATTTAAAAGGCATCCCAGTCATTCATTAACGTACTAATTAAAGTTGATACGCTTTTCCGCCGACCAAAATGATTTATTGAAACATTAACTAGCTGTAATATACTGCCATCAATATAGATTTATATTTATCTTAAATGTGGAGAAATATATTAGTACTGGCATATAATTTCACAAGTATAATCAGAGAAAAGAGTCACTAATTTCAATAAATTATTTTCAATCTTGAAAATTTGTCATTGTGTTCCTAGATCAATTTTAGAATATTTACAAGCAATAAAATTAGTAAAGTTTATTTTTGGAAATGAGAAATTATCATTCTGTTGAATATAAACAAAAATACACTTTCCTCAACTGTACTGGAAAAAACCCGTGAAAATTCAGTATATTTCTTATTTCAAAATATTGCAATGAAATACTTGAAAAAGAAAGTCCATCGTTTTGCCTAATATTCTGGAAATGAAGTATTTAAACTTTGCCTATATTGAAGGATGATCATAAAAGAATACTTTCGGTTATCTTAGGAATAAAAATAATTTCGGTTATCATAATAATAAAGAATACTTTTTGGTTATCATGGGACTGAAGTTAAGTCATTCAATTCAATGAATCATTTCCTCTTTCTAAGTTTTTAAGTTTTATTTTACCATTTGGAGACTCGAGTGTTCCTATTTGATAATTTTCATACCATGGTATTATTATTTAATTTAATAGTATAGTTTTATTGCTTCAATTATCAGTGGTTTGATTATGATAATTAAGTTATTCAAATAATATTTGAATTCTAGGAGAATCATTAGCCAATTGCGATGCGATTTTTATAAATCGTATTTTTAAATGTACATCAGGCAATTATAGATCTATATACTTGTTATAATTCTTATCTGAATTTATTATACTAAAGCAGCACTTACACTTAGTGAACCAAGTTTGAAACTAAATCTTTATGATGATGAGTTTAGGTTTACTCTTTTTTGCAGAAAAAAGAACCATCATCACAATCAGCAACTGAGCTCTCAAGTACCGAGATAACGGAAGCTAAGAAACTGGATCAAGTATGAGCATTATATAAACCAATATAATTTTCCTTGTATAATGAACTATAATTTCAACAATGTGTAGATCAATATTTATATACAGCACTTTCAGTCCATATTTTTTGAACTGCATAGCTTTATATTTGTCCAATAAACAATACATTCACTTTTATTTCCTGTGAAGCTAATAGATAAACTTTAATTAAATCAGATACTAAGGTAAAGAAAGTCATTTGTTATAAAACACCTAAGAGATATTAATTTCTATGAAAGGATCTATTACGAAAGACCCCTAAGAATCTAAAAGGCTAGATTCATCTGGCTCCGATTCTTATTCAATATTTCTCACGCTGCGATTTAACATTCATTTGTGGTAACATTATTATATTATTATTTATAATGAACAGCAGTGACTTATATAATGTTTACAGTCTATTGTTATTATGTGATGTGGAAGGAACTTCTCTATTGTTCCCTATGTTTCAGCTAATAAAAATCTTCAATTATGACACTATCCAACTCGTAAAATTGTCCTATATGCAGTGGCAACACTGCGATGAAAATGAAATCCTTATTGTTTCCATGTCTCTCTTCAGATGAAGGCTGGTAGTCGTTTAGAGGATATCTTCTTACGTTATTAAAAACATTGCCTGCACATGTGAGGCTGGAATAGCCGCCGTAGAATAAGATCTCCAGCTCAAAATCCTCTTCAATGTTAAAAGTTAGGTAGTACTGGTGCCACTTACACCAAACCTCCTTACCGCTTAGGTATCTTTAATTTATATATCTAATTGCTGAGATGTGATGATAACTGAAATTAAAGTAATTCTGAGACTAACCACAGAGTTCTCAAGTTGCACGACGAAGATTATTATTATAGTTATATAGGACACATTTTTACAGTTCAATCAGGAAGTAATCCCCACCTCGAATAGATACAATTTTCTGTTACTTAATACTGATAAGTTGAAACTAATGTCCAACTACTAAACCTGACCTAACTGTAATTCTCACTCGTGAGCAAATGACTTTTAGCTATGGATGATGATTACATTACCATTCCATGAATAGCAGATATCTCTCTCCCCTCCAAGATGAATGAATGGCAAGAATAAATACATTGAGATTACCAGAAAAGGAATAGAGAGGCTTCTACATTTTACACGTATCTTCAAAATAATAATTTGATAGTTCGAGCTTTGCTAAATATATTCAAGTTCGATTTTCTATAGAGGGTTTCAATTTAGTGCACCTATATTTTTCTATGACAATAATTATTTATCTCCTTTTAAAGTCTAAACGATCAACATGTACATTAAGATGTGGTTCTATTAAGAATACTATAATATCCATTATTAAACCCTATCTTTTTAGATCCATTCATTCGATGAAAAAGAAAAAGAAAACGCGATTACGTTTGTAAATTTCATAGAAAATGCTTTTCTACAACCAATAGGTTAAAACAAATTAAGAGCTATTTATACATCAATTATATCGAAAAACATAGGATACAATTATTTTTCTGTTTACTGAATTAACCAGTTACACAAAATCAATAATAAATAAATATACTGAACAAATACTTTTCTGAGCAGTTGATTTATTGATAATATGATGAAGCATATCTCTCCGTATGTTACCATTTCAGCTATTTAGAGATATCTAAAATCTAGCCATGTCTCAATAATCATTGATTGACATCTTCAATTCATTCTCATCGTATCTCTTTGCATGCAATAATATCATTGTATACAAATATATATGAGCTCCTTCACGAATATCAGCTAGCTTGAAATTTGCTTAAAGCGATGGTATATAAAATTAGTTGTGATTTATTACTAATTCATATTGCGGTTACGGCCAATTTTACTCTCAATTGCATTAATTAAAAAAATATTTCTATATTTCCTCGTTATTTACATTTATCTTGATAAATCCTTCTGAATGACACGAATGAAATATAAATAAATATAAATAAATATTAGAAATACTTTCAAACTGAAATATAAAATACACATCAGCAATCTAACGAGGTATAAGTGTCGTGATATCCACTTAAGAACGTCATCAATGTATTCATATCTGTGCAAGCCTGTGTTATTCCTACCGAAAGAAGTTCCATCGTTAATTTTATAGGTCATTGATTTTGCAAATGATCGTACAGGGGGGATGAAGGACACTCCATAAATGATTGAGAGGGGGAGTTGAGTTATAAAATTAAATTACCGTATATTTTACTTGAAAAATGAAGTTGAGGTGATTAAGAAAATAAGAAGAATTATTCAATCACATTGTCTGCATCTACAGAATAATCATTCAAACTGCAGTAGATGTCCTCTATAGTGAATGAGTTAGCATGTACCATATGTATAGTGAACAAATTTTATTTAGATTATATGAAAACCAGTCTAAAATCATCAGTACTAGAAAATTGAAGGCACTTTTATGGCATACTGTATAAAACATGATCAATATACGGGGTAGATCCTTCATTCACTATAGAGGAGTTCACTATACAGGAGTTCTACTATAATATGAAACATCGATGATGAAGTCGCAAGAGACTTCAGTCGACATCGGCAGAGGAGCCAATAGTTGAGTTGCTGACATTCGATAAAGCAATCCAATCTGGTCACGTCAAGTGGATGACGTCACCGCTCTGACAGGTCACTGGTGCATTGCTTTGATCACAAAGAATCAATGTCACTTCAAGACAAATGTGCAGTGGCCATTTAAGATCTAAGGACTACGTACAGACGCTAATCCAAAGAGAAAAGAAAATGAGAGTTCCAGTGTTTGGGCAAAATGAGACAACTTGAAAAGTTGCCTCATTAAAAAAGTGATGCCCATAAAATTAGAATTTATGGTAACTACTCTGGAAGAGTTGCCATCAAATGACTCGTTTGTCACACAGAAAGTACAGGGAGTTTGCCACACTCGCTCTTTTTAAGGACTTCCTTCAAAACAAATTGTGTTTTTCAATTAATATATACTTGCTTAGATAGCAATACTGATACATGTGTTCATCGACTTTTAGCTTTCATCAAGATGGATGACAGAACAAAATTGCAAACTTTGTTTTTCAACGGCAGTTTTAAATTGAAATCGGAATTGTTTGTTGCTATCGGATATTTGAAAAAGAGAAATTTTGTGCATGAAAATATTATGTATATCAAGAAAATACCTTTTAAATCCTCAAAAATAATTTTAAAAAGTAATTTGTGCATTGAACGGTTTCAATAATTATTAATAAAAAAATTAAATTATCACATATAAATTCTTTTCTGTAAATTTCAATGAAGTTAACTTTTAATAGTTTGTGATTTAGAATTCTATAGCAAATAAAATTGCTACATATATTCAAATCAAGAAACATTAAATTCTAAATAATATATCAAGATAATGCACGTAACAACATGTAAGAGTTAAGAAACTTTGAAATAAATCCATAGAAAGTAATTCTTTAATCCGAGGAAATGACTTCGATTATTTATTTCACATTCAGATTGCTTCAACGGTATAGTTCCAAATCGATATATGAACAATTAAACAATATATCTTAGTTCATTTTAAATTAATTTTGGTTGAATCATTTCTTAACCAGACTTTGGGAAAAATATAAAAAGTAAATTTCACATTCTGAGGGTAACTCTACTATTTTCGTTTCTAAAGAGCTTCAAAAAACTAGAAGAGCAAGAATATAGCGGATATAAGATCAAAGGCGTAAACAAATTAGCATGTTATGTGAATGAAATCTTTAAAAGTTCGAGATTAAACTGTGTGTTAGGTAGTACGATGTAGAACAATGAATGTTCCAAGTACCTCCTTCCCTGGAATTAGCAATTTAACATTTCAAAGGATTCCAATCGGAACACGCACAACGTCTTATTATGCTCCGAGTTAGGCGTAAGACAGAGAAACTTTAGACAAATTCCTTGTCAAACTATTATCATGCAAATTGAAACAGAATCTTGCATATACAAAGTACACTATAGTCTGCATTTAGGCAGGTGAAACAACTGTGTGTATGTAGAGCAACAACCAAAATTGAACACTTCGCATGAAGCAGTGTGACTGAAATACCTAACGTGTTACTTGATATAATGTAATAAATTATACACTGCTATTTCATTAACAGGGAGCAGATGTGGAAAATATTATGAATAGTTTGTGTCCTCAAAATCAGCTTTAATGTCACTATATAAGCAAGTAATTATTCTTCGAATTTGTTATCAATGAATTTATGTATTGATTTTATAAGAAATTTTGTAAACATCATAACAGGATTTATAATTTGGGATACATAAGATTTTCAAACTGAACCGATTGTTGTATTGTTGTTGGTTTTATTCTAGGGCATTAAGAATAAGGATATCTATTGATGGAAAGTAGAAATACAATAGCAGTACATATTTTCGAGAAAGTTGTACTTATTTCGAGAAAGTAGTACATATTTCGAGAAAGTTGTACATATTTCGAGAAAGTAGTACATATTTCGAGAAAGTTGTACATATTTCGAGAAAGTAGTACATATTTCGAGAAAGTAGTACATATTTCGAGAAAGTAGTACATATTTCGAGAAAGTAGTAGGTACATATTTCGAGAAAGTAGTACATATTTCGAGAAAGTAGTACATATTTCGAGAAAGTAGTAGGTACATATTTCGAGAAAGTAGTACATATTTCGAGAAAGTAGTACATATTTCGAGAAAGTAGTAGGTACATATTTCGAGAAAGTAGAACATATTAGTAACATTTTGAGCTTGATTATATAATCGCACACTTATTTATAAAACTAAAAAAATGTTTCGAATGAATAAATTTATATTGACTAAAAATTTTCGGTGTGTGAAAGAGTATCGAAAGACAAAATATCGAAAGACAAAAGTATCGAAAGAAAAAGTATCGAAAGACAAAAGTATCGAAAGAAAAAGTATCGAAAGACAAAGTATCTAAAGACAAAGTATCGAAAGACAAAGTATCGAAAGACAAAGTATCGAAAGAAAAAGTATCGAAAGACAAAGTATCGAAAGACAAAGTATCGAAAGACAAAGTATCGAAAGACAAAGTATCGAAAGACAAAGTATCAAAAGACAAAGTATCGAAAGACAAAGTATCGAAAGACAAAGTATTGAAAGAAAAAATATCGAAAGACAAAGTATCGAAAGACAAAGTATCGAAAGACAAAATATCGAAAGACAGAGTACCGAAAGACAAAATATCGAAAGACAAAGTATCGAAAGACAAAGTATCGAAACACAGAGTATCGAAAGACAAAGTATCGAAACACAAAGTATCGAAAGACAAAATATCGAAAGACAGAGTATCGAAACACAGAGTATCGAAAGACAAAGTATCGAAAGACAAAGTATCGAAAGACAAAGTATCGAAAGACTAAGTATAAGAAGGAT
The DNA here is from genome assembly GCA_947561585.1 of Caprella mutica. Taxonomy (NCBI): domain Eukaryota; kingdom Metazoa; phylum Arthropoda; class Malacostraca; order Amphipoda; family Caprellidae; genus Caprella; species Caprella mutica. The sequence goes on along the minus strand of CANNZV010000506.1, from coordinate 206,631 downwards.
ATAGTAAAGAAAGACAAAATATAGAAAATGAAAGTATAGAAAGACAAAAATCGAAGGACATTTAGCATAAAAAAAAAAAAAAAAAAAGTTGAGGCCTTGCCGCCCTAGCTTGGTTCAAGAAAGACAAAATGAGCCCACCTACAATTGAGCCCGAAACAATTGGGCCTAGAACAATCAATGGGCCCCAAGAAAATAATTTTTGGGCCCAAGATAATCGAGCACATTAAAAAAAGCTGTTACAACATTCTTCATTTTTTTGTGCAATCTTGATTTTCAGTATTTGTACGTTTAAATCTATTTTAAACGTAATCTTGCTCTCTAATCTTGCTCTAAGTTAAAAATAGTAGGGTGACGATATTGAGTTGTGTTGTGCATCGCTCGATCTGCACCACCCTTCAATTACGTTAGTGGTACGAGGCAGATCTTCCATGACACAGTTGAAGAAACTCCACACACATGGTTTGAAAAAAGGATTTTGTCTATTTCTTCTGAATTAATGGCCTTCATATCGCCGACAGAGTCTTTGGTATCAACTTAATTTGCTACTGTTATAACAAAGTAAAGCTTCTTTATAATAGTGTCTACTGTAACCATTTTACCAATGTGATCAATAGTGGCCCTGGTCCCAAATTTCTTGGGGATCAATTGTACTATAAATTGTAGGCTCAATTTTATTGAGTCTCAATTTCCACGTTCCAAATTTCTTCGGCCAAAGTTTCGGCGAGTCCAATAATTGTCGGGACCCATGCAATTGACATGGGCTCAACTGTCGGTCAATGAACAAAATTCATACTTCAAGTTATGTATAACTAATGTAATTTCACCATTTGATCAATTTTCTATTCAACAAATTTTCTATTCGATCGATTCTCCATTATTCTAAATTCGATTGAATTTTCGAAACTTTGTCTTTCGATACTTTGTCTTTCGATACTCTGTCTTTCGATACTTTGTCTTTCGATACTCTGTCTTTCGATACTTTGTCTTTCGATACTTTGTCTTTCGATACTTTGTCTTTCGATACTTTGTCTTTCGATACTCTGTCTTTCGATACTCTGTCTTTCGATACTTTGTCTTTCGATACTCTGTCTTTCGATACTTTGTCTTTCGATACTTTGTCTTTCGATACTTTGTCTTTCGATACTTTGTCTTTCGATACTCTGTCTTTCGATACTTTGTCTTTCGATACTCTGTCTTTCGATACTTTGTCTTTCGATACTTTGTCTTTCGATACTTTGTCTTTCGATACTTTGTCTTTCGATACTCTGTCTTTCGATACTTTGTCTTTCGATACTTTGTCTTTCGATACTTTGTCTTTCGATACTCTGTCTTTCGATACTCTGTCTTTCGATACTTTGTCTTTCGATACTCTGTCTTTCGATACTTTGTCTTTCGATACTTTGTCTTTCGATGCTTTGTCTTTCGATACTCTGTCTTTCGATACTTTGTCTTTCGATACTTTGTCTTTCGATACTTTGTCTTTCGATACTCTGACTTTCGATACTTTGTCTTTTGATACTTTGTCTTTCGATACTTTGTCTTTCGATACTTTGTCTTTCGATACTCTGTCTTTCGATACTTTGTCTTTCGATACTTTGTCTTTCGATACTTTGTCCTTCGATACTTTGTCTTTCGATACTTTGTCTTTAGATACTTTGTCTTTCGATACTCTGTCTTTCGATACTTTGTCTTTCGATACTTTGTTTTTCGATACTCTGTCTTTCGATACTTTGTCTTTCGATACTCTGTCTTTCGATACTTTGTCTTTCGATACTCTGTCTTTCGATACTCTGTCTTTCGATACTTTGTCTTTCGATACTCTGTCTTTCGATACTCTGTCTTTCGATACTTTGTCTTTCGATACTCTGTCTTTCGATACTTTGTCTTTCGATACTTTGTCTTTCGATACTCTGTCTTTCGATACTTTGTCTTTCGATACTCTGTCTTTCGATACTTTGTCTTTCGATACTTTGTCTTTCGATACTTTGTCTTTCGATACTCTGTCTTTCGATACTTTGTCTTTCGATACTCTGTCTTTCGATACTCTGTCTTTCGATACTTTGTCTTTCGATACTTTGTCTTTCGATATTCTGTCTTTAAATACTTTGTCCTTCGATACTTTGTCTTTCGATACTTTGTCTTTCGATACTTTGTCTTTCGATACTCTGTCTTTCGATACTTTGTCTTTCGATACTCTGTCTTTCGATACTTTGTCTTTCGATACTTTGTCTTTCGATACTTTGTCTTTCGATACTCTGTCTTTCGATACTTTGTCTTTCGATACTTTGTCTTTCGATACTTTGTCTTTCGATACTTTGTCTTTCGATACTCTGTCTTTCGATACTTTGTCTTTCGATACTTTGTCTTTCGATACTTTGTCCTTCGATACTTTGTCTTTCGATACTTTGTCTTTAGATACTTTGTCTTTCGATACTCTGTCTTTCGATACTTTGTCTTTCGATACTTTGTTTTTCGATACTCTGTCTTTCGATACTTTGTCTTTCGATACTCTGTCTTTCGATACTTTGTCTTTCGATACTCTGTCTTTCGATACTCTGTCTTTCGATACTTTGTCTTTCGATACTCTGTCTTTCGATACTCTGTCTTTCGATACTTTGTCTTTCGATACTCTGTCTTTCGATACTTTGTCTTTCGATACTTTGTCTTTCGATACTTTGTCTTTCGATACTCTGTCTTTCGATACTTTGTCTTTCGATACTCTGTCTTTCGATACTTTGTCTTTCGATACTCTGTCTTTCGATACTCTGTCTTTCGATACTTTGTCTTTCGATACTCTGTCTTTCGATACTTTGTCTTTCGATACTTTGTCTTTCGATACTTTGTCTTTCGATACTCTGTCTTTCGATACTTTGTCTTTCGATACTTTGTCTTTCGATACTTTGTCTTTCGATACTCTGTCTTTCGATACTTTGTCTTTCGATACTCTGTCTTTCGATACTTTGTCTTTCGATACTTTGTCTTTCGATACTTTGTCTTTCGATACTCTGTCTTTCGATACTTTGTCTTTCGATACTCTGTCTTTCGATACTCTGTCTTTCGATACTTTGTCTTTCGATACTTTGTCTTTCGATATTCTGTCTTTAAATACTTTGTCCTTCGATACTTTGTCTTTCGATACTTTGTCTTTCGATACTTTGTCTTTCGATACTCTGTCTTTCGATACTTTGTCTTTCGATACTCTGTCTTTCGATACTCTGTCTTTCGATACTTTGTCTTTCGATATTCTGTCTTTAAATACTTTGTCCTTCGATACTTTGTCTTTCGATACTTTGTCTTTAGATACTTTGTCTTTCGATACTCTGTCTTTCGATACTTTGTCTTTCGATACTTTGTTTTTCGATACTCTGTCTTTCGATTCTTTGTCTTTCGATACTCTGTCTTTCGATACTTTGTCTTTCGATACTCTGTCTTTCGATACTCTGTCTTTCGATACTTTGTCTTTCGATACTCTGTCTTTCGATACTTTGTCTTTCGATACTTTGTCTTTCGATACTCTGTCTTTCTATACTTTGTCTTTCGATAGTTTGTTTTTCGATACTCTGTCTTTCGATACTTTGTCTTTCGATACTCTGTCTTTCGATACTTTGTCTTTCGATACTCTGTCTTTCGATACTTTGTCTTTCGATACTTTGTCTTTCGATACTTTGTCTTTCGATACTTTGTCTTTCGATACTCTGTCTTTCGATACTTTGTCTTTCGATACTTTGTCTTTCGATACTTTGTCTTTCGATACTCTGTCTTTCGATACTCTGTCTTTCGATACTTTGTCTTTCGATACTCTGTCTTTCGATACTTTGTCTTTCGATACTTTGTCTTTCGATGCTTTGTCTTTCGATACTCTGTCTTTCGATACTTTGTCTTTCGATACTTTGTCTTTCGATACTTTGTCTTTCGATACTCTGACTTTCGATACTTTGTCTTTCGATACTTTGTCTTTCGATACTTTGTCTTTCGATACTTTGTCTTTCGATACTCTGTCTTTCGATACTTTGTCTTTCGATACTTTGTCTTTCGATACTTTGTCCTTCGATACTTTGTCTTTTGATACTTTGTCTTTAGATACTTTGTCTTTCGATACTCTGTCTTTCGATACTTTGTCTTTCGATACTTTGTTTTTCGATACTCTGTCTTTCGATACTTTGTCTTTCGATACTCTGTCTTTCGATACTTTGTCTTTCGATACTCTGTCTTTCGATACTCTGTCTTTCGATACTTTGTCTTTCGATACTCTGTCTTTCGATACTCTGTCTTTCGATACTTTGTCTTTCGATACTCTGTCTTTCGATACTTTGTCTTTCGATACTTTGTCTTTCGATACTCTGTCTTTCGATACTTTGTCTTTCGATACTCTGTCTTTCGATACTTTGTCTTTCGATACTTTGTCTTTCGATACTTTGTCTTTCGATACTCTGTCTTTCGATACTTTGTCTTTCGATACTCTGTCTTTCGATACTCTGTCTTTCGATACTTTGTCTTTCGATACTTTGTCTTTCGATATTCTGTCTTTAAATACTTTGTCCTTCGATACTTTGTCTTTCGATACTTTGTCTTTCGATACTTTGTCTTTCGATACTCTGTCTTTCGATACTTTGTCTTTCGATACTCTGTCTTTCGATACTTTGTCTTTCGATACTTTGTCTTTCGATACTTTGTCTTTCGATACTCTGTCTTTCGATACTTTGTCTTTCGATACTTTGTCATTCGATACTTTGTCTTTCGATACTTTGTCTTTCGATACTCTGTCTTTCGATACTTTGTCTTTCGATACTTTGTCTTTCGATACTTTGTCCTTCGATACTTTGTCTTTCGATACTTTGTCTTTAGATACTTTGTCTTTCGATACTCTGTCTTTCGATACTTTGTCTTTCGATACTTTGTTTTTCGATACTCTGTCTTTCGATACTTTGTCTTTCGATACTCTGTCTTTCGATACTTTGTCTTTCGATACTCTGACTTTCGATACTCTGTCTTTCGATACTTTGTCTTTCGATACTCTGTCTTTCGATACTTTGTCTTTCGATACTTTGTCTTTCGATACTCTGTCTTTCGATACTTTGTCTTTCGATACTTTGTCTTTCGATACTTTGTCTTTCGATACTCTGTCTTTCGATACTTTGTCTTTCGATACTCTGTCTTTCGATACTTTGTCTTTCGATACTCTGTCTTTCGATACTCTGTCTTTCGATACTTTGTCTTTCGATACTCTGTCTTTCGATACTTTGTCTTTCGATACTTTGTCTTTCGATACTTTGTCTTTCGATACTCTGTCTTTCGATACTTTGTCTTTCGATACTTTGTCTTTCGATACTTTGTCTTTCGATACTCTGTCTTTCGATACTTTGTCTTTCGATACTCTGTCTTTCGATACTTTGTCTTTCGATACTTTGTCTTTCGATACTTTGTCTTTCGATACTCTGTCTTTCGATACTTTGTCTTTCGATACTCTGTCTTTCGATACTCTGTCTTTCGATACTTTGTCTTTCGATACTTTGTCTTTCGATACTCTGTCTTTCGATACTCTGTCTTTCGATACTTTGTCTTTCGATATTCTGTCTTTAAATACTTTGTCCTTCGATACTTTGTCTTTCGATACTTTGTCTTTAGATACTTTGTCTTTCGATACTCTGTCTTTCGATACTTTGTCTTTCGATACTTTGTTTTTCGATACTCTGTCTTTCGATACTTTGTCTTTCGATACTCTGTCTTTCGATACTTTGTCTTTCGATACTCTGTCTTTCGATACTCTGTCTTTCGATACTTTGTCTTTCGATACTTTGTCTTTCGATACTTTGTCTTTCGATACTCTGTCTTTCGATACTTTGTCTTTCGATACTCTGTCTTTCGATACTCTGTCTTTCGATACTTTGTCTTTCGATACTTTGTCTTTCGATATTCTGTCTTTAAATACTTTGTCCTTCGATACTTTGTCTTTCGATACTTTGTCTTTCGATACTTTGTCTTTCGATACTCTGTCTTTCGATACTTTGTCTTTCGATACTCTGTCTTTCGATACTCTGTCTTTCGATACTTTGTCTTTCGATATTCTGTCTTTAAATACTTTGTCCTTCGATACTTTGTCTTTCGATACTTTGTCTTTAGATACTTTGTCTTTCGATACTCTGTCTTTCGATACTTTGTCTTTCGATACTTTGTTTTTCGATACTCTGTCTTTCGATACTTTGTCTTTCGATACTCTGTCTTTCGATACTTTGTCTTTCGATACTCTGTCTTTCGATACTCTGTCTTTCGATACTTTGTCTTTCGATACTCTGTCTTTCGATACTTTGTCTTTCGATACTTTGTCTTTCGATACTCTGTCTTTCTATACTTTGTCTTTCGATAGTTTGTTTTTCGATACTCTGTCTTTCGATACTTTGTCTTTCGATACTCTGTCTTTCGATACTTTGTCTTTCGATAGTTTGTTTTTCGATACTCTGTCTTTCGATACTTTGTCTTTCGATACTTTGTCTTTCGATACTCTGTCTTTCGATACTTTGTCTTTCGATACTCTGTCTTTCGATACTCTGTTTTTGATACTCTGTCTTTCGAAACTATTTCACATACATTATGATAGGATTATGAATGGTAATTAATTTCAAACTTAAAATGTTTATAAGGGTTACTGTTCACCCTCTACTTATGAATAAAGAAAGATTTTAATGCTCTTTTAAATGAGTTTAATGACTCTATTTTTATATGGACAGTTGAAAAGTGCCAAGCTAAATCACACTGAGCTCTGTATTTAAGTTAATCTTTGATGTTTGGAATGAAGTTATTGAAGTATCTATAGTAGCATATGCAAATGACTGATAGGTACATTTTCTATATTCTTGAATAAATAAATTTGTAATAAATACTAACATAGGTCCTTGACTCCTTAGCCTTCAATATTTCAGTCCTGTAAGAGGGAGCATCAGTATGAGCCAAGAAATCACTGTGATTTTACAATCCTAATCACTCTCTTCTGAAGCATTTCTATCGTATTCGAATGGATATTACAAGTACCTACCACCCCACAATTCATTGCAATATGTTAAGTATGGATAAAATGAGCTGTAATACAAACCGAATAATGATTTTTGCGGCATGCACTGACTAACCAAATAAATTACACCCACAAATTTTGATAATTTGTTACAAACTGTATAAAAGAAAATGATTTTCATATTTCAATTTGGTATTAAGAACGATAGCATCTGAATCGATAGCATCATATATTAGTTGAAAATCATCGTCTGAACCCATCCATATTGGTTCTAACATTATACAGACGTTTGATTTATAGATGTTATAATTATTCTTACTAGAACGGCGGACGTGACGCTGATGACGGGAGACTAAACATTCGATGTAAACCTAATTTTCTTTTCGTTTTCATTTACAGAGCAGCTTAATTATTGATGAATTATTAATCGGGATATTTACTAGTTTCCATTAAGTTACAAATTTCATTTTAAATCAAATTAGAGGAATAACTTAATATAGAAATAGTATTAATTCGAGATCTATGATGGCCCACAAAATAAAATTTCTATTGAGTCTCTTTTATAAGAAATTTGGTATAGCATTTTTCAATTTAAAGAACAGGAAGCAACTGATTGTACTCTCCGCGATGTACATTCCTATTTTCTCATTAAGGCAATTGTTTTCTAAAGAAAACATCAAGAAGAAAATCCATTCAATTCAATATTCCGAAGTTCTGAAAAAATCCACTAACGATTCCATTCTGAAAGAGAATCCTCCTTTGTGAATCTTATTTTTTTCCAAAGCTACTGCAAACTACTGGACCGAAGATGACTGGGAAAGAACATGGAAGACTTTTGTAACTTCTAAACTGAATAGATAAGTATCTTTTTGTTCAATTAAACAATTTAGTTCATTTTATTCAATATTATATTTCCATACTTGATCATAGTTTTACGATAGATGATCTTCTTTATTGCTATGTTTATTATTCAACAATATTTTCTTACTGTATATCAGTAATCCATAGATAAACCTGTTGTTTACAAAGTAAAAATTGAAGTGCATTAGAATATGCACATTTATTAACGTGGTGCTTGATAAATAATGTTATTTTATTGTGGTTAATATCTGACTCGGAAACAAAGGTAATATCGTTGACGTCGAAAGATAAGTAAAATACAAGAGAATCGAAGAAGACGACAGAAAGGAAGACGCCTCTAAGAGTAGTCACACATACCACTAATGGTGATAAGCTCATGGGTCCAGAAAAGCTACTCTGTGCATAGAGTCACTCACCAAGAAATGAGAGGAAATGAGACACTAGCATCAGTGATTGAACTCATGAATGAAAGAGGAAAATGAAGAGGTTATTGTTTAATGTATAAATTAGATTTGTTACGAAAGTGTTTTATTATAAACATATGGTGTGTATTTTTGTTCGTTAGTTAATATTACTATACACTTGTGAGATATACAGGGTGGGGCGTAAGTTTGGAATCAATTTTTCAAACATTAATATAATTCTTAAAACTAAGTTCTTAAGTAGGTGATAGGGTTTGAACTATAGTAGAGACACTACATTATGACGTGGCAGTGTTATTTTTTACAAAAATTTAGTCAATTCAAAAATGTCAGACAAAAGAGAAGCCATTAATAGCGAGATCGACTGTTTGGAAGTGTGTGAAGCGTTTTAATGAGAGAGGAGACTTGACTGATCGTCCAAGAAGTGGTAGACCACGCTCACAACGCACCAAACAACTGATAAAATGTGCCCGAGAGAAGATCAGGAGGAACCCGAAAAGGTCAATACGGTTGTTAGCCAAAACAGCTAATGTGAGTCCCAGAACAATGAGAAGAGTTGTCAAAGAAGACCTAAAGATGTCCTCTTTCACCCTCCAAAAGAGACAGACTCTGTCAGAAGCTGTAAAAAAAAGAGATTGGAGAGAAGCAAAGCACTTCTGAGAGAATTGAAGTCTGGCACGGCTGGTGAAATTGTTTAGTCTGACGAAAAAATTTTCACAGTGGAAATGGCTCACAACCGGAGGAATGACAGAATAATTGGTAAAAGTGCAAAAGACATCCCATACGACCAAAAAACTGTCCACAGAACCATGAAACCTGCTTCAGTAATGGTCTGGGCCGCCGTTTCAGAAACTTGGAGATCTCCTTTAATTTATATGGAACAAGGCGCCAAAATCAATGCTAAATGTTATATTGAGAATAATTTGACGCCAATGTTGGAGTTAGCTAAGGATCACTTCGGTAATGACACTCATATGGACATTTCAGCAAGACGGCGCGACCTCACATACTGAAAATGTCACTCAAAACTGGTGCCATGACCATCTTCCACGGTTTTGGTCCAAAGAAATGTGGCCTCCCTGCTCCCCAGATGTTAATCCTATGGACTTTTCGGTATGGTCCATTCGTGAATCAAAGGCCTGTGGTAAATTCCATCGCAGTGTGGATGATTTAAAGCGTTCGCTCCAGAGATCTTGGAAGGAAATTTCTCAAGAACAGTTGCGTGCCGCAGTAGGAGGAGTTCGGAGGAGATTTGAGGCTGTTATTAAAAACAAGGGGGGACATTTTGAATAAATTTATGATTTTTGAATTCTTAGAACCCTTATGTAATAATACATAACTGTAAATTATTAGATATATTTTTCGTTGGATTATAATATGCACTTTCATTTGCTTCCAAACTTACGCCCCACCCTGTATTATAATTGCAAATTTAATACTGCTTTTATTAACTATTATTATTAAATTATTTCTTTTGCAAAAAAAAAGCTGTGCGTATTATAACTCATAGTGACTACCTCGAGCACTCTGATCCTCTATTTCACCGGACGGCAGTATTGAACATATATGATATTCATAATTACCTATGTTCAGTTCTAGCTTATAAGAGAAAGGATACTTTCACTGTTTCAATTCATGGCCATTATACCAGAAATAGCACTACCTACTTTATTCCCCAATTTCAACGACTGTCCATTGCACAGCGTTATCTATCTTATGCACTACCATATAAATTTAATGAAATTCCAGAAAATATAAAAAATGTTAAAATTCTAAAAAAATTTAAAATCGTACTGAAGGACTATTTTATTGGTAATTACATGCAGTCACCCTAAAAATGTTAAGTTAAAATTCTAAAAATGCATAATATTTTTACCTATGCTGTGCTCTGTGTTTTTTTTTTTTTTTTTTTTTTTTTTTTTTTTTTTCTTTCTTCTGTTCTCTTTCTTCCTCCTTTTTTCTGTTATTTAATATTTAATTGCCCAAAAGATCTATTTAGATCTATAAAAGGGCTTGAATTGAAGAAAAATTATAACAAGATGTAACTTTGTACTATGTTTTTTGTGTTTTTTTTTTTCAATAAATCTATTATCCTATTATCCTATTATTATCCTATTATTATTATATATGTAAAAAGGCGTGCGCAGATAATTGCCACTGGGAAGATTGCCCCCGGGAAAACTGCCACTGTGGGAAAATTGCCACTGGGAATATTGCCCCCGGGAAAACTGCCATTGGGAAAATTGCCACTGTGGGAAAACTGCTACCCGGAAAATTGCCACTGAGGAAAATTGCCACTGTGAGAAATTGCCACTATATAATATATTAACAATATATTAAAAAACTAAAAAAAATTTACTCTATAAAACATTTCTGAAATGAATACATAAGCATTCGAATTTTATGTAAATAAAATTTTCACTGTGAGTTCATCTTTCATTGACAAGTTAAAATTAAAATTATGTAGCAAGATTTTATTTATTATTGAAACTATAATGCAACAAAATTTTATTTATTATTGAAACTAATGCAACGTTTATTTTTTATTAATTTTTTTTTATCATTTATAATCGTACATTTTGCAACACAATCACAACACCACTAACAGAAATATTAACAATTTTTTGCTAAACTTAAATTTAGCAATGTGTTTATTGATTAATTCTGATGAAAAACTCTCACTTTAATTGTTTCTAATGTCAGTGTACCAAGGACTGTAAACAAATATATATTAATTCTTTTTATTGCATTAAGTTCAAAAAAGAGTTTCTTATCACCCTAGAGTCTAGCAAATGACGTGAAATTGGTAATATTGTAATTCTCTCAGCGTTATGTTATAATAATATTGTTATCATAAAATAGAAAACAATAGTTTTAAATTTTTGTATAACTTTTGCATGGAAAGCAGTTTTGTGCTCACCTTTATACTCCTGTTTTCAACATGACGCTGAAAAAGAAACATATTATCAATTAGGATTCATTTGTCATATATATTAAAAACAAATTCTGAATATAATACAAAAAGGATTTAAATTATTTAGATTTATTCAAAGTTTTAAGCAGTTTAATTCGAGATTCTTTTTTTGTGGTCCATAACATTATGAAGTACTATGTACATTTTAATGCACTTGTGAATGAGAGAAAATAACTTGACGACAAACTAGTAGAGTAGAGAACCTAAATTTAAATGGTTAACCTCTTCAGGGAACGATTAAACACATTAAGCTAAGAATTAATTGCGTATCAGCACACTCACACCCACCGGCAGAAGAATTCACTTAGATCGTATAACTTGTCAAAATGAGATGAACACATTGTAAAAATTCTTATATATTAAATTCTTATCAACATTGCATTCAGTACCTATGATTTTTGTGATTTTCGATTTTTTTTCATGAATTTTTATATGTACAGTGGCAATTTTCCGGGTGGCAATCTTCCCACAGTGGCAGCTTTACCACAGTGGCAATTTTTCCAATGGCAGTTTTCCCACAGTGGCAGTTTTCCAACAATGGGAGTTTTCCCAGTGGCAGTTTTCCCGGTGACAATTTTCCTAGCACAGTAAAAAGGTACAGAGCCGTGACTATGAAACTATACAATTATTTTAAAATTAAACAGTACATGATTGCAATAATTGATTGGTGAACTTTGGTTGGTTAAATTTTAAGTATTTCCTTAACACAAAAATTTGACCTGGTTGGGTAAATCGGAGGTTTTTTTCGGATCCAGAGGTTTAGATTTACCCCAAATCTGTAGAAAAAACAAGACCACTTACAATTTCTTGTAACCCAGGGATAATCGAATGCAGACTATATATATATAGAAACTATATAGGTTATTCATTTAAATAAGACTATTAACTAACAGTTGAGACTATTCGCAGCTATTTCAGTTCGTTTAACTGTCTCATCTTCCAAACCATTGGGAAGTCTTTGTAGCAAATTAGCCCTAAAGGATTATAAAGCTCATCATATTAATGGAAGCCATATAGTCTGGACAATAAAGCTTTCTTGCTGAGCTCCTCCATAAAGTTTCTAATGAAGCCAACTATGTGGAGGAACAACTTCAAAGGTCTTACCCTTCTCTCACAAATTATTTCAACTGAAGAACTTGGCATTTGAGTTACTCTTCAGAATTTAACATAACTATTTAAATGGTATATCTTATATAAAACATTGAATATGAAATAGATAAATTCGCTGCAAAAATATCTTACAGTTGAAAAATGAAAGATAATATCGAATACTCCATAACCAAAGAAATAATTCTCTCGCAAGGTTTAACTGCAATCTATTTCATAGGAGAGCTTTGCACAAAATAAAAGATGAATAAAACATCTGTATTTTACATGTTAGCATAGTGAATAATGCACAGATATATTTACTCTCTATATTCCTCTATTGAAACAACCACAATATAATGTATTGAAGTTCACTTTCATCCTCCATTTTAATGTAACATCAACTCAATAGATTCTGGAAGGCTTTTACTATAATAGATCATTGAGAGGGACTCTGAAGTGGATATTTCGAAAACATTTTATTCTCTGTGAGAGTGCATCTGCATGTCATTATTTATGCAATGTTATTGTACAAATATGCAGGGTGAAATTCAACTAAATAAAAAAGTATAAGGAATATAGATGTATAATGTTTTGTATGACTTTTTAGTAGAGACGAATTATATAAGCTGTACATGATATGAAAGTGTAAATCATGAAAATATGACATAAGACACTAAATGAAAGTAGATATTTTAATCACAATTTTAGATGATTTCATTCGTGCTCTTGATACTGTGAATATTGAGCTACTTTTAAACAGAGTGACGACATGGAAGTGTTTGCATCCTTTTTACATGGAAGATGGCCATATGTATCGGTGAAGATGAAAATCCGTTCGCTGAAAACCATTTCGCCGAATAACAACTTCGCCGCACGACACATTTGCCGACAATAAAAAACTCTCTACGTTATAAATACGTATAATGAGATATAGTCTACCTTAGGTAAGGTTAGCGGTCCAGCTGGGGGGAGAGGTATACTTTACTGTTTTTTACTGTAAAATATGTACACCTTAATTTAGGTAAAAAATTGTCGGCGAAAGTGTCATTCGGTTGCAATTATGCTGCTTCTTATTCTTCTATTATGTTGAGCCTGTTTTCTATGCTGTGATTTGTGATAACTTCTGATTGCTTGATCAATTGATGATGTAGTCATCATAAATAAATTCACTACATTGACAAGTTACTCACGCGCATACCTGTAGATGTGTCATGTTTTTAGTATTTGATGCAGAGAACAGACAGCAGTCAACCAATTTCATTATATTTCCGAGCTCCATGTTCAGTTGTTTACCCCTCGAAACGGACTGCTGATCTGTAAAGTAAACGAAGAAATGGGTCAAGAAGGTTAAGAAACAGATATTGAATGTTCTCACTGAACCAATGTAATAAAGGTATTCCTTTTCTGCTACCGATAAGAGCGAGGTATGGAATATGGTAATGGAAATTTAACGATTTATTTGTGTCACATTATCGTCACTTTCCATATACTAGAGATGAGAGCAACTTGAAATTCTTCTGCAATGGTTCAATAATTATTAAGTCAACAATGATACAAATCGTGACTCTTCAATATGAGATGTTTTCGATATTCATATTGAAGATATTTCCCGTTCTTCATTGTGAAGAGCCTCAGCTTCATCTCTTCAATATCGTCAGGAATGTCACCTCAATCCGCGGTGACACTCTACGATTGTCTGCAGCTCTTCTAAGTGTCTCTGAAGTGCTTTCACCTATTAGGCATATTGAACGAAACGGTGGGAATGGATTGAATCAACTTCATGTGTGACTGAATCACTTGCAATTTGATAATTGAGGTATCCAGATAACTAAGCCTATTTAAAATATATTAATAACAGCTTACCACTCACTTAATAGTTAGAAGTGAAATTTTTCAACATACTTCTCTTACAGAATATGTTTAAGATATACGCATTGTAAAGAATATGGGAATTGTGTATTGCTTTATGAATGATTGAGTATGATGTCACGTCAACAAATACGATATATCAACGCCCAAAAATTGTAGGTTGAACCACCATAAATGATCTAAAATTCCTTTATTCGAATATAACAGTTATAATTCAAGCCGCATACCAACGAATACGCAAAAGTTCTCTTCACACGGTACTATAGATACACTAACATAAGTAGAAGATAATGCTACAGACATTTTGGTGATTTGTCTTATACCTCTCAAGGCGACTCTGTGGACATTCTTAATTCAAGATTGGGGCTAAAAATATATATCACTGTTTTTATAAAGCTGAGGGACTGAAAAGTGCGAGATCGGGACAACAGATTTCAGTGCATTTACTACAGGTTTTCTCAATGTGACTGTATATCTTTGTTACAGAATGGCAGTGGCAATTACAATGGTAATTAAAGGCAAGCACTATATCTTATGAACTTCTTTGTAACATTTCAACGTAATGTTTTGATAATCTGAGCTTATGGATTGGAAAATGATATCGTAGTTGTTTCTGTTTTGATTTTGTAATTAAATGGCCTTATGAATTTTTTCAATTTTATCCATTGATTCAAGCACAAACTTTTATAATTAATTATATTATGGTGCATTGGAACTTTTCTTTCTCACCCATACATAATCAGTATTTGTTTGTTTTAAAATCTTAAGTACATTTTACTAATTCAAACATCTTGGGACAACAGAAATTTCACTTGAAGAGAAATGACTGCACGGTGGCTAGATGCAGGGTGAAAATTAGTCAGGCTTTGCCTATGTTTACAAATTAACATCACCTAGAGATTTAGCCGCACTGCACATAATACCTACTTTGTAACCATAAATCACACGACCCTATCACAAAACTTTATAAGAGCAAGCAGCATATATAATTATATATTACAATATTAAAGGAAGTAAAAGGTGAACAACATTATCACTACATTTATATTATGAATTCTTAATTGCATTGAACAACTTTGAGCTAACTTATACTGGAAAAAGTAAGAGAAGCTAATCAGATTTCAGCTGTTAAATATCTTATAAGGTATTATCAGATGTGATGATAATCATGAAATACACGATTAAATGCGGCTAATTCTTTATTAATTTATAATGTAGATTTAGGAAGTGTCACTCCAATGATGTGTTGGTGCCCATTATAATACCAATTCTACACTATATATCTTCTCCAGGTAACTCACTAATTAGTAACTACGAACATTACATAATAGAATCGACACAAACTGTCCACATAGAAATAGAGCTTATACAAACTCTTAGATAACAATAAAATTTCTATCTAATTCAGTACATTTATCTCTAGTTTTTATCGAAAACCATCATTATATTTATGCTTAAATACCAATTACCTTTAAAAATACCGCTAAGTTCTAACAGTATGTACTATTTATGCTCGAAGACCTCAGACCCTTTGGAAAACACAAAAATTGAGGATGTTTTTTATGATAGACAACATTACAAACACCAAGTAGACAAAACACTAAAATTGAAAGAAAATGATTGATAGTATGGACGCGGCTTGACTGACTATCCTCTATTCAGTGTATTTTAATGCCTAATTCAATGATATGATTCCTTTCCATCATTAATTAATAATTCTTCCATTACGTAACTACATATATCTACAAATACAAGGGGATTTGCTTTTCAGTATTATTGAAATCAAATGATTGAATATTATGAATATTATTCTATACAAAAGACATATCGCATAACAATATTCCGAGCGAAAAGAACAAAGAGTTATCGATATCCCTCTAATAGAAAGGATATCTTGTTATTTCACTGGATTAAACTATTCAATGAAAATCTAACCAAAACTAATTTAATGAAACTTCAATAATATTTTAGTAGGATTTCAAACAATTGTTTTATTTTATATCAGAATATTGATTTACAGTTCGATAATAAATATCGTAATAAAACATTAGTATAAATATTTAGAGATGGAATTGATTATATACAATTTTTTTTAGTAGAACAGCAAATAACATTATATTCAATTCTTTCGAATTGAATTCACTTCACTAGTTGAATTATTAATATAGAAGGTGTCCCAGTTTCCAGTGAGTAATCTTAGTTCATTGATAATTTCCAATCAAAGGAAACAAAAAGGATTTGATTGCAGAGTCTCACCGTTACGTCCCCCAGAACCAATTGCAACAATCGCATTTCACGATTGTCTGACTTCCTGAAAAATGAGGTTTGTTCGAAGACAGTCAATTAACTACTTTGATCATAAATACTGTGAATGGAAGACATTTTCTATGGTAATCAATCTTAAAATTCAGAGTAAGTTTATGATTAGGATTAGATTTCATTTTCTTGTTTTTAATTATGTTATTATAGTACAGTAGCAATAGATTCAAATTTTGAAAGAGGATAAAAGGGCCATTTTTAAATATTTTAAAACTTTGAGGAAAATTCAATGACATTTATCTATAATCTTCGTTTATAAATAATGTCAAAATGGGTAACAAATTTTACTAAAATTGTTGCCAATTTAAAAAAAAATCACCTATCGACGTAATAAATTTCTCAAATTATTAATCAGGTATGGTGATCATCCAAACCTCCAAACCGAGAAAGAAAATGAAACGAAGAAGCAAATAGAGAGAGTTTTTGAAGCCACTCAGTAGTCATTTCAAGGGTCGGCAAGTAAAATAAATAAAAGAATGGGGCCGTTGGATTAACTCTGAACTGAACAAATCAAGAGAAGTTTGTGTCGAGTCTTTCCTTATCTGGCTCAACATTTCAAAGCTCCAAAAGAATTGACAATCACGATACGAAAACTACATAGAATTCTCCAACAAACCTTTGGATAAGATTGAATCGGCGATTTAGCTAACTGTGTCGTTCTTGCTCAACCTTTTGTATAAAGTGAAAAGGAACTATTTCAATAACTCTGAACCATTGCACTTGATCCCTGGCAGTAGCTGTCGAAGTGGTCAATTTCTTTTTTGTATAATAGTTACTCAATTGTTTATATAAAATGACGCGAATTGATAAGAGAAGGAAAAATATATTATTGCATTATTTTCACCCGATATGAAATGCCAGTATATTGTATTTGAGAACTATTTCTAAATACGCTGATTACTATTTTTATTAAAGTACGTATACACTATACAGCTCTATAAGGCTACTTCTTATTCTCATATCTGTTTGAATTTCATAATTATTTATGCTGTAGCGATTTTTTTCAATATTTATCAACACTAAACACCGATTTGTCGTTTAGTTATGGCCAAATTATCGTTATTGCTTCTTATCTGTTTACAATATTGAATGTATAATTAATTTTAATTATATTCAGATGACTATATAAATATTAAGTATTTTGTTATTACTTTAAGTTCTCATTGTTAATAGCTGAATGCTTTCTTTTTAGTCATATTCACTTATTTTCTCAAATTAAAACTTTCGTCTCCATTTTAGTCACTTCATAACTGGATGAATAAATGAAACGATAAAAATTAATTGGGGCTAAAGTCCTCTAACTTCTTGTTCTGTGACAATGTTATTATATGTCATTTAGTTATACCTCATTGATTTGGTGATTGAAACTGTTTTTTCAATTCTCTATGAAAGAAATAAATTGAAATGCTATCTTATTCAGATGAAAATAAAGATTACAAGGGGAATTAATTCTTGGTGAGCGAAGAGTTAAAACATGATAATAACATGTACAAAATATTTCTCGTAGATATTTTGATGTAGAACTAGTTGTATGCAGAAACATTTACTGTACTTAAACAATCTGTGAGTTATTTAACATCTATTGAAAAATAGTACACTGTCATATAATTTCAATTTGCGCTTTATTGCATGTAGTTCCAGAAGAGTGTGTTAATAATAAGATGTGTCTTTTTTCAATTTAATATTCATGAGAGAGCTCTTAATAATATTAATTCTTGAATTATTTCGCGGATTTAAATTTATCAGAGTAGTTTCTATTAATGGGAATTAATAGTTTAGCACTTCTGAGATATCACACTGAATAATCTATTAGCCTCCTCATATAGGTAGGTATGAAATCCATGCTAATGTCTGTAAATAAATAAGAGATTTGTCTCAAACTGTGAATGTCCAATTTGCTGGCATTCGAATGAATTATTCTCCGAAATTTTATTCATATTTAATTTCAGATTATAAAAACAGTTATGAGACATAATCATAACCTCTGAAATAGGCCTATTTGAATATGTACCTAATTAATTATTTGAGGGGGCAGCCACATTGATCAATCCATTATTGGAACTGAATCAGTTGGAGTCAATGGCAATTTTTACTCGTTTTTCACAGAGGAGTTGATATGAAGAAAATTCAAAATTAATTACACTCACTTTACATTAGTTTGAGCAGAGAGAATGAAGGAATATATCAGAGATGGAAGGAACAGGACTTCAGTCAAATAGAAAATATGTATGAATGAAATGCAAGTGAATATAAAAAAATATGAATATTACGATAGTACCTATCAAGTTAAAAAAAACGATGTATTTAAAAGTAAAGGATAGTGAGGTATTTATTCTGTTTACAATGAATGTTATAGAAATTCTAATAAGATAAAAATTTGTAAATACATCAATCACAGTATATTAAATCGTCCAATTTTCTCGAGATTTCAGGTCAAGAAAGTTTGTCTGCTAAAATGCAAATCTCCCAACAATTTTCGAAATGAAATATTGGAAACAATTCTTAATTTATGATTTATCCATTTGGTCAGATGATTTTTTTTTTCAACTAATCTTTGGTAAATATAAAAAAACAACACATAACTAACTCCTGAACGATTGACACTTGACCCACGGATTGGTTCAAAAGAGCTGACATCACGCTAACTTCCCTAGAACGTAATAAAACACGATGAGGCTCCTCCACTTACATGCATATGTAGTTGTATACTGTGTATGATTTTAATTCAGTTAAATTATAAATGATGAATCTTTTATCACCTAGCCCGACACACTTCTTTTGAAATTGGCAATGAAATTAATAAACATTAAAATTAATAAAATATTTATTGAAGAAAAAATATAGTTGTAGTATGTTATGTATCACATTGAGTGTTCATGTTAAACTTTTAATGGAACATCTATTTTAATGTTTGATGCACCACTTTCAAATAAGAATTGATCAACTCGTGTAACAGTAATTCGTACTGAGGTATTCATGTATGTATGTGAAAACGTTTCGGATTCTAATGTTTTCAATTTTGTTATTTTAAAAGTCAACATTTATACTAGTACTTCTAGATGATATAGTAAGCAATCTCTAATTAATCTACATTTTGATCAACATTCAAAGAAGGACAACAAATTCAGAACGAATACAGTAAAACTATGCATACCATTCTTCAAAAACACTGTAATAAGAATAGTTGTTATATCCTCTACGTAAAGTTGAGCTATATTTTGATATCTTTTTCTGGGAGGTAATAATACTAACCAGCTTAGAGGCGCGTAAAGAATAGCCAAATCTCCATGAAATAGGATCTCTCATCACTTGGATCCGAGCAAAAGAAACAAATAGATTGAGATCTATAAAAAATAATTGATGCATTAATATATAAAACCTAGCCTACAAATTGTGGAATATTTTTTTTTGGGAATACAAAAGGAATAATTTCAGGAAATAGATTTCTTACTAAGTTGCAAAGCAAATTAATGTTAGCTGTAGATTTTTTTTTCTATTTATAAGATATAAAATTATAATAAAAGTCTATATTATGACTAAACTAAAAAAAAAACAGAAGACTGTGGACAAATGGTCCCATGAATAATATTTAATATATGGGACATATTTTGTCCCAAAAGTAGGGAAAGGGTTAATATTGAATTGACAATCCTTGCCTACTTAACATTTAGTACAAAAAGAATACATTCTTTTTCTTCGTTTTTTCGAGATGCTCCATTATAAAGTCGCGATATATTTTTCGGTTTTCACCAGCTTACAAGCACGTACTCGAGCTTAGCTGTTTCGATGAATCACTTAGATCTGCCGTTGCCAGTGTGACCATTATGTAAAGATGTCAGCGGATTCTTGGGTTCAGGCAACTCTACCAGTTTACTTTGGTGGACTGGGTTGTAGGAGAACTGGAGTCATTGTTACCCGCTTTTGTGACCAGCTGACACTATTTTTAATCTAAAGGAAATCGTCTCATAAATCATTCATAGTTTACAATGGATATACACATTACATAGCCTGGTTCACAATGACCACTTTGCAGGTTATACTGTACCTAAGAATGGGCACATATACAATTACACACTATGAGATTTGTATTGGAAACTAACTTTCACTAATAAAAATAATATCTTAATTTCAGAATATATATATATTTTCAAGAAAAACGAAACCTTAATTACACATTTGCTAACAGCGGACTATATGTCTCCTATTTCTCTTTTAGTTTAATTACTTTGGAGTCATCATATGTTCATATATTTCTATTGTATTAGTTTGGTTATCAAGTTCTTCCATTTATTTAAACTAATTGTTAGGATGAAGCCATATGTGTAGTATAATAATTGGACGAATCTGAATGATAATGAAGATGCAAATTGAGCGGAAGCGGATTCGATAAATCGAATTAACAACAAGTCTCAGCTCCAAACTAATCAAATTTGTATGTCTGGTTTTAGTTACAATAACATATTAGAACACATGTACTTGTTATATAAAATACCTTGTAACAAACATATCAGATATAGTTCTACATCCTAGCTATTTTAGAAACGGGGATAGAAATTAAAAATACAGAGTTATATATTTATAGATGTAAGTCTATTGATATCATTACTTATTATTAAAAAGGCAACTGATGTTGCTATATTAAAGCTCTACCAAAGTGTAATTTATTTCTAATTATTTATAATTAAACATTACATTAAATTTAATCTACATTAAATTAGATATACTCAAAGCCCATTAAATGACAATTTGTATCATTAGTGTTCTAATTGATAGCAATTACTCGGTCTATTATGAGACACAAATAGAATATAGAAATAAAGTACTAGATAATGTCTCTGCAATTCGAGGTGTCCTTTTAGAAGTCAATGACTTTTCAATATATTTTGTTAAATCATTCCATTTTATTACTAACCATCAGTTTGCATGCAAACTGCGGTAAAGTGATATATATTTATAAAGTTTTTGTTTTGTATGACCTAATTTCTTGGTAGAAGCAGTGATCATTGTGGAAAATATATTATGGTTGTTACGGAGATCCTTCGATGCTCTTTAAGGACACTGTTGCATGACTGATTCAGAAGACACGCCTTCTTTTGGCTAAACGTGTAGAATTCGGTCTGTGGTTTCAGGGTCTTCCACCCACCTTACTAGGGTGGTTGGAACCAGATACATTTCATGTTACTTTTCGGGTAGCAGTCAATATTTGTAGGATTCATACCTATCGTCTCGGTATAGTGCAGGGCGCTATCCAAAATAAGCAGGCCTAAATGAAGTAGTTAGAGAATCTTGCATTGGGTTTGAATCAAGACATTCCTTTTTCTAATGGGAAATGTCCATGATGAGATGAATCATGTGAAGATACTCATGCTGAGACAAAGGCAAATAATTCAACAGTGTCACTGAATGGTCAGAGGAGAGGGAACGTAGCAATTATTAATACGGCATCAAAGTTCCGATAGAACGGTCCGAGCCCAATGCATTCGAGACATCCTGTGTATATGGCGTAATGATTTATATATGCACTTCTGTCTGAGATCGGATGTCGCAACCCTGATGTCACATGTGATCAGAGGGAGACCTTCTGATTAGAGCTGAGTGGGGTAGAAAGCTTGGCAGTGCAAAGAGGTAGGTAGCTCTTGTAGAATGTTTCGGATGAGATTTTGGATTGAGTCAGAGATTATCTAAGGATTATCTAAAACTTGTCCCGATCTTTGGTCTAGAAAACCAAATGTGTATTCGTTAAATTATAACGTTTTTCTGAATAAATCACGTTTTGTATTTTATAGATTTAGTGGTCTCAACAACTAAAAACGTAAAAATATTTTAAATACCTCAAAACTTGATGTATTTAATAATTTTCAAAGATTTAAAAATATTTATAAGTTTCTTTTTTTTTGTCTTTTTAACCACCAAATACTGATGCTAACGCGAAGCAATGGCATCGCACAAGTCATGAAAACATTCCATAGGCATTTTAACCCATTCATGTTCAATGGTTCTTTCAATTCAGAGACAACTGTTAAAAATATAGTCAAAATACAATGGAAAACAATAACAAATTAAATAGGAAAAATTAATAAGCTTCAGGTTTCTAAATTATTCAGAATAAAAAACATATTTTGAAATATTCTGTATGTAAAGTATTTGAGCAATTTATTCGTACGCCAGGAGACTGTTTTTATAATTATTCTTGTACTGGCTAATATTTACAATTTTCATGAGATTCTACAATCTGCTACTGTTGTAATTTTTTTTGTAGTTATGTTTTCATGTATGGTCTTTGGCAGGTAGGTTTCCATAGTAATTTATATACTTTATATATACTTGTTTGCTGGCATACTTGTTCTATTTGCATATCCCATACTTATTGTATATTTTATACATTTGATCTTGGATATTTTTGGCATTGCTTGATTTTCTAGCATATTACTGCAGTGTTTTTTAGCCTCGTCTAGCATGTTTTTTCTCACTTCGCTCCAATTAATACATTGTCGGCGCTAATTAGAAAATAAGCGCGAAGCTGCCTGAAATAAATGAAAGGCATTTTTTCCCAACCTATATTTGCAGGTTTGTGTTTGTAATTGAATTTTATGAGAAACAGGCATGGCTGTAATTAACTAAGAAATGAGAAAAAAATAACAGGAACAATAAACAATCCGAACTGTAATCAATAATTATTAGAAGCTTTGTACTTTTAATCTAAAACCGTCTAATAAAATCATTAAATTGAATGGGGAAATCATGATACAAAGACTACTGATATTAATATACATCTAAAGAAAGAACAAAGGCACATCTATTAATGTCATAACAACTCACATTTAGTCCCGAATACGTTACGATAATTAAGATGAAACGAAATTGAAGAGGAAATTCAATGAAATTTCCGAAAGTGAATCCCCAGGGGTAATTTTGCAACCAAATAAAAATGTCTCGGAAATGATTTTGAACAGTTTACTAATTTCACATTTGTTGAAAGAAATTTCGGTATTTGAAATCATTGTAAATATTTTTAAGTTGTACTCAATACATGACCACAAATTTGTAAGACTTAAAAACAATAGAAGATTAGTAAACTGTTATTTGTGAAAGTAGGATCTATTATAGTGAATCATCACAGTGACTCTTTTACTTGTGTAATTGTATTATGTTTATATTGTTATTTTAGAGAAATTATGCGTTTAAAATCATAGATGTTAAGAATATCACAGACGAAACGAAATGAAATGGTATTGAATACTATATACCGCTGGTGAAGAACAATACTGTTTAATTCTCTCCGTCTATAATAGTTTCTTGATCTATGATTTTAAAATCATATTGTCCTAACCTTACTTATAAAACTTTTATTTTAAATTCAATCAATGAACTGTTGAAGTACTAACGTTATTTGTGATTTACTATACTAAAAAAAATATCAAGAAAAATTAATTAATAAGAGAATTTTTATTAAATGTAGCATATATGAATTTATTTTCATAATTTTAAAAGGGGATACTGCGGTGTTAGAATTTTTACTGTGAAACTGGGAATTATTTGATAAAATTATGTCAAGAATTGATTTAAATTATCGACATTTTCATTAGTATTCAACAGAATTAATCACATGTATTCTTATCATTTTTCTGGGTTTTCGACAAAAATTCAATTTATTTATTGCTTTAAATAGATAATATTTCTCCATTAAAAACGAGAAGAATATTGACATTATTATATCAATTTCAGTTACAAAATTATTGTAAATGAGCAATTTTAAACAATCGGAATTTGAAAGAAAAAATTATTTTTAATTTACTATACACAATCTAATTTTTTTTCCGCATGATACAAAAAATATTCCCTCCAATCTATTTCAATGATGCTGAGGCAGAATATGTAAATAAGTTTAATTACCAAAGCCTTTTAATTAACAATAAATTCTCTTTATAGCTGTCTTGAACTTATTGTGTCGAAAACTTAGAAGATTTATAACAATGTGTTCTTTTTCTGCTGAGAACTGTTAAAAAAATTCTATATTAAATCAATTATATTTGTCAACATTATAATTCTTTAAAAAAAACATATATTTATGGTGAAATTTCTAATATCCCACTAAAGAGAAACCTTATTGGATTTATTTCAATTAATGGAAGCTTGTATTTAAAGTCATAAAATATATTATAGTATAGATTAAAAGCAAAATATTTAAGGTTACGATGTCATATAAACACCAATGAATTGCATTTAATTTTACCAGTAGTTTTAATTATGATTATGCACGTTTTTCAATTTTATTTAGAATACACTGTAAGTATTGTATGATATTGTGTTCAAATAGTTTTAATAATTACAATCCTAGTTCTACCGTAACAATCCTAGTTCTACCGTAACAATCCTAGTTCTACCGTAAGAATTCTAGTTCTACCGTAAGAATTCTAGTTCTACCGTAACAATCCTAGTTCTACCGTAACAATCCTAGTTCTACCGTAAGAATTCTAGTTCTACCGTAAGAATTCTAGTTCTACCGTAACAATCCTAGTTCTACCGTAACAATCCTAGTTCTACCGTAACAATCCTAGTTCTACCGTAACAATCCTAGTTCTACCGTAACAATTACTTATAATAATTACCTTATAAATCTTGCGCTAATGTAATGTCTATCAAAGATTATGATTGGAATGATTGGAATTGACTAATCAATAACAATGATTATTAATAATACTTTACTTTTCCAATAATTTAAAGATCAGATAATATTATGACATTCGATCATTATTGAATTAATATCAAGGATTTCAATGTTTATGAGATATTTATGTACATACGGTATGGCAGGATCATAAAAGTTTTTGAAATTCTATTGAGATATTTTTTCGGTGTAATTAAGCTAGAGAACCAATCTGTGAGTGAAACCACCTGACATGTATTTGATGTATAAATATAAACTCTATTCAAAAGATCGTAAGATGGGATTTTGTAATCTCATCTTTGTCGATAATATTTAAGTGAATAAACTGTGTCGCAATGATATATTATATTTTTTAACGATCTCAACGACTAAAAAATAAGTACAATTACTATTGTGGAAATATTTTTCACAGTAGATAATTTTCTGAGAATCCAATTTAGTCCGGGGATTCTTCGATTTTCTTGGAGAATTCATTTTGATTCCAGGATTTTTCAATTTTTTTTCTTCATAATAATAATTGAATTCAAATTTTCATCCAGAAATAATAATTTAGTTGAAGAAAATAAAATATTTACAACTTATTGAAGTTCATTAAATCCTCTTCCTATTGATTCGCACTATTAGTTTATATACATCCTTGTTTTGAATTAAAATACTGAATTGATTAATTAATTAATTATTTTATACTGACTGTTGAATGGCTTCTCGGTTAGAAATTACAGTCGCTATTGCATAACACTTGTATTCAACTGTTACGAACATATCTCTTGTGCCAAAGCAATTTCCAATTGTGTCATCTTACATACTGAAAATGCGACACCCGAATTTTCTTCTCCTTCGTTCAGATTTCCGATTTCTTCCTCAAATGCCAATATTGCATATAACGTATTTCTAACACCTAATTCATAACGGCTGCAAATGTTTATAACTTTCAGGGCTGCTGAAAACAAGCTAGGCCATGCGAGAATAAAAAAAATTGCATTGCCTTAAAAATAGAATAGTAGATATTTAATATTTGTAATTAAATTAAATTCAAACTAACAGTATTGGAATATGGCAATGTTTTATGAGGATGGTACGTATTCCTTTTAAATATAAACATGCTTTTCTACATATTGTACATTTTCGCCAGGATGGACAAAATATTTAACAATGTATCGTTACATTGTTAGTTAGTTAGATGTTTTTTTTAACATATTTATGATCTTTTTTCAATTATACATTTTTTGTAATACCAAGAAATGCTAATAAAAAATCATTTTTTTTCAAACCACGAATGAACAGCATAAGCAAATTATTTCAAATGATCAAATAATCTTAAACAAACTAAATATTTTCTAATATAAACCATTTAATTTATCAAACAAATAGCTGTTTCATAAGTTTGTTACTAACTAAATTCCCCACACAATTTCCAAATTGTACCTGTAAAAATGTAGCTTGAGACATTCAAATTCAATTGTATCCCTGGGGCATGAAAGCTGTTTACCTCAAAAAAGCAGACTTCCAGTATTTCTTGGTAGAATCCCTACAGCAAAATATGATGAAGACGTCTCCTTTGAGAGCAAATGACCTTTGACTTTCTAATTAGAGTCTTCGCTTCAGAGCTCTTTCTTCGAGATAACGAAAACAAACACAATATTTTCCCAGAGAAATCATAAGAAACACTAATGACTTCATCTTGTTTTTCCTCTTTCATTATTTGTTTCCTCGATGGAGGATTGTTTTTGAAAAGAGGCGAAGTATTAATGTTGTGCTATAATGAATATTTATTCTATTTGCAGCGGAAAGAAATCATTTTCCAGGTATATAATAAAGCAATACGTTTTATATAAGATCTTATTAAATCATCTCAAGAAATGTTGAATGAATTGAAGACATGAGAGAAAAGGAGAAATAAAATATATTTATTTCAGAATAAAATATACTAAACTTTTGAGTGACTTTCTTTCAAAGTCAATCTAGCGCAGTAGATTAGAAGCCACAGGAATCCTTATGTGCTTAACCGACTGAATGTTTCCACCGTTCTCCCAAAATACTTCTTCAGAGGTACTATATAACACCACCTCATAAATTCGAGTTCTGAATCCCTGGAGCCCAATTTTCGAACAGAAACATCCTTTGCCTTCAAGAATTTATTACTAGCACTTCGATCAGAGAAATTTATTGCCAAAACCAATTAACTTTGAATCTACGATTAGCAAATTGTTCGGAGTGGTTCCAGAGCTTACTGGAAAGTAACTCTCTAGAACACGCTATAGTTGGTGTGGAAGGAATGCACTTTATAATTAATATTAATATTGATAAGAAATTTACTACTCACATGAACTGATCTTGAATATTATTTTTGTCAAAGTTCATTTAACTGTAAAATAAAACTTATCATTGAATTAGTGAATTAAAGATATTAAAGTACGAACGATTTAACACACCATGTACAGTTATAATAAAATCCTTTGATGATATTTTGAAAATATTATCCTACTCTAAATCAATATTCTATGTGAAAGTAAAGGCTGCAAATATTGAATAATATCCTTGAAATACTTTTAGGTCTCTTTACAAAGAATATATACATATGAATGTTAAAAATAGGAAAGAACAGTCGATTATTATTCTCAGAAAAAGTGTTCCTTGATGATTTAATTATACTTTAATCTTTAAAGGATAGATGCACTTGGAACAGAATATTTTGAATACCATGCAATTTGGATCAATTTAGATGTTTCATTTGTTTTAATGATAACATGACGGTGAAACATGAAAAAAATGATATGAAAAGAACAATTTAATATCCCATGAGCCTTTATTCGAACAATAACCAATCTCTTTCAAATGAATCTCAAAATATTGTATGTGAAGTATTTAGATTCACTTATAGGGATACTAATCAAATAATTAGTTTTGAGTTTCAGAACTTATGCATTTTTTGAGTTTTAAGTTTAAGGATGATTAAATAATTCGATTGAAGTTCTATACTGCTTCGAAAACGGACATCTATATTCTTTTGATGTGGATTCATTAATGACACAAATTTTTTATCTTCGTCTTTATATATGACACATTTAATTAAGAGTTCAATAATATATCAATTAATAATGATATCTTCACTTCTGCCATTTTCTTGAAACGAAAATTTGAATTATGGACTATGTTTTCTATATCAAGCATAAACTATTCGATCACTTGTTAGATCTACCAATATCCGTACAAGTACAACATTTCCTATAACTCATCAGTGTACCTCTCAACTGTATTTAACATCACAAGTAAAATTATCACAGGTAAAAGATTATTGAAGAAATCTCAATTTAAATTCCTCGCTTGATGTCTCCATCATTCGTCAGGGGATTCAAACGTCTCAGTGACGTTTGACCAAGGAATTGAGTACACTTAGCTCATTTTCTCTTTGAGCTGGAAGCCAATGCAAATCTAATTTACTCTGTCGCTTTTCATTTCGCGGCATTACTTACCAGCTCCGTGAGAAGAATCTCCGCAAAGATGACTGAACACTTTACGCAAATGGAACCACTTTCTAGAGCGAGAATTAATGTATTTATAGTGCATTTATTCTTAACGGGTTATATATATAGCCAAAAATTTAGGAATAATAGTATTATTTGTTAAAATAACTCGTTTGAAGTTTAATTTTAGCATTAATAATTTAGATATTTATTATGTTTAGAAGGACAGTGTTAACAGGTAAAATATTGTAATTAGTTAAATACAAAATTAGTGACCAAATTACTGTCCTTATGAACAAAAAATATAGGAAACGATTGAAAATATGATATACCTTAATAATATGTTGATATAACATGTCAAATGACATTTCATAACAATTGTTATAGATATCAAAAAGCAGCTGTTAGTAGATTGTTATTACATGAAACCCGATTTCGGTCATTGGAAAATGAATAAAACTGTACATTATATTCCTTTGAAAGATTTGATAAACTTTGGAACATTTTCTAGGCACATCATTGAGTAGATTTTGAATATCTTAGTGGTAAATATATTCATTTATTTTGAATAAGTAACGATGATGAGTATTCAGGATTGAAATCTTAGAAAGTAATCAAAGAGGAAAATTAATTTAATTCATAAAACTGTAATTCTAATATTTATATTCATTAATATTTAATTAATATTAAAAAAATCATTTGGTCATCGTTGTGATATATTTTTTTTTTCATTTCTAGAACAGTCTTTAGAATCATGAATTTATTCTAAATGTACTATAAGAAGAATTTAAAAATGTAAAGCTAAAGGACAATATTTCACCATCATTTCTTTAAACTCTATGTAAGAATAATTATGGCAAACATTGTATTGCTGAAAATATTATTGTGAATATTATTGAAACTATCATGGCAAATATTATTTAAAATGGATTGACAAAAATAATGGTAAATATTAATGAAAGAATTAAGGCAAGTCTAATTGAAAATTTGAGATTGAGGTAAAGACCGTGAATGTTCCCTTATATTATATAATTTAATTACCCGTCAAATTAAGTCAGCTAATTTTGAAGTGGAGGCAACACTAAAAGTAGTCTTTGCTACAGCTGAGAATTTACTACAGCCATTAAGATAGGGAGGCTGAATCATCCCAAGCGAGGATCTTTGTATAAAGTTTCCTTCCAAAGCCCTTTATGTGAGAGTAACTTCAAGGGACTTATAGTTAAGCGATTCAACTTCAGGGAATATCGTGGATAAAAATTGCATGCTATATCTCTCAGTTCATTTGAGACTACCCTGTGATTTATTTTCAGAGCAAAACAAAGGGTTTAGTTGAATGAATTACGTGTATGTAAAGGAAAACTTAAAAACGTAATTAAGGTGTTTTCTTAAGACCTTATCTTTTGTAGGACGATTTATGTAGTTCATTTGGGACGGTAACAAAGAAAACATGTAAAAATAATGAGAAAATGTGTGTAGTTATACAGAGTTCAAATATTATACTATGGTTGAATAGGTATTGTATTATATATTGAATTAATATAATTGAAATGAAATCGGGTTCGTTTAATTTTCCAATTCTGTCTCATTGTTTATAGTTGACATTAATATACAATTTATTTGACGATCTTAAGAATGTTTAAATTATCATTTTTTAATTAAAATGAACTGAAAAGATATTTTTTCAGATTAAAAACTAAGTCAAGTTTCCCCCTGTATCTGCTAGAAACCACATAAACATTCACAAACGAAAGGGAGAGAGAGAGCGTTATCAAGTCCTCCTTTTCAATGATTTAGAAAAGTTTGCACGAGGGTCTGAAAGAGAAGGGAATATCACTAAAATACTGGTTATAAACTTCTATTTCTGGAACTGAAACGCATACAACCTACTTCTTTTTAAAGCTAAAGATATGAATATTTGTAAATTCTCATTTACACTGTATATATGTATGTTAGATATGAAGAAATGTATGTCATGATTGCTGTTATGTTAATAATGAACAGAAGATAGTAAATCAACATAATTGTCATCAATTCATAGTGAAAATATTCATCCAAAAATATACAAAACAGATTGTCTTACAAGTACGATTTATTCGTAGTATCACCGATAGCTGTTACTACGATAACTCTACTCACTATGCTAACCGATAAAAAGAAAGGTAAGGTGTTGCGACGGCGCTCGTATAACCCGTAAATATCGTAGCAAGGCTTATCGATAACCGATGTTATCTTGTCTCTTTTGGCAACTTTATCCAATATCTTGAGGCTGGCGAGGGACTCAAAATATTGTGAATGAAATGACTCTTAAGTTATTCGAACAAATGCTAATCTACACCAAAATGTAAACACTTTAGATATCGACTCTATAAAGAAAATAGTCGGTAAGTAGTGAGGGTGTATGTAAAGAAATGATTGCATTGAAATCAAGAGTTTAATATCATAGCATTAATGGAATTATTTTATAAGTTTGCAGGAATGGATATACCAGTAAAGGTATTTCAATTTGTAACAGTAATATAAAATATAAATAAAAATTGAAAATAATTTTGATAATATTGTTATCATCCATTTTTCAAAAATAGGTTTAATAATTTGGTGACAATAATTCTTATTGAAGTTGATCTCTATATATGTTGCAAAATATTATACGTAGATTAATCAGTGGTCTTAATTACTCAACATTAATTAATAAGAATATCTTCAAAGAAATGCTGAAAATATATAGTTAATTATATTTTTAGGCTTACAATAAGCACTATAATTTAATTGTGCTAAATATAAATTTATGAATGGAAGTAGTGGCGATTCCCTCCAATGGAAAATAAGGGTTTTTGTGTATTTTAATGATGGCTGTCATGAAATACGACACCTTCCTAATATGAAAATTAAATACGACACCTCGTTCTATGTAACTATGATAAAAAAAGCGTTATTATATTTATTGTAATTATTATTGATTTCAAATGATTTCATTACTAACTATACCTAGGCGCATACCTTCGCCTCCACTTTGACCCGCTCTCTCCCAAAATTAAGGAAACTGCTAACTGGATAATAACCAATCGTCCAACCAAGTTTCATGTTATAAGGTTCAATACTTTTTGAGTTATAAATGACAATGACCTTGACCTTTGGCCGGGTCAGTCACAAAAGACTAGCAGCAGGTCACTGGACATGGACCAATCGTTTCACCAAATTCTGGGCAATTTGATTGAACACTTTTTCAGTTAAGCGAATAACAAGATGATAAATAAAATAAAATAAAAAAAAAATAAAAAAAAACGATGAAAAATAACTTTCCACAAGATTGCGAAGGTAATCAATCCTTGAATGAAAATTAAGAGGAGTCGGATTGTTTTGAGATTGTCTCTATATAGCTGTCATGAAAAGTGACTCCTTTGAATTTCTCCCCGTAGGAATACTGAAGAGATACGATTTAATTACCATGAGAGGAGTCGGATCAATGAATTTAAAAGACGGCCTTCATACCTCTAGTTGCAAAACACGACAAAATATCATGGAATAATATCCTGGTTAGGTTAGGTTTATGACATGACTAGGTTAGGATATGAAATTTATACATAAAACCAATACAACGATTTAGAATGAACTACATTTTTAAATGAAACCTAAACTAAGTTTCAGTTGTCTCTTTTTTACATGTCAGAATACTTTAAGATCGAGGAATCGGATCGATATTTTGTATTTCAAAGGAGACGTATTTCGCAACTGGGCCGAAGTAGTTAAGAAAGGGATAAAAATACTCTGAACGAATAGACAAATTCTGAGCTTTCCTTTCATAAACATAAAAAAAAATTATTAATATAATTTGTGAAGAAAAAGAAACGAAGTACAAATTTCCTAATTATATTTTAATTTTTTAGTTTCATACGAATTTTATTTTACCTTGTCTTTTATATAATTTGTTCAATAATGAAGGAAAATAATACTAACTGATGCTCCAGTTAATATAGGAAATATTTTTTCTATTATTAGTACAGCATTGCCAGATTTTAATTACAAATTTAATATTGTGTTAATAAATTATAATTTTCTTTTCTTAAATTAACTTAAACCCAACAAAATTATTTTCAGGTATCACAGATTTATCGTTATCAAAATTATATATCCCACATCAATTTCAAAAAATATACAAGCAATACAATTTCTTTTTTGGTTGAACTAATTAGTGAATTGTGGAAAAATTAATTACAGGTTCTCTTTTGCTAGACTGTACAGTGCCCCAAAAAGTTATATAGCTCTGCATATCCGAATATAAGGTTGAGAAAAAACAGTCGCGAGCTCAAGAGTGATGTATAAAGATTTGTACTGCCGAGAACTTTCTTAATTATACACATTTCTCGAGGGAAGTTGCCTGCGAGTTAATTTCGTAGAAGAAGTCTTTGATAGAGAGTTTCTGTTGTCAGTGCAAAACTAGAGTTTCTTTATTTCCTGCAGTCAGGTGCCGATGTCTGTTACCATCGGAAAATGTGTGTCACTGAAAAGATATTATGAAAGGTAAACAGTTTTGCATATTACAGTTAGTGTGAGTTGAATGCTAATCGAATTTCATGTCTAATTAATCTTTAACACTTATAGGCAATTTAAAATTTATATTTCACTAGAATAATGATAACTCAGTTTTTATCCGTAGCTTCTTTACGAATTAAATGTTTCAAATTTGCGATTCAATGCTCATATTTTAGTACCTTTAAAGGTCTATTTCTATATGAATTGTAAAATACGAATATATGTTACTCTGGATGAACTGATGTGCTAAATTTGCTCAATTCAATAATTCATGTAATAATGACCGAGAATCATAAATAGTCATTTTACAATCCCAAAATCTGTCACGTATTCAAACGTATC
Source organism: Caprella mutica (assembly GCA_947561585.1). NCBI lineage: Eukaryota > Metazoa > Arthropoda > Malacostraca > Amphipoda > Caprellidae > Caprella > Caprella mutica. The sequence goes on along the minus strand of CANNZV010000506.1, from coordinate 173,087 downwards.
CTAAAATACGATATAAAAAATAGTTAGTTGATGATGGTATTTAATCATGTTTCATAGTAGGTTAATATCTCCGGTCCAATGATGGAGACATTTAAAGTATTCTCAATAATTCAGCTTTTGTTCGATTTTATTAGAGCCAACCACGAATATTTGAGCTTTAAATCAGAAATTTATATCCGGAGGCTTAATATAAAATAGATATAGAATTGAATGAATTTCTTTACTTTACTCTGGATGGATAGCTGAGTTTTTTTATATTGATAGGTATACTTTTCAAAATTTGCTTTTTGTTTTTGTTTGAAATTAAAATAAGATTATGATATTAATTGAATTGTGAGATATTGAGGCTTTATCCATTATGATTAATTGGAATATAACGATGAATCGCTGTAACATATAATATCCTTAATTTAGAGCGGTAAATTATAATTTGAAATATAAAACAATGGAAGAATATTATTTTACAATTCAAATCGCACCGAAATCAAGTGACATCAACTTTTTCATTATTGTTATTTTGCAAAGGTATATTTTCTTGTATATGATGGCATAAAACATTTTCTTCTTGTTTACTAAAATATCTTCTCATTATCTATAGCTTAGATATTATAAAGAAGCCTATGCTAACTATTCAGCAGAAACTGTGGCATCGATCCTTTTGTTGCCTGAACTCAAATTTTCTTCATTTCATTCATTTTTCGTTTGAAGCTGAGTAACCTTACTCAAGCTACCTGGGACTATTTAATCCTTTCGTACAAGAATTTATTTGAGGCAGTTTCGATGGGAGAAGAAAAGTTATATAGTGTTAAAACCCATTAATTTTGGAATTATTTTTACACGCTACTTTGACATGGCTAATGAACTCACGTGATATCGAAAGAGATATAATTTTATTTAGCCTTCTATTCTGCGCTAAATTAATTAGAATCAAAATTGAATTTAAACATCATAATTTGAATTTAACAAAGAGTATTCATCAAACGAAATAATATAAATTAGTTTTTATTTCGAAAGCATTCTACCCAAAAATTAGCCTATGCATTTGAATAATGTAATTAATATGTAATTTTAATTAATGGTTTCTAGACGTGTTGGTCATTTCACTAACTGTATTGCTTCAATAAACCTAACGTCTAAGTTGATAATTACAATATGATTTAATGCCTATTTTGTACAAGAGACGTATAAAAAGTCTGTCCGAAAGCTTCAAATGAGCACATAGCTGTGTGTGATCAATGGTCCGATTTTTAGGTGATTAGCTGGTGTATCCATTAGGCAAATGACTATAAAGTGCATTCTTTTTAGTGGCTTTGGGAATTGCAGAGCTGCATCACGTCTCATTTTAGGCAGTATGAACTCTGGTACATAGATGTTAGAGAAAAGAAAAGCAGAGGGTGCAATTCAATACAGATATATACATGCAGTATATAATTAATATGTTTTGCATTTTCAGTGTTCTGTTGCTATTGGAAAATATGTATGGGAAAAAATTAGAATAATATAGAAAGAACTATAGATTATATATGAATGAGGTATTATGTGTCAATATGATGATACTCAATACATTTAGATCAGTCGAAATTAGTTTCCGAAGATAGTTTGTGACTAAAATAATATTATATTCAAAAGTATTTAAAAGAATTAAATAGGATTAATAATAGTCTATCCTCTAAAACTGCGAACAGTGTAAAAATGATAAACATAGTAAAATTACAAAAAATACATAAAACAAAATTGAAACAATTCGAATGCCAGACAAATTATCCCACCCTCTCCTCCATTCAACACAGACAGCTTCAGGATAGAGCCCCTGGGGTCCTACAGACAAAAATAGAGCACAGATCTCAGGAAATTCTTACCTCGCATCCTTCACACAAGTTTCAAAGTGTGGAAGAAGTCACCAATCAGCTGAAGACTTCCTATGAATTTTATATAAATCAAGAAACCAAGTGTCAGTCATGAAATAATACCAAAGCATGCTCATGCAGCAGACAAGAAACATAAAAATGTTTCCGAGTGGGAAAACATCAACTAGGAGTCAAATTTCTCTTTTCAAATATCTTCGGCATTTTTTTTTTTGAGATTTCTTATATTTATTTTCAAACATTTCGAAAATGGATGAATTAATTTAGTGTTCCCCAATAAATGTTGTATTTTTCTTGCTGTTCACATAGAATGTATGTTAATTGTAGGAGGAAATATATAAATATTGGTTCACACATTGGAAATGTTATAAATGTCCTCTACTCAGCAGTTTTACTGACTGTTTTCTAAATAACATTAAATGTTGAATTAATTTTCATGTTACAATGTTAATATTTTCCAAAATAGGCCTGCAACAGAATGTTTAGTAAAATTTGGCTCAAGACTGCCATACTGTCAGTTGTCAGACGTAGCATGAAATATAATAGCATTCAATAATATTTAGTACTGTTGTTATTATTCAATATTATTCAATATTCAATAAAATTCAATATTCAATAAAATTCAATATTCAATAAAATTCAATATTCAATAAAATTCAATATTCAATAAAATTCAATATTCAATATTTAATACTATTCAATAGCATTAACAAAATTCACTAATTTTCAATAGTATTCAATATAATACTATTGAATACTATTATAAGTTAAAAGTTCTGTAATAACAGTATAATTTCTTTGCTGGATGAATCAATAGATTTTTTAATTTCAACATTGAACATAATTTTACCAAAGATAATTACCAAAAATACCTGTACCACTGGTGAACAAATTATGAACTTATTTTATAGTCATGCAATTCTGCATTATTTGTATTTTTTTTATAACACTGCCAATTCAATACAAGAACATACAAAGAAATTACATCATTATTACTAATCATAATTATAGATTACGGGAAATGAAGAAACTATAAAATTTAGTAAAATTGTCTTGCTTACTTCCTAGTTTCTAATTCTTATGACAATTACACTGAGAAAGAAGAAAGTAATTTCCTGAGGATGCTTTTCCTTGTTGCACAAATGCTCTGTTAATAATACAACATTTCTCTATTTTGTAATAAGTTACTTTTATTGCACGACACAAAAGCACTAATGAAAGAAAATATCCTCTAGCAGATTTTGTATTCATTTAGCTCATGTGTATATTTTATAAAAACATTTCCAAATATCAGAATATTATTGTGAATATTAATATTTCAAGAAATAGTTCATTTATATTCATATCACGATCTATTAGATTAATATGAAGATACTGTACAATATAAATTGAAAATCTATCTATAGTAATTCCACTAAATTCAAGACAGTTGGACCATGCACCGCTAATAATTAAATACATTGTTTGATAGGTTTAACTTTATCCTTTATATTGGAAACGCTTTACCTCATCCATATTAAATAACTTCGCATTAAATGTTATACACTAGTAGGGAATAAACACACGGTTGTTGATATAATACCTAATTTAACATGAAATATTTAATCAGATAACTTGAATAAATATGGATTTTTTTATTACAACCCTTGTTTCTCTCTTCAATATTCAAATTCGGTTTCCACGGAACAAGTCTGATATAGCTTATAGTTACTCAAATTACCTTTGTTTTAGGCTACACCCACCAACAATTGGGCCCAAGATAATTAGGCCCCAGGACAATTGGGCTCCAAGACAATTGAGCCCACGACCATTGGGCCCCAAAACAATTAAGCCCAGAAAAAAATTGGACAGAAGGCACAATAAAAAAATGTTACTCTGTTATTACTAGGGAAGTGACAATATTATCTTTGAAATATGGTTTATATTCTCTAAAGGTATGTTAATATATTTCTATTTCGATTGATATACTTGATAAGGGATATATTAGCATGTCCCTTTAATCACATTTAGTGCTAATCTCATGTTTCAATGAAATGAAAATCTTTGAAATATTTAAATAAGTCGTATTATTTTGAATCTTGTCGATCATATTGATCCAATGTGTAGTGTACATCGTGTGACATTGAAAAATATTCAGTAAAAATAAGTAAAGGTTATACGTTACATTGAACAGTTGTTTGAACAGTTTTTGGGATAAAATGAGATTATGAGAGTACATTTTGTGATAATAATTCATAAAACTTTTCAATATTGAACACTGAACAGGCTTCAAAAAATTCATAATAACTTTAATTTAAACGCATATTGTAACAACCCTATGTTATGACAGTAGCAATGGTCTTTTAGTAGGTTAATACAGTAAAATCTGAAAATAATGGGCAAATAATATTCTTTTCCTGGGGCCCAATTGCCGTGGGCCCAATTGTCCGGGGCCCAATTGTCCTTTGGCATTGTCTTGGGCCCAATTGTGTGCGGACCCAATTGTCGAGGCCTAATTGTCGGTCCACGGTTTTTATCTTTTCAAACTACTAATATCAAATTTTTTTTTTGATATTACCAATAGTTATTTATTTTGTTATTTATTTTGATATGACCACAAGATATGCGATGAGATATAACTATGCTAACATATTTACAGTTCTTAATATTAATTTTGCGTTACCTAATTCAAATTGCAACAAATAAATACATATATTTTACATTGTCACTAATCTATCATAGTGTAGCACAAATATGAAGCTCACTGGAAATAAAATTTGATGTTCTTTACTCTCAAATCAAAATATTATTATGGTAAGATAATAAATCAATGGTAGTAGTTTTACGCTTCTTGACGGTACAATGTATTTAGTGTATAAAAATGAAGTGAATCTACATTAGTAACTAATGTAAGCAGTATGTTATTTCGGTGAAAAATCTGGTCATTATTCATTCGTGTATGTAAAATAGAAATTTAATAATTATACACCGAATAAATTATTAGAACAATGAAAGAATCACACTATATTTAGTGTATGTACCTTAGTAAATAGTGTATATTCAATAGATTCTGTAAAACAATTGCTGATTTTGTTAATAATTATATTAAAATGTCTGGTGTATACAGAAATTATACATAATATTAAATACAGAGAACATAGCAATCCACCAAAAACGTGTAACTAATTAGTAATTGTAATATCAACTTATAATCAGGAATACAGAAGTTAAGGATAATTTCTAGAAAAATCACAACTGTCCGACTGCATCGGCAGATAAGACGCTGCTTGCATCTTGGAAGTAGCACAACCTGAGAGATCAAACACTGTGCTTTCTCTGAGAGATTTGGAATATATATTACAATGTTCACTTAGCCTAATTCAGACAAATACGAATTAATTTACAGTTTGCTGAATTTACCCACCAATAAGCTTGTGATACATAACTTTAATTACAATGCTGATAATTAGTATCAATTACTGTTACTAAAATGAAACTAAACGACAGTTTATTCCTCTATAAACCACCAGTCAGTTAAAACAATAATGTATATAGGTACACAAAGGCAGTGACTGCAGACAGTTCGCATGAACAGTCCGTGTCATGAGATAGATAGACTGCATTCTTGCAGAAATGGCTTACTGTAATACACATCTGCACTCGTGTATGTTTAACACCCTTCCTGATATGCATGAGCATCTGAATATACATGCTAGTCATACTGCTTGGTATCTAATGCTACCTCTGTCTGTGCTTGTACATGCTAGTCATACTGCTTGGTATTTGATGCTACCTCTGTCTGTGCTGGTACATGCTAGTCACACTGCTTGGTATTTGATGCTACCTCTGTCTGTGCTGGTACATGCTAGTCACACTGCTTGGTATCTAATGCTACCTCTGTCTGTGCTGGTACATGCTAGTCACACTGCTTGGTATTTGATGCTACCTCTGTCTGTGCTGGTACATGCTAGTCACACTGCTTGGTGTTTAATGCTACCTCTGTCTGTGCTGGTACATGCTAGTCACACTGCTTGGTATCTAATGCTACCTCTGTCTGTGCTGGTACATGCTAGTCACACTGCTTGGTATTTGATGCTACCTCTGTCTGTGCTGGTACATGCTAGTCACACTGCTTGGTATTTGATGCTACCTCTGTATGTGCTGGTTCATGCTAGTCACACTGCTTGGTATTTGATGCTACCTCTGTCTGTGCTGGTACATGCTAGTCACACTGCTTGGTATTCGATGCTGCCTCTCTCTGTGCTGGTAAATGCTAGTCATACTGCTTGGTGTTTAATGCTACCTCTGTCTGTGCTGGTACATGCTAGTCACACTGCTTGGTGTTTAATGCTACCTCTGTCTGTGCTGGTACATGCTAGTCACACTGCTTGGTATCTAATGCTACCTCTGTCTGTGCTGGTACATGCTAGTCACACTGCTTGGTGTTTAATGCTACCTCTGTCTGTGCTGGTACATGCTAGTCACACTGCTTGGTGTTTAATGCTACCTCTGTCTGTGCTGGTACATGCTAGTCACACTGCTTGGTGTTTAATGCTACCTCTGTCTGTGATTTACAAAAAGATACAGATTAGCAAGAATTATCTAATGTACCTACAACAAACCTTGAACAAAATATTCATAAAGTTGTTTTTCCACAATATTTAAAGGGAAAATGGTTTCTGAACAAGAAACTATTCTACTAAATAAAATGCTCCTTTCATTTTCAATAATAATTTAAACCTTCATTTAAATTACCACCAATGAAATATGTTACTTTTCTATATTGATATTTCAATGTATGATTCCCAATCTATTAAATGTAGCTAAATACCATATATCAATTTAAGCACTCTGTCACGTAACTTGTTGCAAACAAACCTACCTCCACCTATTTAGATGAGTAGTGATAATTATTTATTTTATTCATCTTTCAAAAGGAGAAGATAATCAATCTATAAAATATTAGTTTATATACATTATTATTAACCTAATATGCCACGCGTAGTTATCGCATTGCATTACAGTGTATTCGTAACAGGATTGTATTCATATACAGAATTTGGTTAAGTGGTTAGCGATGCAGTCAACTGTCAATATAGCGAAGGTTCTAGGACCGCATTGCGTACATATTTATAACTATTTTTCTACGATAAATCTTTTTCTCTTAATCATTTGAGATGACTGTCGCCAGAATGCTTGGAATTGTTTCTCTGATCATTCTGGTAGCACGTACAGACGGTGCATTTACTTTCTCCTCTAGCTTTCATATGATAACGTTCGACGATATTTCACTGCGCGACAGTGCATGTCTAGTGACGCGTTTGTCTACAGGTTCGCTCAATTTTGATTCCAATTCGTACGACAGGTGGTGTGTTTTTTCAGTATACCTGCAATTGAATTCAAATAAGACCGGTCAATGATATATTCGCCAGAAAACACAAACTGTTCATCCATCTTGCGGGAGATTTTCCTTTAGGCAATATTGCAACTTGAAATGTTCCCTAAACGAAATCATTTTTCGATCCTCTTTTATTTACGTGAAGTCGTCACAGCTACTTGATATAAAAGTTGTGTAATGTAAAACTAGAGAATGACGATAAGTTGGTGTGATTCTTTTTGTAATTTTGTAAAGATATAGGTATCAAATTATCTGTGCTCTGAATAGGTTTGAATATTGCTCTCAAGACAATGAAAATAATATTAACCATAAAGAGTCATTTGATGTGAAATAATAACTGTGCTGTCTTTTGTTACGTGAATTAATCATAGCCTGTCCTGTCACTCATTCGATATGTTGTAAATATAATAGTATTGTACACCGATAAATAATAGATAATAAAAATACTTATGTTTATTTTGTGAAGAATGGTTTATATTGTTCTAAAATAAATTCCCATTTTCTGAGATCTCTAATTGGGATTTTCCTCAGATTATCCTTTGTGTATTTTATCTTTTTTCTCCTCGTGATGTATAAACAATGACGAACTACACTGCTATATAATATAATATGTAATAATATGTAATAATATGTTATTACAGGTAAAACTCGTACAACGGAAAAGTGTCCGTTATGGTAATCAATGGGCGCTATGGCAATCAATTAATGGGCGCTATGGCAATCAATTAATGGGCGCTATGGCAATCAATGGACGCTATGGCGGTCTCAGCTTTTACTTTAGTTGGAGATGTAAACTTTGCAAGTTTTCTTTAAAAGCATTTCAAAATAACGTTAACGAAAGTAAGCAATCTCGGATTATTATTAAATGAAATTCTTAATGAAAATCTTACAACATTTATGTAACAATTACTTATATAAATGTACAACACAATAAGGTAGGTATGACTATAACTATCCTATAATATAGAATTATACATTCTAGAATAGTTACACCTCTCTTTATTTTCAATAGAAATTTTCTAATCGATGAAAATTTATGGGAGAAGAGGTAACTAGATCAAAATACTTAAAATCTGAAAACTATACATTAAAGTGTTAATTTTAAATACAAATACCTCTTAATATAATAAATATTTGACTAGATACTTGGTAGACGGATAAAAATAATTTAAACCCTATACATAATTTAAAGAGGTCGTTGTAGCTATCTGCAGTCCGGTAGAGCGAAAAAATATTTTCTTTGTAGGAGTCCTTTCAAAGATCGTCCGCTGTAAGGAATTTATAACAATTCCATTTTCTAACATTTATGACCCACATATCAATGCAATTTTTATATTCTCTTATTTGTTATTTTATAAATCAATTATAGAATTGAAGGGAGGAATTATGAAGTTAATATTGAAAATATAGAACATCATTTTTATGAAAATGAATGAAAAATACACTTAAATAAAATGATTATAACGATAGATATTGGGAAACATCATCTTTTTTAAACGGACATATTATCATACAAATAAAAATGGGAGAACTGGAACATTCTTATGTCATCTCACTCACTTTAAAAAAATTGGAAAGTAATCTGAACATGTCTATTATATCTTGAACTTCATGTAAAATCTATAATTGGATATCTTCTTGAAGCGAACTTCGTATCAAAAAAATGTAAACAATCTCAGTGAATATAATTAAGTATAGAAAATTATTTCGAATAAAAAATAATGTGAATAAAAATATGGAGATAGAATCTTTGTAAGTCAAATCTTTTACCCTAAATTTAGTTTGATGTGATGACTAGTAATCTATGGTGAATGAATTCCCAGGAAAAAGGATTTATTCCTGGGATATTCCCTTAATATTCAAGGGGAAAATCCTTCTTGCCTAGATTAAATACAATAATCACTATCTACACTTTTGTTAAAAGAATTTAATGAAAAAATATACTATTTCATCGATAGCTGTTTTTATTTTTAAACATCATTCCATACTTCGGTGTGATAAATTATTGTTATTTATCCATGAAAGGTACAATTCATGCTTATATTTTAAATAGAGTAATCTGTGAGTTCAGGTATTTAGAAGTTTTTGGAGCGGGAACAGTTTACTTGGCGCTCTTCAAGCGAGCGAAAAGAAAATAATGACTTGGATAAATACGACATCAAAGAGTTTTTGAGAGCATAGACCAAGTCCCTACCTCCCATCCACTCCTTTTAAACGTCTACTTTTCAAAGAGATGAACCTACGAAAACAAATATGGCCGACATTTTGCAGAGAAGAAAAGAACCAAGAAAAGAACTATGCTGTAATTTGTCTTCAAAGAACATAGTTTATTTGTATGTCAAGATATATTAGCATAAGCGTACTTTGGTAAATAGGCTGTACTCAAATTAGTGGAGGTAATTGGCCAATTACAGTTCATAAACCAATATGACATGTAAAGCTTATATATTTGAGTGGAATGATTATTACTAACCAATGTATTTCATATTAAAACAGCATCAACAAAAAATGTAATCATGTAATATCTACGATTGAACTGACTTTCACTTTAAAATAATAATGAGTTAAATAACTATATTTTTATAACAGTTGATCATGTATTGAAATTTTATTTTTATACATTTATAAATTATATGGTTGATATACAAATGAAGGCTTCTTTTGAAGCGTTCGGAGATAATTTGTAACAAAATTTAGATTGATTTTCGACAATTTTTCGTTTTTTAATATATATTTTGATAATGATTTCTTTCAAATATATTTTTCAAGTTTTTTTATATACTTAACGAATATATTCAATCAGGGAAAAATATACATTTAGTTTTAATATAATTGAAGGAACAATAGGCTAACTTTTCAAGAATTTCATAGGCCATTAATTTCGTAAATTCAATCTCCTTTTCACCGCGAGTAAAGAATCTATCAAGTTTTCAGACTATATTACCCACAAATTTTATAGATAGAGTATTTACCCTATTTACTTCTTATATATTCTGATCTGTTTGTACAATTTAAGATTACTCTCACTAACACAAGATACGGGTTATATAATCATATTAATAAATAGCTAAATAAGTTAAAGGAGAACTAAAAATAACTTTATTATGCCAGTCTCCGTTTCCTCAACATATTAATTACGTGATTAAAGTTCTACATTAAAATACAATCACGGCAGCACCAATTCAGTCGAGTGGATGATAAATGTTCCCGTTCATAGTTTTGTTGTTTAAAGTTAGAAAGTGGCTGAATTAATATAATAATAAATCTGACATAATTATAGTCTATTAATTTAAAACTGAGTGTAGGAATGTATTTAGTGTATACTGAAGAGGTATTGTAAATAGTTAATTAATTGCGAAGAAATTTCACTTCTAAACAACTGAAATCGAATAATGGACAAGTAATCTATTTAATATGTAATGGTCTATTGTAAAGGTCTACCGTGAAGGGTCTATCATAAAGATTCTATGGTGAATGTTCTATGGTGAATGTTCTATGGTAAAGGTTCTATGGTAAAGGTTCTATGGTAAAGGTTCTATGGTAAAAGTTCTATGGTGAAGGTTCTATGGTGAATGTTCTATGGTAAAGGTTCTATGGTAAAGGTTCTATGGTAAAAGTTCTATGGTGAAGGTTCTATGGTAAAGGTTCTATGGTAAAGGTTCTATGGTGAAGGTTCTATGGTAAAGGTTCTATGGTAAAGGTTCTATGGTAAAGGTTCTATGGTAAAGGTTCTATGGTAAAGGTTCTATGGTAAAGGTTCTATGGTAAAGGTTCTATGGTAAAGGTTCTATGGTAAAGGTTCTATGGTAAAAGTTCTATGGTGAAGGTTCTATGGTAAAGGTTCTATGGTAAAGGTTCTATGGTAAAGGTTCTATGGTAAAGGTTCTATGGTAAAGGTTCTATGGTAAAGGTTCTATGGTAAAGGTTCTATGGTAAAAGTTCTATGGTGAAGGTTCTATGGTAAAGGTTCTATGGTAAAGGTTCTATGGTAAAGGTTCTATGGTAAAGGTTCCATGGTAAAGGTTCTATGGTAAAGGTTCTATGGTAAAGGTTCTATGGTAAAGGTTCTATGGTAAAGGTTCTATGGTAAAGGTTCTATGGTAAAGGTTCTATGGTAAAGGTTCTATGGTAAAAGTTCTATGGTGAAGGTTCTATGGTAAAGGTTCTATGGTAAAGGTTCTATGGTAAAGGTTCTATGGTAAAGGTTCTATGGTAAAGGTTCTATGGTAAAGGTTCTATGGTAAAGGTTCTATGGTAAAAGTTCTATGGTGAAGGTTCTATGGTAAAGGTTCTATGGTAAAGGTTCTATGGTAAAGGTTCTATGGTAAAGGTTCCATGGTAAAGGTTCTATGGTAAAGGTTCTATGGTAAAGGTTCTATGGTAAAGGTTCTATGGTAAAGGTTCTATGGTAAAGGTTCTATGGTAAAGGTTCTATGGTAAAGGTTCTATGGTAAAGGTTCTATGGTAAAAGTTCTATGGTGAAGGTTCTATGGTAAAGGTTCTATGGTAAAGGTTCTATGGTAAAGGTTCTATGGTAAAGGTTCCATGGTAAAGGTTCTATGGTAAAGGTTCTATGGTAAAGGTTCTATGGTAAAGGTTTTATGGTAAAGGTTCTATGGTAAAGGTTCTATGGTAAAGGTTCTATGGTAAAGGTTCTATGGTAAAGGTTCTATGGTAAAGGTTCTATGGTAAAAAGTCTATCGTTAAAGTTCAATAGTAAAGGGTCATTGCAAAGGGTCTATCATTTACGGTTAAGAATAAAGCCTTTATCGTTCAACAAATTCTTTATTCACGGAAAACTAGAATAAATGAACTAAAATGTGAGAAAAGAGTCTATCGGCTTAAGGTCCAAAAACCTTTAGCCGATAGGACCGATTTGACTGAGGAATTCTTCCAAATTACTGGATAATTACTTTACTATATATGCGCTTCAATAATTATAACAGTAACTAACATGACTTATATAATTATTAATCATAATTTTATATAATATCTATAATACCAATTAAGTCATTATTTTCTATTGAGTTGATCATACATAAAAGTCCTATTATGAAATTAATCTGCCAATTAAATAGTTATGAATATGACAGCAAAACGCTTTATTCGACATAAATTAAATTACCTTTTTATGCTGTTATTGTAACCATTTTACGTATAAATATTGTCGTACATTTCATAAAATATGCAAGAATGTAATTGAAATGAATAACAATATTAGAGCTGTTATCAAAATAGTACATATTTTAAATTGAGTCTAATTTAACTATAGTTAAAAATACAAGTAATTCGTAATTTTATATATGAAGGACAAATATTTTTTACTCACCGAAAGTGTATGTCCAGCGAAAACTTCATTGTTGATCATTCTGATTCATTCACATTATTTACATTCATTGCATACATTCATTTTGAACTTGAAATTCATTCATCAACTATAGCATATCAATTGTCTGGCTTTTTAATTAGAGCTTTTTCTAAATGTACATAAAAGATATAAACGGTTTGTTAAGTTCTCTCAATTAAGTTTTTGAAGGAGATATCCTATATAGCTACGTATTGTAATTAAGTTTTCTGATCAGTGTTTTGTCACTATTAAAGCAATTATTGTCCTGCTTAAAATTAGGGAAATTAGGTATATAAAATGAATTGACTATATCGTAAAACTAACAATAATTTCGATATAGTTAATTAAATGTTTTTTGAGCTTATGATATAAATCTACTGAAAAAAAAAATAGAAAGTATGACTCCCATCATTTCAACGAAGAATGAGTTGAGACACTAAAGTACATCGCACTGAGACACTTTCATGCTTTACATGAGTAAAGTTAAATTCCTATGGAATAACATCCTCTATAATGAATGCAATGTCATGTTTAAGGAAAATACCTTATATAGTGATTTTTATTTATTTAGTCAGCCATGAATGGCCATCTGGTTTAAGAAACTGATCAGATCACTACACAAGATTTGTTTATAGATGAGTTCTACTGTATATCAAAATATTTATAGTTAATATCCTTAATTAAGCGTTATATTATTGTGACATTTAGCTTATAGGGCGAACATGAAATACCTACATCTTGTATCAGATTGGGAGCATGAGAGATAAAAAAGTAACTGATTGTTTTCTCTAATTAATCTGCAATATATTATAATTCAATATATTAATCCTTCAATATACTGAGTTATTAAAAAATGAAAATTTAGAAATAATTTAATCAACAAACACACCATTCACCAAACAGTCATCAAAATGTGGAGATCTTCTTTACTGGTGCAACATCTGAAAAGAAAAGAAATAAATAATTTATAAAGATCTGTAATATCATATATAGTTAACATAAAAAAAATTAAAGAAAATTTAAATTGAAATTAAAGTTACGGAAAAGGAGCTAGGGAAAACTTATTTATTTATAGACTATACTTATTTGATTTTAACAAGTAAATTCACAAGAATACAGAAGCAATAATCTAGGTACAATAAAAACTTAGATAAATTTGGTCAACATAAACAAAACTTCCGCATTATAGCTACAATATTTTTTAATTAAATATATTTTATAAACGAGTTATCTTATGGTATATAAAAAATCCATTACTTATCAATCGCCCAGTAGTAATGCACATAGGAATAAAAAAAATACATATTTGATCTGTAAGCCATGGATAAATCTCAAACGGAGACCCGTAAATATTTTTAAAATTTATAGAGGATATTTATTCTTCCATGTACGTAATGGGCTTTCATTTTATGATATATTTAAGTATAACATTTGCAAACATTAAATATTTTTCAATAGTTTATGTCTACAAACAATATAATAGATTAACCTAATCCATAAATGCGGATGAGAGCTATTGAAGCAATAAATCATAGGGATGACAAAGCAATGGCACTCTCAGTCGTGATCTCCATATTTTAAAAGCTGAATTGCACTCGTCATGACAGCGAAGGAGAAATTCCCATTGATTCGATATGGCTTGAATGCTCGGCAAAGATGTTCGACAACGACTTTCAAATGATTTTGTGGTCGATATGTTCTCATTGAGATTCGAATAGAATATTAGACGGTAGAAAAAGAACGTGATTGAATGACGGTATATGTTAATGGGGCTTGTGACATTGCTGTTATGTTTTAGAGGGTGGTGACATTGCTGTTATGTTTTAGAGGCTGGTGACATTGCTGTTATGTTTTAGAGGCTGGTGACATTGCTGTTATGGTTTAGAGGCTGGTGACATTGCTGTTATGTTTTAGAGGCTGGTGACATTGCTGTTATGGTTTAGAGGCTGGTGACATTGCTGTTATAGTTTAGAGGCTGGTGACATTGCTGTTATGTTTTAGAGGCTGGTGACATTGCTGTTATGTTTTAGAGGCTGGTGACATTGCTGTTATGTTTTAGAGGGTGGTGACATTGCTGTTATGTTTTAGAGGGTGGTGACATTGCTGTTATGTTTTAGAGGCTGGTGACATTGCTGTTATGTTTTAGAGGCTGGTGACATTGCTGTTATGTTTTAGAGGCTGGTGACATTGCTGTTATGTTTTAGAGGCTGGTGACATTGCTGTTATGTTTTAGAGGCTGGTGACATTGCTGTTATGTTTTAGAGGCTGGTGACATTGCTGTTATGTTTTAGAGGCTGGTGACATTGCTGTTATGTTTTAGAGGCTGGTGATCGAGATTACTGATACTATCGAAGCTAACCATTTTTTCTTTTCCCCGCGTGGAAGAGTGAGGGAAATTTCTCGCTAGCGAAGGATTGCAAAGGACGAGTGATTTCAGACTCCTTATGACTTCTTACATTCCACACTCACCTTTCACGTCTTGAACAAACATAATGTCCCACGTCTGCCGCAAGCCGGATGTAACGTAAAAATTAACTCTGTACTTTCTTCCATATACCTCCAAAAATTGAGAGCAGGAAGAGCAATAAATATTGTCTGGTATCTTATAATCCATCTCTTCAGGTAAATAAAACACACTTCAAGACATGGCACAATATGAAAGGTAATTCCGATCCATATAAAAGAAAATGGCTCTCTTTGACCGGAGAAATAGAAAGGAGCTTTTTCAGTTCAAAGCGGAGTCGTTAGGTTTGAACTATATCACTACTTTATTTGATGGGACAAGGCAATGAGACTGATTATGAAGATATACTGAAACTATATTAGACGATAATAATGAGAGATAATTATATTATATACGTCTAGAAGAGTCAGTATAGTGTTTATTTTTATTTTTTCTTAATGATCAGGAGGCAATAAAATCCCTATTCAGTTATAACAAGTGCCCATTTTTTCGATTTGAGTAAATCAGCTCCTTCTTTATGTAACACAATAATTCTTCTCAATCTAATGCGTATATTTAAAGTGTAATATATTCCGTATAACTCTGACAAGAGGAACTTTTGCTCATAAATATCGGAACTAAGTTTTGGTTTACTGCGATAAGGTAGATGCGGGGCTTAAATGGCCTATTCGTCTCAACTTCATATTTAGGTGTGGAAAATAAATTCAACTCTTTGTGATTTTCAAAATAACTGAAAACAAATTATATTCCCATTTAATTATACACTACTGTAAATATCAGGAGTTTCCTAACGTATAAATATACCATTTTTTAAATATTTTGTGAGACAATATTTTCTCATCAAAAACAGTCATTTTTTTCGCTTTCGTTTATTTATACTTTCCATAAGCTATGAATTTACATTTCCTAACTCATCGGTTAAAAGTCAAATTGCAATGGTATAGCTGTAGTCCCGCGGCTAGAGCCGTTCGGCTCTATTTTTAAAGTTGAATTCCAATGGCTCTCCTTTTGGACTGCTATCGGATATATCCCATGTACAACTTTTCAATGGAGCGTCCACAGCCGTACGGCCAAAGTGGCTCAAGGGCAGCGGCTCAAGCCTCTGCGTCTATTAGTAATTTGTACAGTTCCATTATTTTTTGGAAAACTGACAAAATTTGCTGTTATTTCACGTCTCTTTGGTATTGTTTCCATTTAATATAATATTGATAAACTAATTGAACATTAATAAATTGTTTATTAATTTTAATTAAGAAATATTAATAAATAAATTAACAATAATAATATAATTAATACTAATAAATTAATTAATACTAATAAATTAATTAATACTAACAAATTAATTAATACTAATAATTTAATTATCATAATTAAATAATTTAACATTAATTCATAAATTAATATTAATGAATAAATTAATATTAATGAATAAATTGATATTAATGAATAAATTAATTAATTAATTAATTAAGTGCAACTGACTGTTGAAGAGCGGCTCAAGCCGCTTCCGTCGTCGCATTGGAAGTCCATCTTAAGAGGTATCAAAAATTACCAAAACCTTCCAAAGAAATTAAAAAAAAAATCTAAAATTCTATTTCATAATATTATTAAAAAACCATTAATACTTTCAATTAGAATATTTTTTGAAAAAATGTAACTAATTAAAACAACGTTCATTATTTATCAATCTGCAACACAATAGTTTGGTGACAAATTCTTACAGAGCTCTAAACGATTCTTCAAATGATTAAATATATTGAGGTTTAATTTTAATTTCTTTAGTCTATTTCAGTTCTAAAGGTTGATAACAGTAAGAAACTCTTACGTTGAACTTTAATTAGATTTAAATTGGCTTCGGATGTGCTAAACTACCTCTTTAACACAGGATTTAAGTTAAGTAATATTATACTCTACACGTGTACAGGGTATCACAGAAATAACAAACCTATTCTAATTTCATAAATGATTATAACGTATACCAGCATTTTTTCGAATGATATCAGTTGTAACGACCTAGATTTTTACTTCGTTCCTAAGTAGTAATTTATAAAATGGTAGTTACTTACCAAGGTACACACACTATCAATAATTATCGGCTATATTATAGGCTCAGGATTATCAAATTCTAAACACCTTTGAAAACGATTCTTCCGAGTAAATAAAGTCGCGTGGTCTTTCTGTTCCCTTATGATATTTCTACAGAAAAATACACTCTTTCTCATAATTACTACCAAATAAAAGTATAATGCACATTTCACAGAATTAGAAAGAAAAGATAGTTCTGAAAATAGAATTAATACAGGTATAATAATTCAAGTGAGATATTACTGAGATCGATCTTTGATCTCAATTTTAAAGCGTAATCCCCAGGATTATTAAGATCATTAGAAGTAGAAACAATAGTCCTCGTATCTTTAGTATCATCCCACATAACGTATCATTGACATCATCTTTTGCATTCAAATACAATTTTATTTGCATATCTTATGCCTGAATATCGATGGGCAAGCAGCCGCTATGGCCAAATGTTTATTTGTGAGAAAAGGATCTATCATTCAATAGATTCTCACTGTCAAGGAAGAATTTGTTTGTGTAAATGTAATTCATCGTGATCGAATAATAGATCTCGTGAGTGGTAGTTAAACATGATTAGGAATAATCATTGATTAAGATTAAGAATAATCATTCTTAAAACATTGGATCGTTCTTCAGCCTATTTTTCCTTTCATGAATTTATTGCAATAATCTTCCATTGTTTCACAAAGTTACTAAAATAATGTTTGTGTTAACTTCCTCAAATGTCCTCCATTAGCTACGTATATGCATATTTATGAACATGTTTTCAAGTCCTTACCTGAGTGTGTAATTAAATTCAGTGAGCATCCTTAGAAGATCATCAGAAATTTAATCTACGATGAAAGAAGGTCTGAACTGCTTATAATTGTTAGAGGTGGATAAGATTGTGGAGCGAAAAACTTACTCGAAAATAATACTCGAATTTAAAATGTAATAACTTCTCTTTCTATAGATTTATTGTATCAATAACTAGATGATTATTTCATAATTGATTAAAAGATTATAGTGTTATTTTAAACTCAATTAAAGTTCTTTCTATAAAAATATTGTGGAATATTTTCAAATGCTATTACTTTCATCTAACTTTCTTCTATACATGTGAAATTTATTAGTTTTAAGAACATCGCTAATAAATAAATAAGAAAATAAATCAGTTCTTTGTTTCAGATGCAATGGAATCACAGAAATAAATCTTGATGAGATTAACTTACTTTTCTTCCTCCATTTTATTTTTTGGGAATTATTCTCCTGATGATCGCAGGTGTAATTGAAGATGGAATTAGTTTTAATTACTAAACTGGATCTTAAATAACGAGTTCATATTTTTCCTTAGGAGTTTAAAAATAACAGAAGAGGAATTAAACTTGTCTCAAAACTTATGATAGAATCATGTTATAAACTTTAAATTTTCTGACATAGTAATTGCTAAATAATTTCAGTTAAATTTCTGCACACTATAATAATATAAATTAAAAGTTAAAATTACTCGATATATAGTTTTCTTTTAACAATTACTGAATAAATCAGATCTGTAGTAGTATATTAGTTACTATATATGTAAAAAAAAATAGTTGTACTTTATTGAAGAAACAATTCTTGCACGTGGAAACGGGTCTATAATATTAATATTTATCGAACATAAATTTATTGAACTACATGAGAAGTATCGTGAATACCAAAACTAATAAAGTCACCTAAAGAAATAATAAATAATACAGAGAGTGCATTCGAATAAATCAATATTCAGTATCAATATCCTAATTTTGACTAATTTTAAATTATATAAGTAAAAATTGATTTATTCGAAATCTCTTTCTGTATTATTTGTTAATTCTTTATCTGACTTTATTAATTTTATTAAACTATAAAACGATAAAACATCACCATTACAGTATGTGAAGATTATTGTTCTGAACCCCCGGTAGTTTTTTGTTGTATCAAAAAGTTAAATTGGTAAAGTTAGAATAGTTTCCCATTCCTATAAAGGTCAAACTATCTTTAAATATTATAAATGATATTGCTAATTTTAACGGTTTAAGTTATACTCGAAATGATATATGGATAGAGTAATTTTAATAGCAATTGAAGATGGCAATTCATTCAATATTAGGAGTATTTGAATAGAATTTGACTTCAGTAAGATAGATATCTGTACTCACTCGATTATTTAATATTAAATGGATAGATTTAATAAGAAAGTTCTAAATGCATCGATATACATTTTACTACAGTTAATTTAATAAGTATCGGTAATATAATATATGTGTACCACCTCATCTTGATAATTAAAATACATATTTAAAATCAAGTGTTCTATTGGTTTTAATGCACTTCTGTTAACAAAACGATGCAAGATAATGAAAAAAAGAGAATAAAGAAATAGGTAAATTATTACCAGTCATGGAAATTTAAATTATTTATCCAAGTGGATGAATTTCTGCTCCATTTGCTCCTTTCACGTTAATATCTTTTGATAATTTCTATCATTTTTCTCACCGCACGACGATGCATCTAAATATTTTCAAATTGAATTTACTTCATTGATGTCTATTATGAATGTATAGTGTATGAATATAAAGTGCGACCACAAATGCATCTATTGTGACAATTCAAAGTGAATTTCCCTGAATGCATTGTAAAATATTCATGCAGTTTCCGAAGTATTTGATTTTTCTAGACAGTTTATTTCAAAAGAAATGTTCTATTATGCATGAAAAGTTCACAGTTCAGAGAACGAGAATTTATGAGTGCAAAAGGAAATAAAAATTACAAAAGTCGTACTGAATCAGATATTCAAATTGATATAATATTAAATATTAATGGAGTATAATTTTTATAAAGAGATGAGTTTCAAGTGGAATATTAATTGGTATTTAATTTCAAATTAATCAAGAGTATTTATTTTTTATTTTCATGATAGTTCGTACATATTTTTTTCCATCAATTTCAGCATTTACAAAATAATTTTAGTTGAAATTTCAGTCTCTTAATTGAGTTCTTGTTTCTATCTATTCGCATGAATAAGTAAGTCCTCCCCAGATACAGATGATTTTGATCCCCACCTGATCTTCTATGGCCCCACCATATGTGTCTTTCAAAGGACCCTTAATCAATTATTATTTGGTTACACACAGATAATTAGTGTTTAATAATAATCATCATGGGAAGGAGATTCTGGCTTTTGAAAGAATCACGTTATATTTCCTTTATTGAAGCCTTTTTATATTTGTAAAGTCAATGTTACTAAATTCAGTTAATTAAAACAAATTATTTTGATGATGTATCATAAGAAAGGTTGGCATCTACATGATGAGACTAACTGAAATTTCAGAATGTTTTTGTTTTACCTGGAGAAGCTTATTGATCGAGGTACATATTATTAAGTAATATATACATTTTATAATCCATCAATTATATTGAATTATAGGGAATACATTAAGAAGAATGAAGTTTAATGAATTAGCTGCTGATTCTTTATCTAGATAACAATGTCAATAGGTAGTTTGACAATCTTAATACGCATGTTATGATAAAATAAGTCTATCCAGTCATATTTTTATCATCAGATAAAATCTGTATTACTGTTATTGAATTATTATGTTCAATTGAACAAAGTGTATTGATAACAAACTCACGCACATTCAATTAGGAAATGGAAGTTCTGAATAAGACCTCACCGATTGCCGCTGGTGTATGAAGACGTTCAATTTTTATGGCTGCACAAACCCCTTGGGATTGCATGTAACGAACACGCCATGGATCTGGTCATAATATGGACTCATTTCACCTAACGGTAATGATTATTGCACACGAGTTGCAGTGTTTAGAGAGATGGTAAGCAATGGCCTCGACTTGATAAATACTGAGAAAATGAGGAATAATGGTACATTTCTAGACACAAACAATATGGTTATTACAGTAAAACTCCTCTATAGTGAACTTCAACTAGTTCACTATAGAGAGGGGATATAAGATATGAATAGAAAACTGCCCTTTCCATGGGTGACTATACAAAATATTTTCTTTCTTCTTGATATAAATTCATTATACAGGGTTTTTCATTTCTCATAAATCTAAAAATCAGGATTGTTCACTATGCATGACTTCACTATAGAGGATTTGTACTGTTAGATCACCTCTTTCATGATATACAACTAATTTACTATATACAGATTCATAGAAAACTTATAGTCATTTATGGCAGACTAAACTAACTATGTTCATTATAAACGGGTAAGTTCACTGTACATGACATTACTATACAGAATAATTCACTATACAGGACACTACTATACAGGATGGTTCACTATAGAGGATTTCACTATAAAGGTGTTCTACTGTATTTACAAATTCAATCACTAAATTTGATAACTCAGAAAAGTATTAGGAATTCTAAATTATTGATAATAAAATAATTATTTTGTAATATGTGTTTAATGGAAGTTTGGTGTAAGATCAGTGTCAAATAGCAATGTCTTAAATTGAAATGGTTTCGATTGATTTAAACTGAAAATACCACTAAAGAGCAGAAAATTTTTTTAGGTATATGAAACACAATTTTAATGTAAAAAATTATTAATTACATAACAACAAAATTAGATAGAGATGCCTATACTATACCTACCTCGAAACTAAAAGTATAATTAAAATGTTGTCTAGACAACATTATTGAATTAAAGGTGGGATTCCGTTAATACATCCATATTTACAATAATTTTTTATTTAAAAGTAGAATAAATTTGAAATAGGTAATAGTCATCTTTAGAAGCTATACCTATAGCCTAGAGCAGTGGTTCCCAGAATTTCATTTCTTACGAACCTAAACTAAAAATGATTGAATATCCAACGACCACCTTTCATATTTATAACGTGTAGTGTTTATACTCAGGAAATGAATGCAAATTGGTAAATACACATATAGTCTAGTACAGTGGTGAATAAACTACATTGAAAAGCCACTTTTAAAATAAAAGAAAACTATACAATTACTGAAGTTAGTCCAAAATACCTTTTGGTTCATAGGTTCACAGTGGACCAGGTAGAGAACCACTGGCCTAGAGTAATAAGCTGCTCGAATTGCTGTAGCTAATATTACATTGCAGCAAATGAAATTATCGGATATTCTTATTACGACTCCCAATTAATATTTAAATTATAATTTAGTTCCATTTAGCATGCGTAAAAAAATAATATTTAAAAACTCCATTGAGCAAAACCCCGAAATTAAGAAATAAGATATTCAGAGTTTATTTAATACTTTTCAGTGCTGAGTTTTAATGCCATTATTTCGATACCTGCGTTAACTCAATGGGCTGAAAATTGTTCAGGTGAATGACATCGACATAGCCTCTTTTGAAAATGGTACTCTGTATGTATTTGTAACAATGCATGCATTTAAAATTAAATACTATATATGTAAAACCATAATTTGTATTTTGAGAAATGTATTTTGGGTATAAAGCATTTATTTGGTGTGTAGAAATACCGTTTTTAAAATAACAATTCAATAATATGGATGATTGTGATATTAATATGACTTAAGTAAATTGAAGAAGTATCGTAAC
Source organism: Caprella mutica (assembly GCA_947561585.1). Lineage (NCBI taxonomy): Eukaryota > Metazoa > Arthropoda > Malacostraca > Amphipoda > Caprellidae > Caprella > Caprella mutica. The sequence continues at coordinate 150,394 of CANNZV010000506.1, read as the reverse complement.
CCCGATTATTAATTATATTATACTAATTTAACAATCTCAAAACCATTTGAAATAGGTACCCATTATTTAATGTATTGAAATTAAGATTAATTGTGAATTAATTTAAATATATAAATTCAAAATATGGATAATTGGATATCTTCGGGCAAAATAGAATTAAAAAACGAAATTGGAATTGGAATATATTTTATAGTTTAATATAACAGTTTTTGTGTAAGAGATCATTCAGAAAAATACATAAATAAATATATATTCAATTTACATCAATTATTATAAATAGTTAAAAACAAAAGCTGCATTTTGAGAGAATATTACCGTGTAAATTATTTCAATAGAATTAGGTAATACTCTTGATTTGAATATATATTTCCAGATATTTTATAAAATTATTGTTTAGAGCCAACATTATCACTGTCAGTCACCACATCAGTGCCAATCCTCCGTAAAAAAGATTTCAAAAAAAGTTTGATACTGATGAGCTATAAGAAAAATATTTTCTCTCTGTATCACATCATAGAAAACGCTGAATGACTGACTGATTGGTGCTTAGCATTAATCACGGTTACAGAACTTACTGTTCACTGATTTGTCTTTCCACTTCGCGCCAAAACATAATATCTAATTATTGTTTTGAATAATTATATAGTGTCTGAATTACCATACTTGAATGAAAATGATCTCCAACTTTATTTAAAATTTAATCTGTAAAGCAACAGCAATCAATCGACATGTAGCTTGCAAATGGGTGACATATAACTATCACTATACTCAGCAATCATTAGTGTTAAATAAATCAATATTAATAGTGATATACAGCGTAATTCTATTCCTGCCATATACGAAACCGTCGCCAAACAATAAAATCTCATATATTCTGGAATCATTGCTCACTTGATACTGAATACCAGGGAATGTTCAATGGGACACAATAAACCTTGCAATTCAATCAACTTTCCTCAAATTGACAAATTACTGATATATTCGTTTTTCAAGAGGAAGTAAAGATTAATCTGTGACGGATTCCGTTGGGTTCATGCAGATATTGCGTGGAAATTCATCAGTAGTTTTAGTTATAAATTAAATTACAATTATTAATAATCGGGAGCTTATGTAAAAAGGTTTGAGGTCACAAAACCGAATTGCAAATCAAGAACTCAATGAGAGTCTAATTTGTTCCACTGACAAGTCATTATTGAAATCCGATTGGAGGATATGAAGATCGGCTTAGTGATCCGGTCGATATCGAAGAACCTGTGATGAATCTCATTGCATCAATGTAATCGATGTATGCTGATTGCTGAATATCATTAAAATCTACCCTTACTCATCCGTTTGTTAGTTACAGTGTATTCAATGAACCTAACTCATTATTCTGATCACATTCTGTGATGGAGTATTTTCAACCTTTTACAATGGGAATACATTTTTTTAAATTTAAAATTTTATAAACTACTTCTATTGTGTCTAGTTATTAATAAATAGTTAGTATACATATGTACTAATTTTAATTAGCATTTAAATTTGGTGATTTTTTAACAAGTGAAGCGATATTCACATTCGTCTTTAGCTCCACAGTCCACACATTCAATTTATAACAGTATAGTTCGATCTAAGCAATATTTATGTGTTAAAATACAAAAAATTCCATTTCTAATTGAGTCATGTTCATGTTTCTAGTTATATTATGTTGTTGCAGTGCCATAGTTCCAATAATATAACAATTTCCACTTAAAATACATCAGTCATAGAATATAACAAATCTTAAGAAATGAAAGAGAAGTGTTTAATATTGGTATCTCAGAGCAAAATACAATATCTCTCACTTGGCTCCAATATTACTGCAACGAATTGGTACTCTATAAACGTTGCCGTTCATTGCTTTATCAATTGTCTTTGGTGTTACGATATTTATTTACTGGTGGATATTTGTTTTACATTATAGTGCAGTGTATGTTATTATGTGATTAAATGTATTTTTTTCTTCTATGTATCTTCAGATGTAAAAATCTAGAAGAACGAAAACACGAGATTGAAGCGTCAAATTAGGGCGCATCTACAAAAAATAGAAATCTATCTTTACGGAATCTTCTTCTGTATTACACAGCAGCACGAATTAAAGTTCTCAGTCAACTCAGCGACTAAAATTCTGGTAAAATTTTTATTGGGAATATAATTTGGTTTATAATGTTTGGTAAATGCAATTATATAAGTTCTGGTACGTATAGCGCTACATACATTAACAAAAAAATTGTATCTTCAACTGTGGACAAAACAAATCTAGGGAAGGACGATGAACATGAAAACATATATCCACAATGTACACTGTACAGTTATGCAGTAGTTGTTTCAACAATTATTTTCAAATTCAATTAATTAATTCTATCATGCCGACCAGTGTAATTAAGGAATATGAAACATTTATTTTCATATTCAACAAGAAAATTTCATATTTTCATTTTGAAAATAAGTTAATCACTTTAAATTTCAAAATACATCGATATAATGATATTAATTATTCCTCAAATGTTGTATAACAATAGTTTGCACATACGGTAAAAAAATTCTATACTATATAATTATGGTGGACCGAAAATTGGGCAAAGACAATTGGACCCCAAGACTATAGAGCCCATGAAAAATGGGCTTTATTGTAGTTACCAGGGTTGGGACAATATTATCAATAAAATATATTATTTATATTCTTTCGAAAAATAGTCTCTATGTTCTGTAAATGTATTCTTTTATACTCTGAAATATGCATTATATTCTCTAAAAATATACTATATATTTTTTTTCCTCAATTCATAAAAGTGCTGTAATTCGATTAATAAATATGATTAGGTAAATATTAGCCAGCCCTTGACATCATATTGGGATAAGAAAATCATGTTTCGGTGCAATGGAAATCTTTGAAGGTTTTAAATAAGTTGTATTTATCAGAATCATGTCATATGGAACCAATGTGTACACTGTACATCGTCTGACAAAGTTCAGTCACAATAAAATTTAGTTAATAAAATTTGTAAATTTTAAAGATTATTAGTTACATCAAACTAAGAAAAATTGAATAGTTGTTTGGATATATTGAGATAATGAGGATGATGTTTGTAGTATTAATTTATAAAAAAATTCAATACTGAACAGTGTATAGGTTTTTACAAATTCACATTATAACCTATATTTGTCCTGAATGTTCCAATATTTTCGGCATTTCTTGGTGGGCAACAGTCTTCTAAAATACCTGCATTCATATTTTTTACTGTTTATTCTATTGTTTCTTCTTCTTAAATTCTTCTTCTATATTGACTACATCCTAACACAATCACAACATAGGAGTTCACTATATAGAATCTCTACAGTATCTAGAAGTTTTTCTGCTTAAATGTTCTATTTTTGAACAAGAAAATATAATAGTTAGTAGTTTCATAATAAATAGTACTAGATTATATTTCTATGCAAAATGCATATTTTCACAATCCTGGTTATTACAATAGCAATGGACTTCAATTAACTTAATACAGTAGACTCAGCTCAATTGTATTGGGGCCCAATTGCATATAGCCCAATTGTATGGTGCCCAATTGTCATGGGGCCCAATTAACCTTGGCCCAATTGTCAGTGCAATTATTATAATTATATATGATCTATAACACTGTTTAGCAGTACCTGGTGTATTGTACATACGTATGTGATCAAAGTAGTAGGTATGTATCTGTAGGGAGAGATGCAAATCCCATACAACACTGCAATGAACTCCAATATACTATCCGGCTACAGAACAGTACAAAGACAATGCGTCATTAGAGTGAGAATAGCCTTTCTTCAAAGAACATGCATTGCGTCCACTATGTAAGCCCAATTCATAAGATCAAAGGAGTTAATTGATTGTCAAGTCGTAATCATTCAGTTTTATCAAACATTAACTGATTCATGCCGCAGTAAGGTAGCACGATATCAAACAATGAAACTAACGATCTTCTGACTTCGAATTAGCATTTTAACATTAGAAAGGTGTTTTACAACACGCACTAGCTATATATTACGTCTCACCATGACTCAAGCGAGAAGTAAGACTGGTTAGCTACAGAGAAATTATTAAAGAAATGAGGTTATTGAAAAGGCCATTACTACATGTGTGATATGATGAGATAATGAATGAGTGTATTTCGTAGTTAGATTTAAAAGAAACAAGAAACAAGATACGTTACTTTAATTAATGGGTTTCTTATACTATAAGAAAGTATACTACAAATAGAACTAAAGGCAAACGCTCATAAATTTACTGTCCATACTTAATATTTTAAACTCTTTGCGAACTGTATACGCAGAGGAAAATATTAATGAACGTTCTATTATTTCAAGCGTGGAAGACTTCCATATTAGATCTGTCAAATCAAACAAAAGATATGAAATTAATGATTAATAATTAATAATGAATATTGAAATCAATTTATGTATAATTCAAAATCCCTTTTAAAGTTCCTTTTCAAATTCAATTGATATAGTACAATTGATTTTTAATTAGTCCACCACGGATCAATCTCACTGCATAGTGTAATTTACAACAGTGCCAATGATGAATATTCTCATCACCAGAGAACAGCTGCCTAATATTTATACGCAAAGGAATTAGAGAAACTTTGAAGAAAATTATTCATATTTTAACCCGAGTCTTGACAAACTTCCATCAGCGGAACACGTCCACACGTAATAACTTTCAATGAAAAACACACATTTGGTGCAAAGTTTAGTTGAACAATAGTGGAATATAGAAAATAAGGAGCACTGTTTTAATGGCGAATATTGTGAAGCATGAAATTAAGTAGATAATAATTAGCGTGAAATATATGGTAATAATAATTATTGCAGTTGTGTAGGAAGAGGTATTATCTGAAAATATAACTATTCTTTAGGACTTAGGTGGTTTTTGCAACCAAATTACGTCTATGATTTTGATTACAAAGTCTTATCAATATTTTTGTACTGTACTCTTTCTTATATCCACAATAAAAGTATGTACAGTTACATATTTAATAATTTAATGTTTTCATCAATGCAAATCAATATCTTTTTTCAATCAATACAAATTATTTTATCATTTCAATTAATGCAGGATGTAATTTCTCTAATCATTTTGCCGTAAAGCACATGAAATTCGATAGCAAATATTTGTTTCTATATTTTTTATTAATTAATTAATTTACTAATTTTAAGTCCAGATAAAAAAGATTGGTGGCCGTTTTAATTTCGGATAGGTAAAATTAATTCAAAAGTAAATATTCGGGTGAAGGTATGTATATAACAGGAGAAATCTTATCACAATGCAGGCTTTTATTTACAGTTATGCTAATTGAGAACGGATATGAAATGTTTGTTTATTAAATTCTAATTGGAAAGCAAAACTAAAAGTGTCATTTTATTTTTGTTCAGCGTCAGGTTAGTGTTTCGTGGGAATTTCAGATTACTGATCCTAGATCGTATCTCTTAAACTTTATTTGGGAAACTCCTTTTTTCAAAGTTCCCATGGATAGAACCTTTGAGTAACAATAAAATCATGAATTCACATTTTAGCAAATATTATTGATAAAAAAATCTAGCTGAAATAAATGAAATCATGACAATGGTCTTCATACAGTATTTTATTTTGTGAATGAATGTAATTTATTTGCATTCATTCACACAACCAATTATTATCAGCAACAATTTGTGAGTTCAAAACAATTTGTGAAAAACAAGAGAAACATTTTACTCACAAAAATGAAACAATGAAACAATGAAACAATTTTATTCATAAAAAGGTATTACATACATTAAATCTGTAATTGCGTAAATAATAACTAAAAAGATTCGAATTTAGTTATTGCGTAAATAATAACTAATAAAAGACAGTTATAGATAAAATTTTATTTAACCCATTATAGGGAACTACATTATTAGATGTCTATAATGTTTTTTTCTTGAAAATTATGAAGGTTTATGGAAATTTTATAAAAAGAACTACAACGTAATGATAATTTGCCTTAAATGATTATATGTAATATATTTAATCTCAGTCTAAATTCCAAGTAAATGAAACACTTACTGAATGTCCCATGGTGTGCTGATCATTTATGGCTTCCAATTTAGTCTTTTTTGTTGAGCGAAACATAAAACTATAGCAGCTTTTCACCACGATTTTCTCGTCCGAGATTAAAACTTCGTGATATTGGCAGCAATCTTTGATCCTCTCTAAGTTTCATCAAACAGCTAATTGGAAAAGTTGGAGGAATTCTCAACTATTTCACTCGTGGAGCTTATCTTCTTTGTAGAATGTGAGAAGTAGGAGCTGTAACTCATTTAATGTACGATTGTATGGAGGACTGGTGTATGTGAGCAATTAGATTATAATAAAGTAGAACTCTCCTCCATGGTGGACTCCTCTATAGTGAGTGAATGTACAGTCTAGAGTAAGAGAGCTAACCCGTATAGTGAACAAATTTTCTTTAGTCTACCATGAATGGCCAGTAGTTTTCTAAAACCTATGGTAGCCTGAAAAAAAATTTGTTCACTATAACGGGTAGTTCTCTTAGTCAGAACTCTTCACTCATTATAGAGGAGTTCTACTGTAGTGTCTATATGTATATGATATATTGCTATACAATTATCGTTTTTATTGACTATCTATAATGATGTGCATTGTGCAACCACGTAATTATCCGTAATTATCCGAAGACACAAAAAATGCTATCATAACGAATACCACAATATGCAGTAAATTAGAAAGTACTAAACTTATTTACATGATCATGTCAATTAAGAAACTGTATACATAATATATGGAATTTACCTCCAGTTGGTTTGGTTATTCTCACTGATTGTTTGGAATGCATATTTTATCACTGATTCTAACACTAATTTTTTTTCATTATGTGTAATGATTTATATATTAGAGTGAATCTATTCATGACTTGTTTTCAATTTAAAAACAACTGAACATTTTCATGATTCCGTATTAAATTATGGTATTTTACGAAAAAAAAACTATTAAACATAATTTCTGGAAGCAACGATACTCGGGCCAACTTAAATACGGAAAATATGTAAACTACTATTATTCAGTCCAAATCATAAACGTACTTATTGATTTTGATGGTTTCTAAATAATCATAACATTTTACTGAATATAAGACAATTCAGAGTGAATCAGCGGTATAATAATCCCACTGATAATTGCGTTATGATACTTATTATAAATGCTTCAAATTCTAGATTAATAAACTGAAATCTAGGCTTTAAGGTAAGGATTCTATTCTTCAATTATTATTCATAAACTATTCCTTTCAATTTAATTCATTTTAAAATAATATATAACAAGATATAGGTGTACATTCCTGCTATGTAATCAAATATAGTACTATAAGTTTACAAAATTGATATCAAATTTGAGCGATTATATTTACGAATAGTAACAATTAAATGTGTATTTAGGATTAAATTACAGTACTACTAGTAGCTTTTAATAGAACATCTCTATTGTGGACTCGTTTATGGTCGTTTATGGTCGTTTGATGGCAAACTAAAACTTTCCCTATTTGGGGTAGTTCTCTTACTCATGACTCTACATTCACTATAGAAGACTCCACAATAGAGAAGTTATACTGCATATAAAGAAACAACATTATAAAAAGAATAGCACAGATATTAAACTTAGCTAATGATTTCAAAATGAAAATCTGAAGCAGACTATTTTAAATTTTGTCTCAAATCGAACTCAAATTTGGAACCAGAAAATCACCAATTTTGTTACAGAATTATTCTCTGTTTATTGAAGAACTAAAATAGGAAGTTTTGGAAGAGACACAGATTTAAAGCTTATTTTTATTAAATATTTGATAAATATTATTTTAGATAGTTTAACTTAATAATGCCTAATGGTTAAATCCAAAAGATAAAATTCTAATATTCAAGTTTTTTTGTACTACAGAGAGTAATAATTTAGCGTATTTAATCTTATCTAATACTTTTTATCGCCAAACTTCTATCCAAAGAGGGTATTACTTTTAATCACCAAAAGTAGTGGAGGTATTTATAAATCGAAAAAGAATTTCGGGGATTAAATATAAATTAAGGGCAATTAAATAAATTGCTGGTTATCAAAAGCAATTTAAAATATAATGGATACAATTTATTAGGAACTATTCATTTCAAATTATATCATATTACTTTCGGTTTCTAACATAGTTAATCATTTCCTTGGTTTAAATAATTATTTTAAGATAAAAACTCATCGAAATAATTGTGAAAAGAAAAATAATTCATATATGAAATTATATGATAAATTGAAATAATTTAATATCAAACTATAGTCCATAGTTATTGTGCTCGAAATTTTGGCTAAAATTGAACGTCTTTCAAAGTTTTGCTCGATAATAACCAATATAGGAGTTTTTAAGAGCGCTTCCTTCCTATTTATGTTCGATAACGATAGGATCAAACCTGTCCAATTTGGGAAAATTATTAGCAATGCAGAAGATTTAGAAGCTCTATAAAGTACCATGGATAAACAAAATGACTTTCCAACTTACTTTGAATATATTGTACATAATTTATGAGCATTGACTTCCTCAATATTATTCAACTAATATTGAAAGCCATGATTAAGTGTCAAATAGGTAAAGGAACTAAATATACTGCTGATACCTTTTACTCACAAAATAGAATATTTGATAGAACCATTACTTTATTTAACCCTCATATCATTTGTGAACTTAATAAAGCATTCTTGGACGGAATATTAATTACAAGATGCAACATCAAATACATGTGCTCAACAATTGATTCAAATTTCAACGAAGAGATAACAAATGTTATCCCTTTAGTTTTCAATCAGGCAATTTCACGGCAGGTAACTCCTATATTGAATTACCAACAACTAGTACTGTAGGACATCACGCTGCACAGTCAAAAAGTTTTCATTTCTTTTCAAGATCAGAGAGCGGCAAACTGAAAATGTTTCAGAAGATCGCATGATATGAATTTTTACCTTCAATCTGCGACATGTGTTCCAATTTAGTTCGTTCCTTTCATGCTTAATGCATCCCTTGATTTGGTTATGCACAGCTAAAAAAAAGATATTCTTCAGCAAATTGACGTGTATTTAGTTTTTGAATTATGTAGAGGATTGTTGTGAATTGAATATTCAGCTAAAATATTCAGGTGGAATTTAGAGTCAAAGTGAGAAAAATGATACTAATGGTTTACTGATATTTTATTCATACTAATTAATCTAGGAATGTGTGTAGAAATACCTTTGTAATATTTCAACCGGCAGCTAATCATTTGATAATTGGTTCTTCTATCGAACAAGAACTATAGATATGGTATTGTTTGTACCTTTTCAGTTTATCATCTTTTCTCTAGTTAATTCAGTTAATTTAGTCCTGCATTTCCATGTTTCAGTGTATGTCAGGCAGGAGAATCACTCGAATCTTCTCTACGATTGTCTACAGCCCATAGGAAGGTCTCTGAAGTGCTTTCAGCTATTAGGCATATTGAACGGGAATTCCTAACCAGATATACATATTCTCACTCAATATTATATAGTTTATTATTAATCAAATGGAGTAATTTACCAGCAGTTCTACGATTGAAATGGGTGTTAGTTAATTTTATTCTATTTGGCTTATTAGCACCTTGAAGTATGTAAAGTGAATTTTAATTTGGCTAGCTTGATTTATAATTGATGGGGATAATAGTTTTAGTTGAATAAATTATATGATATTGCATAGTCAATTATTAAAAACTATGATATCTTCCATCATGGTTACTCTAATATCAAAAATTAATTACATAAACAAATTACTATATTTATAATTATTTATATATACATTTTCCATAACAAATCGCAGTTTCAAAATACTCTTGATGAAATATTTCTATCTGATATTCTATAACTTTATTTATTTCACAAATTCAAATATGGCCATAGATAAGAAATACGATTCTAATTAAACCGACTGTTCAAATTACTGAGCTTTAATTAATTGTGAAGTAACTTTTATAAATTTAATAAAGTTAAAAAAAACAGGTGCAGGTATTTTTTAAAGAAAGACAGGGAATGACTTAATGCCATTATCAAATTTGTTAATTCCATCAAATAAGTTCGTGAAAGTTTTGGACTAACTTTCTCATCTTTTACTGAATGTTCATCAGAGAGAAGTGAGAGCTTCAAAAAGTAAACCATGTACATGTACTATAGAGTGGTGAAGCAGTCATATGACTACCTACTGCAGTCATATGACTACCTATTGCAGTCATATGACTACCTATTGCAGTCATATGACTACCTACTGCAGTCATATGACTACCTACTGCAGTCAGTTGACTACCTACTGCAGCCAGTTGACTACCTATACTGCAGTAATTTGACTACCTACTACAGTCATATGACCACCTACTGCAGTCATTTGACTACTTACTGCAGTAATTTGACTACCTACTGCAGTCATATGACCACCTACTGCAGTCAGTTGACTACCTACTGCAGTCAGTTGACTACCTACTGCAGCCAGTTGACTACATATACTGCCTTAATTTGACCACCTACTACAGTCATATGACCACCTACTGCAGTCATATGACTACCTACTGCAGTCATTTGACTACCTACTGCAGTCATATGACCACCTACTGCAATCAGTTGACTACCTACTGTAGTCAATATACTGAAACTTGTTCGGAAGTATTTTTAAATGTCGAAAGCGTTGAAACATGTTCTAACAGGCATTTCAATAATGTATCATTTATATTCGGTAATATCGATAACTGAAGGTTATTTATGATTATTTATATTGCTAGTAAACCCTTAGAAAAAATTCCAACTGTCATTGAAAAATCAATATCAAACTATTAATAAGATACGTCACTATATTTTGAGAAAATTATAGATAGATTTAATTTTTCATAACAGTAGCACCACGTACTGAGAAAAATCAAAACAAACACAAATGATAGACACATGCGTATGATATCGAAAAACTTAGCTTTATTTGGTATGTTTCCATTCATTTTCTTGATTACTTTATATCAAACAATTAAATCTTAATAATTGACTTTCAATTAAAAAAAAAAGATCAAAATAGGTTATTTGTAAACTGATTTTTTACATTTTTAACACTATTGAGTTTGACTGTCAGAATCAACGGGAATGTTTGACTATGTGCTATAAATCACATGTCTTAGTAATAAGCCTACAGTACTGTATTTTTTACAAGTTGTTATTATATATACTAAACTAATGTGTACCAAATTTCAATTTAAATTATTGAATATATAAGGAGAAATAAATACATAGGTATGTAAGACATTGGCAGCTGAGTGAGCTGAACTGTGATTGGGTGGAGTGTGAACCAATCACAGTTCGTGCATGTGTCTGTACTCCATAAAACTGTATATAACCAAACTGTATTTTTACGTTACAACACGTCACCAATGTACAATTAATTCCATAATGTACGTGCTTTACGCTGATTCACGCCGATAAGTAAATTTTTTCAAACTTTTAAATACAAAAATATATTTGGTATTTATGTATGAACAAAGTCAAGAAAGGCCAGTAAATTCGAAGGAATTACATGAAAGATATAAAGTAATTAAAAAAAAATGTGACTAGAAAATGCACGTCAAATTCATTATGGTTCAGGGGATGAAATATCAACATTGAAGTTTTTTTTATGTGTCTCTTAAAACTTTAAAATGTTATCGGATGGTGTGAGTCCAACTACTATTATAAAAGGTACAGTTTTCTTTCAAGTATCATTCTGTTTGTTGAGCCCACCTCCATCCACATTTAAATTTACATAAATTTTTATTCTTTTTCTGTGATTATAACAACGACATAATTGATGGGTGGTGCAACTGGTGAGAAAACGGACAATGAAGTAAGTTCAAGCATTAAAAATATCTTTATTGGACAAAATACACAATAAAAGCAGATATATTTCCAGGTTTTAAGAAAATTCATATAACCATTCCTTTTGTAATTAAACTATTTTCTCCATATTATCAATATTTTATAAAAGGAATAGTTATGTGAATAATCTTAAAACCTAAAAATAGATCTTTTTTTATTAATGGGTATTTTGTTTAATAAAGATATTTTTTCAATGTTTGAACTTTTTTATTGTCCGTTTTCTGATAATTTGCACCACCCATCAATTAAGTCGTTGTTATATTCACAAAAATAATTGAAACTTCTTGAAAATTCAACTGTGAATGAAGTAGATGTCAGCAAACAAAATTATACTTGAAAAAAAACTCTATCTTCAATAGTTGTTCAAATATGCGAATTTAAATTTGGGTTCACTTTTTTGCGGCTCACCCTGTATTAAATATTATAGGATAGCTTATATAGAATGTCCAACCTACGAGATATGCATTTAATAATATATATAATTTATTTTCTTGTTGTTCGTTACGTTTTGTTCGATATAATGAATTCCCCCGCGTATGTGCCAACATTTCTAGAACCAAGTACCAACATTTTCACAAACTTCACTGCTATTTCAATTTTTACTCCTGTATAAAATTGTCATACAGTAATATAATTTGTTATATATCAACTTGAAGCAAAAGGACATTTTAGCTGCTCTCACATATTATTTATAGTGAACACCCTGTAGGATTTGTTAACCTTATTACTCCTGGTAATAACTTTGAGCTATTTGTTGCAGCTTGCAAGACAAACGTTAATTATACAGATTTCCAGGGACTCGTGAGAAACATAAATCTGAAGAAGAATTTGCGTTAAATAAAATCTATAGCTTGAATTCTTCTCCAAAAACACTCTGTATTCAAATGTTGGTGTTGTGGAATTACTAATGAAAAATATAACGCTATAATAATAATATTAGAAAATACAATGAATAGAAAATATTTTACAGTGTGTTAACAACCTGTTTTGCGTATCAAACAATTGATTCAAGATCGATGTTATATTCTATTTCCATTCATAACCTGTATATCGTAAATATATTGATTAAGCTTCATTTAAAGAATGTGAGCATAATTAACTAATTGCAAATAAGTTGATGATGATCCACCTTCACAGTTCCCTTTTCACCTTCACAGTCCCCTTCATTAAACTGTTTGGAAAATAGTTATGATGTTCAAGGTGACTGAGTAACCCTCTACTAAACCAGGATGATGTCGTAGACGAAGGCTACGGACCTGAAAACGGATTATAATTAAGCGGGAGAAGTGCCATCGAAGCATACGTCAATCTAATTGTAAATTGGCCGCGAAGTCGGGGTTTGTAAAATTTTAATGTATCGAATGTTGAGAGAAGATCTGAGATCAAACTATTCAAAATGTTAAACGCTCATGACTCATGAGATCGCTGACCATCTTAAGTGATTGAAAGCTGAAAGAAGGTGTCATCATAAATGAACTAGGTAAAGGCTCTATCAGGATGATTGAATCTCGAGTTACTGAAGTCATGATGTGGGTAGGACTGTGACGGGATGTCAAAATGGACAGTCGGTGATGGCTTGAGCTACCGTGATGCTACTGAAAGGGTTTCGTAATTGTGCCCTGTGGGGTAAAATTGAACACAAAACGGGACATGTCTTGCAATCTGAAATCGTATAGAAAGGTATTGGTGTTCACCATTCAGCCTCCAACAGGACTCAGCACCATCACTTGGTTCCAAATTGTCCCAAAGAAGGATTGAAAGGAATTTTCCATAGTTCAAAGGTGACTGGCTATCAAGGATATCAGACCTTAAAACGTTGAATTTTTCTATCTGGTAATCTTTGTAAAATTGGTATCAGCTACCCCTCACATTTCTTTCAAGACACAGAAAGCACTGTGCATTGTGCAAGTGCAGTGGCATAAAGAACAGATTCGTGCCGCATGCGATGAAATGTTATTATAAACTGAAAGCTACAAGCAGTCGAATATATATAACATTGTGTATCTGTAATCCATACTAATTCCTGATCTGTAGAAATCTTGAATTGTGACCAATCATACTCAGGATCATAAAAATATTAATTATTAATTTGAGATTCATAATCTTTGGCTTATTTTTATATGTAGTTAGATATATTAGCATGCACTATAATTATACACTGTACTCCATACTCGTACGTGATGAACGAGAGAATATTAATGAGTGACTCAAGGGAACGCCCTGAAGGTAATAAGTTGTATCATTATCACTTGTTATGACCACTAACATTGATTAGATGTGGTTGAGCCTACATACTCCCCTAAATTTAAACTGATGTATTATTATTGTCGGTACAATCACAGTTAATCAACAAAATCAACGCTGTTTTTGAGTTCCTCCTCATTGAAAGAATAAAATAAGATTTGTCACGTTTTCGGGAACCGAACGTTCCCTTCACAGAAGCCAAAGGCGGTTATTTTGACTAAATTTCTTTAATAATAGTGTAATTACATTGCCAAATAAATTTTTGAAAATATTTTTAATATTACAGTTACCTAGATTTTCTCCGATGGAACTGTGAAATTTATGATGATCTCTATCTGTATATTGTATAACACATCTTAACTCTTTCTGCAACCCTCCACCAAGATTTCGATTTTCAAGTACATTTCAAAACTGCTGAATTGACGATCAGGATAGGAAGCAGCAGACAAATGAGTTCCAAATATTTGGAGAAGATTAAGTAGCTGCACAGTTCAGCTTCCTACTTCAGGTTTGAACTTCTAGAATTTGGAGTTTAGATCATCATTATAAATGAGTGAATCATTTCACTTCATCTTCATGAAGTAGTGTCTATTTATTTCTATAGCTATAAAGCGTTGAGGTAAACTCATTTTAAAAAAAATGATTCTACATATATTTGTTTCCATTTTTCGTTCAAAATTGAAACATAATCTTTCAGCTCATCTATAATAATTATTCCTATCAAATATTGAACGGATAATTTTCTGCCTGAAAAAAATGATGTCCAAATGTGAAGAAGAATTCAAAAGTGCCATTATTCGAGCCAAACAGAGGGATGAACGCTTCATCAGCTGCATAGCCTCCAAATTAACAATTAAACACCTGAAAGGATTCCCATCCTCGCACAATGCCTAATTACACTCCAAGTTCAGCAGAAGACAAAGATACATAGAGAAACTCCTCTAACTATTATCATTTAAATTGATGCTTTGAGACTCAGAGCTTATGTAATGCTCCGACAATGGGTTCCTTTAATGTGCTCTGCTAAATCTGATAAGCAAACTATCAACAAATGAATGTAGGAAATAAAATAGATTTATAGAAATAATGTGGACGTGCTTATATACATTATTTTAGAATAAACTAAAAAGTTTAATTATATTATTTGGGCAAGGAAATCTTTGAGGTAGGTATAGTTATTTATATTTCAATTCCCAGAAGTACTATTATATTTTTTTCGATTATAATGATATATCCTTTTCTTTCATTCCTTTTACTGTTAGAATAAATAACTAGGGAAATGGTGTTAATTTGCTATAGCACTGCCCCTATCAGGCGATAGAACACTTTGTTACGATTCATTAGGGACTTTAATTAGAAAAAATGTGACACTTGTTGAAAATAAAATAGAACGTGAATTCCGCGTATAAAAGCTGCTATTTTCTAACTAGTTTTGCATATTTTATAGGTCATTATAACCGTCAGTAAAGTGAAGAAACATATAAATCTGTTGAATAGGTCTTTATTATGACGGAAATATATGATATTTTCGGTGATTGTATTAATTTTAGAATTAATAAAATAATAATTTAAAAATTTCGACTAACCTTTTTCTTTCAAATTTCACGTGCAATATTTATCAGCAATTATTAGAAATTGCCTTTTTTTGAATGTTAGAGCAATAAAATTATTGCACTTTTAACATTTTTGAATAAAGACAATTCATAGTAATATTCAATCTTAATTTTTTTATTTTATATTCCGAATAAATAGGTAGCAAGAAATCTCATATTTCGAAGTGAACTATCAAATTAAATTCATGAACAGAGAAATAAGAAAAAAATAAAATTTTCACTCGAATTATTTTCTTACGTGTATATTCCAAACTAATTTTAATTAAATCAAACAGTTTTGAAGTTACTTCAAAATATAACAATTTTTAGTAAGTTACTTCAAAATATAACAATTTTTAGTAAGTTACTTCAAAATATAACAAGTTTCAGTAAGTTACTTCAAAATATGGCAAGTATGAGCACTATTATACATGATATAACTTAAGTTTTTAGCAATATCATATTTAATACAAGCATAAGAAAGTTTTAACTGGTTTTATACAATTATTCACGAGTTTATGTTAATGCCATACAGAAAAATGTTCAAATATTCTTTATTATACTGCATAGTACTTTCAGTGTGATGTGAAGAACTTCGCCTAGCTTCCTCGTTCTCCACAAATCACTCAGCGTATTTTACGATGATGTATTTTCCACATGAAGGGCGTAAACCCCCATCGGTTTATCACCAAAAACATTAGTTAAATGTTCAGTTTTAAAATATTTCTTTCTACAGGATCATAAAATAAAGTGAGGTGAGAAAGACTGAATCTGGATTATATTCCCCACCTCAAAACAACATCCGTGAATTAGGGAAGTACAGTCGAAGAGAAGTGTATATCTACTGATTACTTCACAGTTTACTAATTTCATATACCAAAAAGAAACTTAACTCATTGTAATGCTTGTAGATACTATAACCCTGTCGCTCCTACTTATGACATACAAACATAAACTTTGGACTCACTGGCATAGGTTTTTTTTTTACTTTTTTATATGCCTTAGACAAAATAAATTAACCAATTTCATTGAATAGCGAAATGCACGAATATGTATTTTTGAATACAAAATCATTATATATTGATGGAAATTGATTTCAGTGTTTGAAAGCACCGTAGGACAATTCTGTCCCATTAGAAGCGAAAAAGTTAAAGTTGGTCTGGGTACACGACCACAAATTTGTAAGATTTTGAAATAATTGGAAAATCGAGAACTGTGATTTGTGAAATTAGCAAATTAAACTCCACTCAATATACTACTTATATCATGTATATACTTTCCATACCTACCAACTGCATCGATCACTACATCCTCTAATGCAGTATATTATATGCTACTATTGCATGTCTCACCTCTAAAGTCTTATGGCAGTGTCACATGCAAACGAGGTACATCAACAACTTTATGCACCTCTCTTACATTACGCTATAGTCACTATGTAGTCCGAACAAATGACTGCAGACACGGAGTAGCTTTTCTACATACATCAGAACTGACATTTATGTTGCTGATTATATGACTTTCTATGCAACTAGCGTTATAGAAAATTTAATTTAGTTTACTTGATTTCTTTCTTTTAACTTCGGAATAACAGAAGTACATTTCCTAGTTCAATATCGTCCTATCACGATATACCAAATATTTTGAAGATTGTATCGAATCAGTAATCTAATTACTACTTAGATCCTTTACTCAGACTTAACTACGCTTACTCAACTCATCCGAGAGTAAAAGATCTATCGAAAGATATACACTAAACTAATCCATAATATATACATATCTATCATTGTTCTATTTGTTGAATAAAATACGTTTTTCAATTTTCTGTTTAATGAAATTTCACAAAAAGAAAGTCTACATGCTAATTATAAATATAACTTATAATAAAAAATATAGCCATGTACAGAAGAATTCTTATACGCAATTGAAAATATATATAAATATTAATATGTTTAAGTGATAAAAAAATAACTATTTATTCAAAGATTTACTAGGTTCTGCTTGAGTTATTGTTTTTAGTTATTATAAATATATATATAAGAAAACATTTTGAAAGCAGCTTAGGAATGGAAATATGTTCACGTTTTCTTATAACAGTCTGTACATATTGAAAACAATACAATGAGAGTAAATCAAATGCAATTTCAATAGCAATTTGCCTTTCAAGTGCCTTCCTATCGAAGTATTGGAGATGCCATATTGGGCATAAAATGTCTCTATTGGAGACACCCAATACAGGCCTATGCCACTCAGTGTGCACTTACCTAGGAATAAAATCATCAGTTATGCGTACAAAGTGTCATATTAACCCTTCTTACATAAAGAGATTCATTAGGCACAAATGTGTGCCATTAAAAATGAAGGGTTAAGACATAAATAAAGTTACGGGATGCAATATCTTGAAACAATACAAATTCTATATAATGAATGTTAAATTATCATAACTAGAAAATTTTCTTCAATTTTCACATTCAAACAATATATATGTTACTACTACAGGAAGGGACAGATTTTTTATATGCACTTTTTTGCAAATAAAGTGACTTAAAAATTCTTAAACAAAAATCACTATCAAAATAGATCTATAGCAACTGACATATTAATTTCTACATTAACTCATCTCAATTTCTACCAATCCTATATACTTCGATCTTCACACATCAATAGTTTATGATCTGAGGGTCTAAACCTTCATTATATTGTGCACATTTAATTATCCATAATAACTCTCAATACTTTGATACAATTCGTCCTCTCTAATCCAGTATGCCGAATTATTGTTTCATCAGAAATGATCATCGTGTGCATTCAGAATGATGAAGACTAATTGCCAATGAATGGCCCAAATGAATGAAATTGATTTATTGGAACAAATGATTGCCTAATATACCACACTAAGGCAATATAATTCGGATATTAGCAGAAACACTAGGTTCTTTGCATGATCAATATAACTGTAACTCATGGATATAACTTCTCAGCAAAATGCTTTATATATTTATTATAATATCTTATTGAACAGTATAGCATATTCATTAAAATAAACCCAAAATGGAGCAATATGAAATAAGTATAAGAAATAAGCTCTTTAATAGAAACTTCGAATATAAAGTGTGAAATATTATAGGAGGCTGAGAAAATTGTAATTCTCATTATACAGTTATTTGCCCATAAATAATATTAAGTGTCGTATAAATTTGGCTTGGAATGTTTTCCTGGGAAATGTGATTCACAGTTATTGTGATATCGTGAGAACGGAAGAAAAATTAGGAAATATTCACCATGAGGACTACGTGGTGGTATAAATATTCACTGTGAGGACTACGTGGTGGTATATATATTCACCATGAGGACTACGTGGTGGTATAAATATTCACTGTGAGGACTACGTGGTGGTATAAATATTCACTGTGAGGACTATAGGTGGTGGTATAAATATTCACTGTGAGGACTATAGGTGGTGGTATAAATATTCACTGTGAGGACTACGTGGTGGTATAAATATTCACTGTGAGGACTATAGGTGGTGGTATAAATATTCACTGTGAGGACTATAGGTGGTGGTATAAATATTCACTGTGAGGACTACGTGGTGGTATAAATATTCACTGTGAGGACTATAGGTGGTGGTATAAATATTCACTGTGAGGACTATAGGTGGTGGTATAAATATTCACTGTGAGGACTATAGGTGGTGGTATAAATATTCACCGTGAGGACTATAGGTGGTGGTATAAATATTCACCGTGAGGACTATAAGTGGTATAATTATTCACTGTGAGGACTACGTGGTGGTATAAATATTCACCGTGAGGACTATAGGTGGTATAAATATTCACCGTAAGGACTCTAAGTGGTATAATTATTCACTGTGAGGACTATAAGTGGTATAATTATTCACTGTGAGGACTACGTGGTGGTATAAATATTCACCGTGAGGACTATAGGTGGTATAATATTCACCGTAAGGACTATAAGTGGTATAATTATTCACTGTGAGGACTATTAGTGGTATAAATATTCACCGTGATGACTACAAGTGGCATAAATATGATTGAATGCAGTTTTCAATCTGCTACCCAATTAGAAATAGATAATCACCTTTTGTATGCTTTATATAAATTAATCTGTTATTGTTAAAATGATTAGCTATCATGATATGGTAGTAGTTGATGAAAACAATAAGTCATATTTGCACGAGATTTTGAATGGATATTAGAGACAGAATATAGAGCAAGTCAATTGTTTCGATTTTCATTATTCTTGTTGAACTGAAAGCTTTCCTGCTCTATTGTAGAGTGATATTTTGAATACAGCATTAAAAGTGCATATCGTGACATGCCGGTCAGATACTATGCAGCATATAGTGCATTATAATTAGACGCAATATTATAAAATTATATGTTATTCAGGTTCAAAAGAAATAATCAACAAACAATATCAGCTGAAAAAAAAAATTCAAATGATGGAAGATTATGAGTTTATCCAATATGTTTTTACATTTTTGTTTCTTTTGTGTTAGTAAATATTATTCATGTTATTTAAAGTAAGAGCGCGAATCTATTACAGAATTTCTACCAAATTTCATTACGTTTATTTCTAATTAATCTTAACCAAGTTTCAATTTAGATATAATATCAACAAGGTAAGAGGTAATAATTATCTCTCAATATATGATACATCATTTCAATTATTATATAAATAGTCACCTCTTCTTCAAGAAAGAATGGAGTTCAGTTGCACATACCTGTAAAAGAGTGATGATATACGAATTAATAATTAATTAATCATAAATACATTTCAAATTTTACATAATATACATCAATATATTTCTCTCACACCATATTCGGATTTGTACTTTTTATCATATACCTAGTGAAATTCTCTTTGTTTCTTGAAATTATTTCGTTGCTGATACAGTTCATTCTCATATTACAGTTTCAATTCGTTTCATCAAGTTTTTTGTACAATTCCCATTTGGCATTACATGAATAAATGATAATCGAATGCTCTTCTTCAGTAAAGAACCAACCATCAGTTGGGACGAAAGTGAATATTGAAAAAGCTCATTGAATATATATTTCATGGCTTTCTATAAATGGAAGCAAATTGTATGATGGAAATTGGCATTCATCTGCTAACAGTTAACGGAGATGTGAATCTGTTCCAATCGACAAATGGTATCTTTTCTGAGCTAGAGGGAAGTATGGTGGGACTTAGAAGTCTGAGTGTTGTGTCCTACCAATCTTTCATGGCCCACAGTTACTTGTATTAATTTTATAATAATATACATATTACACAGGTTAATAGGAGTAAAACGTCTAGTTTTTTCGGAATCAAAGGCCATATCGCTGACATTTGAATGGTAGTAATTTACAAGAGATTATATAAAAGCGGTCAGAGAAAAGATTGTGGGTCCAATGAAATAAGCAACTTACCACCAGTTTGTCGCAATCTTCATGTAAGTGGTGCATATCCACTCCCCATATATATTTACATATATGGATTCTAATAAAGAAAGTCTATAGCATGCTAGACATAATATGTTCATTTCAATTTAGGACACGCGATATCGCAACCAGCAAAGGAAGGTAATCACTAGGCCATGCTTCAGTTCGTGAGGATATAATTATAGTTAGATCAATACAAATGCATTTAGTTGCATATATGTACATGTGAGAAAATATCATGAAAGTAGCTATTCTAGAGGTTGACATTTAACTGAACTAAATTATAGAATTAGAGAGATATAAAGATGAACGAAATTTGTAATTATCATTTAATGTTAAGGTAGTCAATTTCTTCCAAATTGGAAATACCAGAGGGCCTTTAAATGAAGTTAGTATACCTGAAAGATATTAAAGAGGGAAGAAGGCTTCCCCGTTGTGGATAATAATTGATAATCATCAAGCCTTCTTGTCGTTGAGAAAGCGACCTTTATGTTCTGCGGGCTTCTCAGTTTACAAGCACGAAATTGAGCTTATCTGCTTTGATGAATCACTAGATCTGTCGTTGCACGTATGATCAAGATAGAAATGAATGCTGATTTTTGGGCTCAGGGAAGTCTACCGCAAGCCTTGGTGGAGTGGGTTGTTTGAGAGTGAGAACAATACATTGTCTGATATTTTAACTTCAATGTACTTTGTGTATAATTTGGTAGATCCTATTATCTCTATTATTAATATAGTCGATATAGGAGAACTTACGGCTGCAAATACAGTTAAGACATGAAAGCGGGGTATACAATTTGGTTTTCTGGTACCTGTCCAGGAGCCTAGTCAAAAAGAGTGAAATACACCTCGGTCTGCTAGCTAGAGCTGATCAGGTGGCGAGAACACGAGTTCTACCTGCATGTATATATCATGAAATCCTAATGAAACTGGAGTGTGGTGCAATTCCCAAATCATCATTATAAAGGTACTCAGCTTGTTCCAGAAATCACTTATGCAGCCATTGCTCTCATAATGGATGTTAGATTTTGTTAAACTCATTCTTGTCGCTGTGGTAGTAGGATGTATTTCCCCTTTTTAAACCAATTGCTGTAGAGACTACAGAAGCGTATGGCAGTAGGTCCTCCTTAATTGTGAAATCCATAGGTAGATGACTCGTTGAGTCCCCGAACGCTGCAAGGAAGTAGTCTTTCTGGTTCTAACAGAATAAAGCTCTCTCTTGTGATCAACAGGCGAATGCATTCAGCAAAATCTTAGCCTCGAAGTGGAGTTTTTACAGGTTGGGGTTTACCTCTTCAGGGAATTCAACTACTTATTCAAGATGTTTCAAAGTTCTTAATTGAATTTTCTCTTTAAAAGAGATTTTATTTTCCTTGTTTTTAATGGAAGAATATCTTGAAAAAAGCAAGTGACTTGAAACTCTTTACGCAGTAACACTTGTATATACGCTGTGAAAATTACATGGGTTAAAGGTGATTATTATAAATTCCGTCCCACTCAAATGAATGCGAGAATATTAATTGCTTTGTTTACAGACTTAATAACTCATTATTACCATAAAAATAATCAATATTACAAACTATTATTTTCAGCAACAAAAAACACATTGAGCTTTTATCTTGATTTAATAACGAAGAAATCATTCACGATTATATAATTATTATAATGTTAGAAAATATTCAAATACAACGGCTGTTTAAAACTGATCTATTGATACAATTTATCCATTCATTTCTCCAAATCAAAAGGATCTTAAGTAAAAAAAGCATTCAAGCGGTTTATCTGAGTTTATCAAAGACTCTAAATAATTTGAGTATAAATACGAAGTTCAACACTGACAAGCATTACGTATTGATCAAACAACTGTTGTTGTTTTGAAGCTGAAAACATAGGCTAAAATTAGAACCATTCACTGATCTGAACAACATTGCAGGCAATTAACTTAAAAACAGGGTAATTGGGAAGAATGAAATACGTACATAATCTATCCAATACATGTAGAATAATTCAAACTTCACGTATTTTATAGTCTATTATATAACCATATTTTCTAACTATCCCTCTAATCCTACAAATGATTTTGATCTTTTTTTGGATAATCTTAAAGTCTTATTACAAAAGAAAATATAGTATTTTTTAGGAATATTTCTTTAATCATGGCAGAATTAGCGATCAATAATAGTTTCCATTGAGTATTAATTTATGGTTATGAATTTTCTGGACTGTTTTATACTCTATTTTCAATTCTCTAACTTCACGATTTGAGTAATATTGACTTCAGTTATTGGTAAAATAATCAAAGCAAAATATGAATGAGATAAAATGATCCCCAATGCCATTATCGGTAATGTCATTTCGATACATAAAACTGAAAAGTTGATGTCAGAAAATAATATAATGAGTTTCAAATAGTAAAATAAAACGAAAGCCGAATTAAAAAAATGCATTATATATTAGTAAATTAATACCACTTTTAGATTTAAATAAAAAATATATATTCAATTACAAACGGTAGAAACAGATCGTATAATTTATTATTCATTTGAAATATTTGATGATAAAATTTTATTATTGTTCATGAGTTTTAATTGACAAATTTCATTGGTTATTTTCTGGTTTTAGATACAATTTCAAAATTTCTAGTTGGACACTTTGCCCCTTTCTGCATCGTGATCAAAATAATAATAGCTAGAATAAGAGAATTCTTAATATACTTCATATCACCAGTGACAGTTTACTCAGTTTGGCTCTCTGCAGAGATTTATCAAACAGATTTATAACATCTGATGACATCTCTCGTTCAAAGATCCGGAGTCTTTCCTGAATCGAATTAACAAAGGAAACGAGATACATTGAGAAGCATATGGCTATGATGGCACTGTGAGAAAACAGTTACTGATATGGAGCAGCAAAATGAAGAAATTACTTTACAAACAAATTGACGGTAGTGAACTAAAATTCCATTGCTTAATTGAAATGGAATTTTAATTTTTGAACATGATTAAATCAATAACATAAATCTTAACTTATGAAGTGACATGTGACCAAAATTTGTGAGTTCTAAACAAATAATAATTTCAGCAATGACTATATAGAGAAAAAGGAATCGTACATTTCAATATATTGTAAACGGGAGTCGATCCTAAATTTTTAAGAAAAGATCGAAAATATCTTAAATATTAAATATTATTCACACAATATATCATATAAGACTTATTATTTTATATTGTCTGGAATTATGTATATCTTTCTATTATGCAATTTGTTATCGTTGTTCTTCATTACAGATATTTTTCCGAAGAAGTTATAGACATTATATTATATTAATACATATTATTTAAATATTTAAAACGATAATGAGTAATAATTAACTGTATAACTTTCATAACTAGCTATCTTTAATCACCAATCCCATTACTTTAGAAGAATAATTATAACCGTTGAGCACGTTAGATGTAAGAAAACATCCTACACTGTGATGAAACTACCGATGTTAAAAAAAGTACAATTATATTCTAGAGCACTACCATCAAACGAATCCAAGGAATGGATTATCTAATTAACACTATCTTTGAATAGTGTGATAATTATATCCCATCATGCTTCTGGAAATGGGCTTTGCTCTTTATTTTAACATTCAATATCAGCAAGAGCCTGAATATTAAATTCAAGTATGGGCCTCGTAACGAAATCCTAATATTCAATAACAAATATCAGCAAGAACCTGAATATTAAATTCAAGTAGCTTCCTTACAAAAGTTCAGAGATATGAACTCAGGAACAGAGAGGGATTAGTGTGTCTTTTTGCTCTCTAACTATAAAACTCGAGGAGAAAGAGTAAGTTCTGGCGATAAGTCTTTAATGCTCAGTACAAACAGTTTTTACGTATCCTGTTGGGGAACTCTGACGGAATGCGATATTAGTGAAACTATTGAGCTAAAACTCATGAAGAAAATTAAGAAAAAAAGAATTAAGATTATGTATGAGTATTTAATTATATATGAGTATTTATATAGAAAATAAAATATATTTGATTCATTTTTATTAATAAATTATTTAAATATAAAAAAAAAATCCCGATGATAGAATTACGAATTTTATTTCACAGTGAAATTGCAAGACATATCACTATCATCAATTATCATAAATATGTGTGTGATGGATGATATAATATGAAGGATACATATACATACATAATTAAAAAATGTTCAGTAAATGAAATGATTTTACAAAATATGTTTTTCAGCAATACTGAGAATCATATCGACAGTGGTAAAGAATTCCTCGACAAAATATTGATGATTCGAGTGTTCGTTGCGGCTTGAGGTTTGTATGAATAACATCGGTGAAATTGTTTGAGTTTCGACCACTGCACGAGTCGCGCCTATTGACTTCCCGAATAGAATTCAAAAGCATTCGGACGAAAACATCAAAATAGGTAACATTTGTAATTTTATTTGGACTTCGGTCGGTTCGCTATGCAAAACTAATTCATATATTGAAGCGAAAAGAAAGCTGGTTCTTTTTTGGTGTTTTCATGATTTTGATTTATTAGTTATTGTTGATGTAATTTGAAATGTATTAATATATATGCAATAAATGATTTGATTTTTGAAGAATTGAATTTGAATGATCTTTAAAACTACATGAATTCGAATAATATATAGGATATAGAAATTAGTATTTAATTAAGAATTAGAGCACACAAATATGTTCTGTGATTATAACGACAATCATCAATGTATAAAAGAAAATTAATAACTTACATGAAATGTTTCTGAATAATAATATGAATTTCTGTTGCTTAAAATGATGCAAATGTAAATATTGAGACAAAAAATTTAACCATTCAAAATCATACAGTCATTCGAAAAATTTTAACTAACCAAAATTGTCGAGTATTCTTGTAGAAGGACATTTATTTGCCCCCATTCAACCAATGAATGTGCAGACTAGGCACTCAGTGGTACCTCAACTGACTGAAACCCTAATAGATCATAAAACTAAATCTGGAATGACAGCCACTCAAAAGTTTCTAAAAGAATAGGGATTCAATTTGGTTCTTGCTCTTAGTGAACTATCATGTCTAGAGTTTGCCTCTTATTGTGATACTGGAATCACTGTAGTTGCAGTATTTTCTTTTAATCATATTTCTATAATTACTAACAGTTACTTATCTTTTCAAAAGAATCTTCGATAAAAAAATAATTAATGTCTTTTCTACGTCCAAATACAAAGCTCCAAATTAATATTAATCTTTAATTGAACACATTGTTCATGTAATTGAAAAAGTTCCTGTTTAAACAAATCAAAAGGTAAATTTTTTAATATATCATTAAATAAATATGTTAGGATTTTTTCATCATTATTATATTGTTAGATAAAGATAATTGAACCAGGAACGAGCACACATTTAAGTAAGTTGAGAATAAAGTTTAACAATATATGTATGATAATTTGTCCTTCAATATATTGGGTCGAACTCAATATAAAATCTTATTTATATCGGATGATGAAAAACCATTTTTCTACTATTTCAGCAAAATTATTCAAAGACTATGTCTCATATTATTCATAAACCAGTTCATAATATCATCTTACAAATGCTAATCTATTTGCCGTGGATATTATTAAACCTACTTTGCCATTGGAATAAAGAGCTAGTGACTAATTAAGAGGTTCTTCCGTAGACTTTCAAGCAGCGCTCTTCCAGGGATCTGTCCTGATTACACAGATTTCCTGAGGGAATATCCCTGCAGTTCATCTTGAGGAAGAAGAATTTCCAGTGAGAACCTAGCTGTCAATTTATGGCAAAACTGTAAATGACTTTAGTTCCAAACAGACAATACGAGCCGCAGTGATTGGCTGTGGGAATTATAAACAGTACTGTGGATAACACGTATTGATGGGGAGAAGAAAGAGATATTATATGTAAAATATATTTTGTTATACATATAAATATTATATATTGAGAAAGGTGTAATTCAAAATATATAAAATCATTGACTATATTATATTTTCAAAAAGTTGGTACAAAAAGTCAATAATGATTCAAATAGATTATGGAGCTGAATTATTAAAATGTTAATAATTAAAAATCATTTCAATAAACTGAAATCTCCAAGTTAAATCCTATTATAAATCAATGTTCAATATTGATTTAAATATGCAAGATTGGTCGGTCCATAATTCCCGTGACATGAAATTCTTCAAAACAAATCATTCTTCATTCATCTCATTAGGCGTTAATCACCTCTGCCAAGCTAGGTGGTGATTAATTAAGTCTCTTAATTATCAGTCCCCGACTTGATTAACCGATGCATCAAATCAAGTCAAATAACGAAACACCGACACATTTATTTTCATCCAAACACCGCCGTCTGTATTTTGACAGATGATTATCATTAGGGATTTGAACGAATGAATAAGAGACATGTTAATTAATGAATACTGATTTAGGTTTAGAACACGATTTATATGGAGTAATAAATAAAAAAAAATGACTTTTTGTTGAATTTATTCTTGATATATTTAAGTCTTTTTCATTTATAAAAAAAATATTTTAATTGTTTTATGTAGCGCGTATTAAAAATTTTTATTAGTTGATCGAACTACTGTTATTCTCTTTTCATTTTTTATTTTAGGAATTAAATTGTTAATTCTGTTTGAATTTTTTTTTTATATTTACCAAAAATACAACTCATTACTTATAAACTATTTCGCCTAATTAAAATTTCATCGATACCAAGTACGTGTGGCATATATTGAGTTTAATCGTCTGTATGTTTCCTAATTCAGGTCGATAAATTAAAGGCTCCATATAAAAGAGATCTTTTAGTTTGCGAAGGATTTGCCCTACGGACTCGGAGCAAATCCTTCGATTTTTAATTAAAAGTTTAGAGACTGAAGATCCAGATAATAGACTGGGAGACGAAATTTCTTCTGATTCTAATGCAGAATTTAGGTGAGATGCCGTGAAAGAATGAGATCGATGATGAACAACCACTTCGCAAAAGAATGCAATGATTTAATACAACATTCTATAGAAATCATAAAACTGAGATAGAAAAAAGCACTTCGAGATTGATGAAATTATTTTAGATATTAATTATTATTGATTATTAAAAACATTCAAACAGTTATTAAAAAAATAGTTCAATGTAATTTCCTATAAGAATTAAAATCTCAAAAAACCTACAAATTTCTCAATTTAGAAATTTTAAGAAAAATGAAAATTTCGTAGAAAATGAAAAATTTCGTAGAAAATTAAAAATTTGAGGGAAAATTAAAAGTTTCGTAGAGATAAGTTGAATCTAAATCTTTCAAAATTCATTTGTATATTGAAAGCGTTAAACAATCAATTAACATAATTCTAACCATAATATTTTATGAAGTCTCTAAGGATATCACAATAATTATATCTATAGCGAACAATTACACTAACCTGATCTCTGATCGAGGAAATACTTTGCGATGTTCATTGAATTACTCGAAAGTTACTCAAATTAATTACAGTTGGAGTAACTTCAATTCTTATCAACCTTTCCAATTGAAACTCAATGTAACTTGGAAATAAGTTTTTAAGTTTCGATTCTCTCCCAAGAGGCAGCGTAAGAGTTTAGCGAAAATAAAGAATTTATGATATAATAGATCTATATAAATATATTTGTTCTGTCAATTCATTCTGTAAATAGTACATATTAAAAGGGTTTATCCTTAGCCCAAAAATATGCTTATATTCATATTTGAACAAACCAAAACTTAAATAAATAAAAAAATTGTATCGAAGAAAATAGAATAAAAAAGGCACAACAGTTTACCAAATACGAATATATCACAAATCGGGAAGATATAAATACTTTAAAACAAAATTATTCTGATAATTCTTGCATTATCTTCTACAACAAATTTTTTTTTCGCAAGAAATGAAGAGTTCCATACTTTGAGTTGTAAGTTACTGTCACGACAGCTGACAAAGCCAGACTCCATTCAAAAGTGCGACTTTATAACAATAGAAACTGGACCTCATTTATCAGCATTAGAAGACTTGATGATGTTCGTAAATCAGGACACAGCGATTTAATTAATGACGTCCGCAATTTGAAACTGAGACTTGATGTGCCGAAGGAAAATAGCATTAACAAACATAAAGTGATTGTCTTGAATATAAAGTAAATAAGTTTAATGATAATGTAGTGTGTATTTGCGTTCCTGAAATAATTAGAACCATAATCAATGGGAAAAATTGAAATAGGTTTTTTTTATCAATTTGAGGGATATATACCATCGTCGAGATTGTTTACCCATAAAAAAAATTTGTGGGTTATTGAAGGTTACATGGAGTTCTCCCTCATTATACTATGGCCCCACTATAACTTTCTGGGTGACAAATTGGATAAATAACATTTTTCTTATTATTTCAACTTCATGTTCAACTAACTGACATTTTTGTTACCGAATAAAAAAATTGATAGTTATTTTTTCACTAAGCAAGAGTACTTAATTATTAACTTTACACTGTTTTAATTATTGATTTTACCCTCTTATTTATCTCATATAATATGACAATTTGTGTATGTTAATTCTAATATATATTTTTCATACACAGTAGATTTATTAACTTTAAAATGATAGAAAAAATTTCAGTTCCGTTGAATGAGTCTATTACATTGAATTCTCATAAGCTCAATTAATTCTAATTTTGTCCATCAATTAACTATTTTTTACTGAACTTCTCTTTAAAATTCCAATGCATATTAAAGAATACCTCTCGCATAACGAAAGGATTTTCCTATATCTTTTTTTCGCTTCAAACCATCCACTAATATTAGGTTCATTAATGCACCATCACAACAACTAGACCGACAAACTAGTTTTCCATCAAGGTTGCATTCATAATCTATGTTAATTCAGACCCAAATGATTATATTTTCGCATGAAAAGACAATACTCAGGGGGTCAAAAGTGCAACCACGGAATAATTTAAAAATGGAGAACGAATATATAGCGCTATAATACATAGGAAACTTTGTCAAAAGACTCGCAAAAGAATTAATGAATACTAATTGAAGGGCTGATAACATTGCCAATATAAACACTTGTGATTCATTATGATAATGAAGTACTGTAGGAATGCTCTGTGATGTCAATATTGAACTCAAAAACTGAACATGTTTAATTCATCATTATTTATTATTCTATTAACATGTCCAGTAAAAAAAAAGAATTTTTTGATGCATTAGATAAAGAATGAAAATCTAACCAACATTCAGAAACTATTATATTTAAATAAAGTAACTTCCAGTAAAAAAATCTAGCCATGAATTTACTGTTAAAGATTAATAAAAAATTTATTACATCTCTACTGACTATGGTAATATTAAATAATCAAATCATGAAAAATTCAGTACTGTACTCCGAATACAGCATATCCCCTACGTGTATATTACCTTTGCAATCTTGCGGAAGGTTATATTTTCATAGGAATTTATTTAATAATTTATTTATTTATTCATTTAGTTATCTATTTATTTATTTTTTTATTTATTTATTTACCATCTTGTTATTCACTTAACTGAAAAAGTGTTCAACCAAATTGCCTGAAATTTGGTGAAACGATTGATTCATGTCCAGTGACCTGCTGCTATCCTTTTAGGAGTGACCCGGTCAAAAGTCAAGGTCAAGGTCATTTATAATTCAAAAAGTATCGAACCATATTGCATGAAACTTGGTGGAACGATTGGTCAATATGCAGGAACCATTTTGATAGATTTTGGGAGTGATCGGGTCAAAGGTCAAAGATCAAGGTCAAGGCCATTTGTAACTCAATAATTATTCAACCAAATTGTCTGAAATTTGATGGTGCAATTGGTAATGTCCAGGAACGATCTGGTAGAATTTTGGAAGCGCTTCGGTCAAAGGTCAAGGTCAAGATTATTTATAACTCAAAAAGTATTGTATCATATTGCATGAAACTTGGTGGGTCGATTGGTTATTATCCAGTTAGCAGTTTCCTCAATTTTGGGAGAGAACGGGTAAAAGCGGAGGTAAATGTATGCTCTCTACCGAGTGCACATAATCTAGTACACTTATACTTTTGATAAAGAAGTTCGTATATGAAGGTCAGCTGCCTAGTGTCTATATTATTGTTGATTATTGAGTCGTAAAGCAGTCAATAGAGTGAATATGTATTTAATCAGACTATCATTATTAATGCAGATTGTATATCATTCTTCACATCACCACGAGCTGTCTCTAAATTAGTCATACTCTTTTTTCTTTCCACTATTCCCTTATGACAATTTATAATTAGTTAGTCTTAGTTCATATTTTAGACAATAAGAAATACAGAAATTGGACTTTGCAGTTTCGATAAAATTTCTTATTTTAAATGGAAATTGGGAAGTTTTTTAGAGATTCTCAGAAGATACGTGGGATCAACAAATGATTTTCTAAGTAAATCACATAGATAAGTATATCCTTAGTATTGAAATTAATTATTTATATTATCATTGTATGATGAAAATCTGTTTTCCTTTATGATATATCTATCTAATCAGAAATTCTTCAAGAAAGTATTATAAAAACAATATGGAAAAATTTAAAATCATTGAAATGTCCAAAATAATTTTTTTATTTACTTTATAATGAGTGACAAAAATGACCCTTACCAGCCATATAATCTGATGCGGTGAAATTAATATCTTTGACCACTGCGATTGGGTAAAATAATAATAAGAATCCAGTCAGAGAAAAGTGTTACTATAACAGGGTTTCACAGTTTACTAATTTCACATTTCCAATAACTAACTTTGTTGATACTATAAAATTTGTATGGGTACACACGTACAACTAGAAAACGTGCACTCGGTAGAGCGCATACCTTCGCATCCATTTGCTACCAAAATCTTATAAACTGGTGACTGGATAGTGACTAATCGTCCCACCAAGTTTCATGCAATATAGTTTAATAATTTTTGAGTTATAAATGACCTTGACTTGACCTACGACCGGATCACTCTCAAAATTCTACCATAATGTTACTGGACATTGTCAAATCGTCCCATCATATTTCAGATAATTTGGTTGAATACTATTTGAGTTATTCAGTTATAAATGGCATTGACCTCTGTCCCAATTGCTCCCAAAATCTTACAAAATGGTTTCTGTATATTGACCAATCTTCCCACAAAGTTTCATGCAATATGGCTTAATACTTTTTTAGTTAAAAATGACCATGATCTTGACCTTTGACCGGGTCACTCCCCAAATTCTACCAGCATGTCACTGGACATGGACCAATCGTTTCACCAAATTTCAGACAATTTGGTTGGACGCTTTTTCAGTTAAGCGAATAGCAAGATGATAAATAAATAAACAAAGGCTAAAATATGACCTTCCTGCATTCTGCAAAGGTAAGTATGTAATATTTGGAATTACTATAGGAAATTAAAAATGCTTTCTCTGATAGTACATCATCACAGTGGCACTTTTCTCTGATAGTACATCATCACAGTGACTCTTTTCTCTGATATAGTACATCATCACAGTGACTCTTTTCTCTGATAGTACATCATCACAATGACTCTTTTTTCTGATAGTACATTATCACAGTGACTCTTTTCTCTGATAGTACATCATCACAGTGATTCTTTTCTCTGATAGTACATCATCACAGTGACTCTTTTCTCTGATAGTACATCATCACAGTGACTCTTTTCTCTGATAGTACATCATCACAGTGACTCTTTTCTCTGATAGTACATCATCACAGTGACTCTTTTCTCTGATAGTACATCATCACAGTGACTCTTTCTCTGATAGTTTAATTTAATTATCAGTTGAATGTTGTTACATTTGGAAGACATTTTTACTAGGTATTGAGTTATAAAATCTTTGTAATACATATATGGACCAATTCCAGAGAGTGGCATGCAAATGGCCTAATGGTTATTGAAATCAATGAACTGAATGGAAAGTTTTTGCCAAAGTGCAGACTGTTCAGTCGTAACAACGATGAATTCGCTTTGCAGATTTAAAGAAATTGAGACTACCATAAAGCAAGAATAGGAGATTCATATTAATGTCACTTAACTTATGACTAGTTTCGTGACAATATGCTTTTAAAATCATTAATCTTATAAGAATATCAAAGACGAAGCGAACTGAAATGGTATCGAATACTATATAGGTATTGCTGTTGTAGACCGATTTCATTGTTTTTGCTTTTCTCCGTTTGAAATATTTTCAGGATCTATGATATTAAAAGCATATTGTCATAACCTATTTTAAGATTAAGAAATTGCATTTGATGAGGTTGTCCTTTTTCTTTAACATGAAACATTCATTCATATTTATATTAATGGGATCAGTTTATTTATTTGTGTATTCATTTTATGCTGTGTTCATCTATATATTACTTATTAGAAAAATATTCACATTTGAAAAAGTGACATCTAGTGGAAAATAGCTAAAGTATAATGCGATTTATTGACGTCATCTTGTTGTAAATGTATTCCCGCAAACATAGCTCAAATAATGTTTGTACATCGGCATGTAATATACATAATTATGACTCTAGAAAAAGTTTATCCGTTATTATAGTCACTGCTTTTATATCTCAAATTCAATCAACTATTAATTATTTACGAAAAATTCAAACATTTTATAAACTTCCATTGAGATTCAAGGTAATCTATTTGGCAATAATGAACGATCACTCATTCTTATGTGAACTAATAAAAACCGTATTCTAACTGAAGAAAGTGATTTCAGCCGAAATGTTTCATAACATTGATAAATTAATCTATCATATTATCGTAAAATATTTCATACATAAATTATATGCACTCTCCATCTTAATGAAAAAATGAATTTCATTAAATAATATTTAATGCATCAATATAATAACTATTATATATACTAGTATGATATATTTAATTTTTCGCAATGGAAAGAATGTATGT
This sequence comes from Caprella mutica, assembly GCA_947561585.1. Taxonomy (NCBI): domain Eukaryota; kingdom Metazoa; phylum Arthropoda; class Malacostraca; order Amphipoda; family Caprellidae; genus Caprella; species Caprella mutica. The sequence goes on along the minus strand of CANNZV010000506.1, from coordinate 116,193 downwards.
GACGAGTACTTTATATCAATACATATATCCTTTACTTTCTTAGAGACTCTTCTCTACTAATAAATATTTAGAGCAAAATGTCCATAAAATGTGCAACGTGTGCCAGTAAAAATACACGATGTTAAAAAAGGAACATTTGGGAATAATATTTGAAGTCTTTGGAGTGTCTAATCTCTCATGTCCTGCCCCTTACTCCCTCAGAATAATAATGAACACAGGAAAGCTCTCACCAAACCTTATTTCCAACTGATGTTCATCACAGGAGAGAAGATCTACTGCCACACCAGTGAAGCCAAGGCATAGCATGAAAGCTACATTTTGCTATTAATTTCTCAGGGTAGAATAATTTAATTCAAGAAATCCTAAAGGACTGAGTAAATAGAAATATCTCTAAGGTATGTCAAAAGTTACGTTGTCCACTAACCAGGTGTGGCAAAGATGTATGGTCAGAGAGAGAGAGAGATATGGTTTGGGTCACAGAATACCTAGCGGGAAATAGTCCAGCGGAGATTAGTCCGGGGAGAAAAATCCGGCGGGGAAAAATACTAGTGCTATCCCATGAAATTTTCGATAGTTCCACTATAATTTATACTTGGGATGCTTTTCAAATTCAATAGATAATATACAATATATCATATTCAAACTTTCACACAAATCATTCACGATTTAGATACATAGAAAGTAATGATCTATATAATTTTCAATAATACCTTTCAATACCACTACTTTCTTTCCAGAGAATATATATTTGTTGTCTATGCATTTTGTATTTATTTTTAATGTTGCCTTAAAATTCTCTTCACCATATTGAGGAATTGATGTTTTTTTTTTCAATAAATCCTCATTCTTATAAGTTGTTTTCAATTACCATAATCAAATGATTTTTTTAATACAATACATACGTTGTAAAAACTGCAATTGAATAAGTTTGAGCAGTTCTTCACATGTTACGATTACAAGAAAAGACTCTTGAATAGTTTCTATTTATATGATGTTTATTATTCATATTATAATCTTCAGAAGATCCAATGTGTTTGTTTGTATTCATAAAACCACTTAAAAAGAAACAGAAAATAAACAGGAGTCTACATATAAATTTCATTTAAACGTTTAAGAAGTAAGTTAAATGTTGGTCTTTTGAACATATAACTTTCAAAAACGAATAAAATGATATCATAATTCTGTAAAAATTAATCTGTAGCGTTATGAACATAATATATACTGATAGTGTTACCTGAGTATATAGAGAATATAATTAAATTCGATCAATGGAGTCTATTGATATTTCAAAGCTGTTATACCGAGCAAACATTATACACTCTAATGAATTTCTCAATTTAAATTCTTGATAATCCCAGACAAGAAGGATTTATTCCTGGGATATTAAGAGAATATCCCATGAATAAATCCTTCTTGCTTGTTATGTGTCCTTTCAAAATTGTTTTTACATAGAGATTGAAAATAATGATCAGAATGTGTCGATTATTTCAACCCTAGCAACTTAGCTCCAGGGGTGGGCGCACCAGCCCTCATGAAAAAATAATCAAATTAATTCTAAACCTATTTGGAATTTTTTTTTCATGACATTTACATTTTCATATATGTAATTACATACGATTAAATAAAAACAAAGGTGATAAATGTTATAAGATACTCATATTATGAGCATTTATTCAAATATATTAGGAGTGTATCAGATTCTCTCCAGTCATGATATGCACGAGTGTGTTTGAGTACATAAGAGTGAATGTCTCCCTATAATCAGTTAACTGTAACCCATAGCTGCTTAGTTAGATGTGAGAGATTTGCTCCTCACCAAGCTCAGTGCAGAGTGACAAGTCTCGCCCATACAATAATACCTATGAAATATTGGTTTCTTATCTTTGCTTGTTAATTTTAGTTAAATGGAAAACATTTCATTGGCGTTTACCAATGAATGTGTACATGTCAAATAAATTTTTATGAAGATTCGAAAAGATAATTCGTTTACAAGAGTTTTAGTGAGAGCTGGTTCTGGTGTGCCTGCGGTGAAGTAAGTTTGAAGGCTAATTAAGTTCATGTAACTTATTTTTTAGCTAATTTAAAAAAATATTTTTCATAATAATTTCTGCTGTGAAGTTATAGAATACATCAGAAATAAAGATATCATTTATGAACAGAATAGAAAGGTGGAAGGACGAGGAATATCTTGGATGTATAAATAATTTCTTTCTGTATATTAAATAAAAATGCCTTTCTATTACGTATGGTTGAATTATATATTTTAACTACTTATTTGATGATATCAATTATTATGGTATATATACTAACAATAATATATAATTAAATCAAGGTATTTTAATCGTACTTAGTAAATAGACGATACATAAACGAAGCCTACCTATATATCCAAGTAAATGTTAGCAGCGAAATCACTGACCGACTTAAACAAGAAAGCAACCACTAACTTTTGTTCTAAGCCTTCCGTCTAATTACAACTTTTTAAGTCAGCTCTGAGAAAATAATGACATGATTAAATTAAGGCATCAAAGGACTTAAAATCGTTGACCAAATACCAACTCTTTTCCGTCTTTCTATTTTCGACATCCCTTTCGTCGAAAATATTGAAAAAATAAATATGATGGAAAGGTTGATGAGGGGAGAGCAGATGTGATCAAAGTAGATAGCAATTCACTTCACTTCAAAGATATTCATATAATTATATATCAAGTCGCAATTAATGCCTTAACTTATTTAGTATTGATATATACTAAATTTAAAGAGTTACAGTGTTTTTGTATACTCTCAATGAAAATATTGATTGGAGAAAATAAGATAAAAAGAATGGTTAAGCTGTTGAAACCCCCATTTTATCTTCTGTGTTTAAAGTATAATTATTTTCTAGTTGTGATTTAATGGATAGTTTAACGTAAAGTTTGACTGATGTACCGTACTATTTTTATTCGTATCCATTTCTTCGAACAAATTGAAAATTAAAAAAATAAATGCATGAAAAGTTATGAAGTACTTGATTTCTACCTAAGAAAATTGCAGAGAGTTAAGTTTTGATCTGGATTTATTTTTTATATAATTCTTTTCATTTATTTGTATTCTTGTTATCCACATAACTCAAAAATAAAAAACACAAAAACAGAACAAAAGTCAAAATCAAATTTCCTGGAATTTTGTGGGACGATTGGTCATTATCCAGGATCTATTTGATTTGATTTTGGGTACAATCGGGTGAAAGGTCAAGAACAAGGTCATTTATAACTCAACTTGAACAAAAAATAATGTTGCGACGATGAAGGTATGCGCTCTACAAATCCCCGTTCCAGTTGTATATATTATGATAGACTGTCACAGTTGGTAAACTTCCTATTATTTTTTTCTCGATATCTATTCTAGTGAGATCATATTGATTCAAAGGAAAATTTCGTTGTTTTAATGGAAAATGATCTTTTCCATTAAATTCCAATCTTTTTTCGTATTTAGAATTTTCAAATATCGCTTTTAAGAAAAGATCAATAAAATTCATATTAATATAAAATATTGAGCATGAGTCGAAGAACTTTTTTAGCTGCTCATCGTTGCATGTAATTTATAACACTGTCTTGACTTTGAGTAGAGACATGAAATGATATATTAAAATGAATTATAATTTCCAATTTTAATTTTTATTCCCTTATAGTTCGTTAAACTTATCGAAAGAAATTGTAATGATTAATTTGTTTAATCAGTTTTCTCCTAAAATCTATTGGTACTTACCTAAATTTTTCCAGACCGGTCAGCATTTTTGAAGTATTAATTATTCATTGCTTGATGAGTCAATAGTACAATGGGGGTATAAATGTTTATATTATTACCAACATACATTGTTAATTATTGTAAAAATTCATCAATATTTGTGAGTTTTTTATTGTTAATATTTTTTTTCAATCACTTTCTCACATTCACAAACACAAACATAAGTAAATTTGACATTAATTTAGAATAATATTAATTCTGGAAAGAAAGATAAAAATCATTAGTATATACTTTTCATTATATGCACGTAGTTTATTGAAAAGATAAGCAATAATAGTACAAGGATATTATTAATTAACTATAAATTAATAAATTATTATTTTTTTTAGTTCATTTGGATTGAATTTTATTATCTAACGGTGAATTTTCAGGTTAAAACAAACGTGTTTTCAACAGTATTTATAATATTGTGTAATTTTCCCGTTAGAATTGTATTTTCACGTTAAAATAAATACATAAAAATAATTAAAAGATCATTTCCCGTGTATATCATGGTTGTTTATTTCTTGTTAATAATCTATCCTAATCATACCCATTCTGTTTTTGTATATTTATTTAATAATAAATCAATTATCTTTCACTTACCTCTAATATATTCTAGTAATCTGAATTTGTGACACAGCTTGTCATAATTTCTAATTATTCTTAAGAAATGGAAACCAAATATATAAATAAATAAAACATGATGTTAAATATTAGTATATTTGACATGAAATTTAACACATATTAACATAATAATGGAATTAATAATTGTAATCGTTTGAGTTAGTTGCAGGGTACACTAAAATAAATATACAATAAAATTCAAATCATTTCATAACTAATCTATCTTTAAAAATAAATTCAACCCTTCAGCGACCAGGTGGACACTCATGTCTCCTTTCTTATAATAGTCCCATAGGACCAACTGGCCATATGTGTCCTCTTCAATTTAATTTTAATAATTAAAAAAATAATTCCCACCAAATGATTTTCATATCCTCACTGATGTCTAAACTCAAAAAAAAGTTATCGAATATTTTATTCAATGTCAGAAAAACAAAAAAAAGTGGCTTGCTATAGAGGGTTAAACACTCACACAAGAATGAAAAAACAATTAAGGTAAAAAGATGAAGATATATACTCAGTAAATCATTTTGTTAATGATATGGAAAATTACATTGACTAACTATTAAATTGTTACAATTAAATAAATATTAACAAGATATATTCATATTATTTGATATCCCTTTGACAAGAACGACGAGACATAAAAAGTGACGAGATCAGTGCATTTATCCTCCATTTAACACTAGTCATAAATGCTGAATATTCTGCAACTAATAGGAAAATTTGTTTATAATATATTTACTAAGAAAATAACAGAACAATATAACAAACTACAATAAAACACAGAAACCTGAGACGAATTGTCATCTCACTTAAATTTTGTGTATCTTAAATGTCTTCAATTTATTACTGAGTGTTTTCTGTCGAATGGTTTCATTTCATCAAGAAGTTCATATTATGATGAACTACCATAGTGTCTATATCTGAGAGCTAAGATAATTAAATTTAAGGTAAACAATATCTGATTAATATGTTTATGTATAGAAATAAGGTATACATATTTTAATTGGCTTGCTTGTATTTGAGGTATCATTTTCATAAATAGACCGTAAAACAATCCTAAATATTTATTGTGTAATGTCGAAAAAAATAGAATTTCACAATAGCTGATAAATGCTTAGCATTACCCACCTAATCCAGGGTAAAACGAAATATTTTGGACAAAATACACAGAGAGAAAAAAGTTTACCCATATGATTTATATCTAATGGGTCATCAATTCATGCTTTGAATCAATTTACTACATGAGCTGCTTGAACTATATTCATGTTTCCATGCGTGTTAAAACAACTATGACGTGGTGTGTCATCAAACATTAGTTAATTATATTCATTTTATGGGTTGAATCAACTTACTATGAGAGTTGACAGTTTTTTTTGAGAATTTAAACTTATGTTAAAAACTATGACAGAGTGTATTGTAGTAACTCACAAAGACTGTTAATCCAATGTATCTGGTGTATAAATTAACTTACTTTGAGAGTTGGTGCTACTGTTTGTAAGTTTAGGAGTGAGTCAAAACGACACGTAAGTATGGGCAAAATCAAACCATTCATAAATGTAAGTCAAAACAAATCAAATATGATTTGATTCAACTAATCCTTTCTTTGTGTGTAGAAAAAAAAATTGAAATCAGCTTTGCCACTCAAATAGTAAATATAGAAAATAGAAAAGTATTTCAATAGTAAACATGAAAAAGTTCCACTTTCTATTAAGAATAATCTCTAGTCGGTCACTTCCATGTATCTGTCACATTAAATAAATCGCATTATTTTTTACTCACCTAATGCCAATTTAACGAACAACTTTCAGGTTCATTTTCTTCTGACCGAAGAAAGGAAGGTTATCCAAATCTTCAGATCTCAGACTTCAATCGAGAATTTCTCACAAGTCGAAAGAACGGCCGTCAAATCCAGACAATCAATCTTTTCGGACTATTCTTCTTCTCAGTGCAAAGAAGTAAATCAACCACCATCAGTCAGCCTGACAATCGTAATCAATTGGGACAGGGAAGTTGATACACTGAATGATCATCTCATCGAGAAGTAGAGGTTAAGTCAACATTTACAATGGATGTTTAAGTTAGATTTATTAGATTCAGATTTTCATTGTGTACTTTGGAAACTTTCGATCGCTGGAAAATCTGGCATGGATTTTTAATGTAAATTTATTATTCTTAATTATTAATTGTGTTCTTTGTAAACTTTCGATCCATAAAACTAAATGATGTAATGTTGCCTTCATATATTATTTTTCATAATCTATATTTAAAAGATTGAATATTGATGTTAATAATACAGTAACATGAAATTTTGACTATTTTAATTCCTTTCGAAAACAAGTCATATAGAACAATGATGTTAATAACAAAATCAAATAATAAAAATGGTTAAAAACAAGTATATCGTTCTTAGAGTTTACAATTGCCATCGGTTTTAAAGTTTTTCAAATAGAGAATAGTTTAAGCATGTAATTTGGCAGTGCTTTTCTCAGAGCATTTCATCGGGTGTTGGCTGGACAGGCAATGATAAAGTGAAGCAATCAAGACAGCTCTTATCAGACCTCAGCAACCATGCATCTCTGATTCAAAACTGATGCCCAAAAATTTAACATTTTGTTCTTCATTGAAATTTGAGATGGTCTGTCGGTTAGAAATTGATGATAGTATTTTAGTACTGAAATATAATTTCAAATAGATTTATTAAAAAGGTTTTAGAAAGCTTCTTTAACATTTAAATTGAGTTTTTAATAATATTGTATATATTTATGATATGAAGTACTCTTACGCAACGAGATTTTAATAATAATTTTAGTTGCTTTTCAACAGAAGGTACAATTGTAGCCAAACTGAGTCAATAGCACTAAATAGCACAGCAAACTGAGTCAATAGCACTAAATAGCACAGCAAACTGAGTCAATAGCACTAAATAGCACAGCAAACTGAGTCAATGGAACTATATAACAAAATATGAATTAATATTAAAAAAAAATTATTGTTTAATAAAATATATTTTTATCCGATTACTCACAGATGGAAAGTTATGGGGAGAAGATTAAGTTAGTTCCTTTTCTTGTTTTCTTTACACAAATGCTATTTTATGATACTTAGGGTTCAAACACACTACAAGCGGAGCGGAGCGGCGCGAGCGGAGCGCCATTAATGTTGTTTGGTATTCGTATGCAGAGACGCTTGGCTGTTCACACTGCGAAAGGAGCGACGCTCCAAATAAACAACTGTATTAATGGCAATCCGCTCCGCGCTGCTCCGCTCCGCTTGTAGTGTGTACGTACCCTTAGAAATTCCCCCTATTAAAAATCAAGATCTAAGACCAAGTTATTGTATTCAAAACCAAACTATAATTCATGACACGTCTTGCAATGTCCATTGTCCAGGTTACTTCTCTTTAAGTCATATGTTGGGGATTGAACCATAGAGATAATTGACAGATCGCTGAATTTATCATTTGGTAGTTCCATTATTTAGATTCCGATATTGAAGAATATTTAAGTGTATTAACTGATTTAGTGGAATATTCAACTGACGAGCTCTCAATTCTATCAAAGATACTGTAAGATTAAGGAATAGCTAATATATATTATATTAGCATAAACTTTTTCTGATAACTATGATTATTTTATTTATTTTGGATCATTTTCATGATATCTACTAAATACGCAAATATTATTTATCACGGTAGAATTTATGAAATACGTGGATAAACAAAATTAATGCGCGCTTGTATTTAAAATATAACATATTTTGGAAAATAGAACTAACTTTGTCAATAAAGTTTAATCTATTTCGATTAATAGATTGATAAAAAACAAACACACCCATTACATCCATTTACATTGATTTATTATTAATTATAAGGCGGATGATGAAAAAAATATTGAATCTTCCACTAGGATCTATCATATAACGTGAATAGAAATATAATTCTTAACATGTAGATTCAAGTGAATTTGTCCGAATTCTTCTCCTAGAGCGCCAATGCTGATGAATTTATTATCTCTGTAGCAGATTTCCCAGTAGATGAGCACTCCATTCCTTGTGATGGAGGGATGGAATATTAACACCAAATCGATTCCCTCTTTCCCGAATCTCATCACACTTGCATTCCTCATGAGATTTACTTAGAAGAGAGTAACAGTTCTTCATGCAGAGTACAGTCACTATAGTATCACTGCGCCAAACGCTAGCTATAGTGGATTTGTCAAATGACAAGAGAACACAATTTGGATACGACTGTTCAGTAGGAAGGAAATTGTTTATTGTTAACAATAAATTAAAGAAGAAAAAGTGCTCTTCAGGAGCATATAATATCTTCCCTTAGAAATAATTCTTTAATTAGTGGGGGTTTAACGTTTACTTCATAACCAAAAGCCATATCGCTGACCTTTGAATAAACTATATACAAGGGACTGGAAGTAGCAGTTAGTATGGGAAGTGGCTCCAAGAACACGGTCACCTATCAACGTCAGAGACAATTCTCATGAATGCAGAAAAGCTACCTAGTGAATGCAGTCACATACCAATGCATTATACGAAAAGGGACTCTAGCACCAGTGCCTACAGTCACCGGTAGAACTGAGGAAAATGAAGAGGTGACAGTAAATGAAGCTTACAAGCATAGTTTTTTAAGAGCATAACCCTAGCGCTATTATCTAAAATTGCAAATACCGAAAAAAAATGATAAAATTCTATTAGAAATACTAGATGATGTGCACTCGTATAAGCGCATACATTATGCCGCATAGAACCTTGACCATCCATTAGTATACTTGAGTTATAAATGACCTTGATCTTTCCTGGATAGTGACTAATCGTCCCTCCAAATTTCAGGAATTTTGTTATATTATTTGATTTATAAATGATCTTGACCTTTGCCCGTTCACTCGAAACCTACTAAAATGGTTGCTGGATATTGGCCAATCGTTCCATCAAAATTTAGGCAATTTGGTTGAATATATTTGAGATATATCTCTCCCAAAATTAATTTACCAGATGGTTCTTGGAAGAAGAGCAGTCGTCTCGACAAAATCTAAGCAATTTGCTACATTACCTTTTGATTTATGCGAATATTAAGAATTTAAATAAATAAATAAATGCCACCTAAAATATAACCTTCCACAATCTGAAGGTAATAATTTAGTATTTTTAATTTTCTTTCAAATTTTAGATATCAGTTCGAAAATAATAATAACTATGAATAGTAACTTGAATTTTAATATTAACTTCCATATTTGAATCACAAATTGCTACTTCAAAATAAATTATATGCATCAACATTTCTTCATCGATAAATTTATTACCTGATTCTTAAAAAATTGAATAAATCGAATACATATAATGCTTTTATAAACAATAAATACGTATATTTAATATCATGTATTATATAGAAGTTACAAAGACCTTTTTCTCAATTAGTAGAAATACTATTTCTATATGCAAATCCATTTTTGTTATTTCTATTTTAATATTTAACGCGAAGATTGACTTATTGAAACTAGGTGGGATCATCAAGAGAGTTGAGTTCAGAGTTTTTTAAGATTCAATCTTTCGAATAGATAGATGTATGTCTGTCTATTCATCATCAGGAACAGGTTTGAAAACCTGGACCAAACAATGACTTCCATGACCTTCTGTCTTTTGTTGGATACCTACTTTCTGTACTAGATCTCTATCTCATAATTTGATATTTAATTCTTAATTCATTTTTTTAAAGTAGCAGGTACGATGATAACTGTTATAGCTTTAAGAGATAGTCGGAGGGTGAACTTTGTAGGTAGTTTGATTGTATTATTTTAGTGAAATTATGCTGATATAGTGTGAATTAATAGTACACCTCTTATTTATCTGATAGATTAAAAGAATTTAGTTAAACATAGTTCAAGAAGATGTATCTTGGCAGCAATAGGTATGTACTACATTATTCAACTTTTTCTGTAACAAATTAAAACAAATAGTTATAAAGAGTTATCTTTATAATTAAATTTAAGATAAAAAGCTCACATAGAAAACAGGTACTTAACATACGACAGTTGGATCAGGTTTAG
>CANNZV010000506.1:0-105715 GCA_947561585.1 Caprella mutica | reverse complement strand
AAGCTCATATAGAAAACAGGTACTTAACATATGACAGTTGGATCAGGTTTACATGACTTGTTCCTGACGATGAATTGACATCTTTCTGTATTCGAAAGCTCCTATCTTAAAATACTAACAAAGTTAAATTTTTAATAATTTTTTTGATAATAGGGAAATTACGTTGAAAATATAAATTATCTTCTCTATCAAATGTTATTCTACTTTGAAATGTCAAGCTGATAGACATTGATTATTAACAATTGAAATTCACGATATTTTATGTTGCCACTAAAAAGTGCAGTACTGCAATACAGTACTTAATTTAAATAAAGAGCAATATTACTCCGATATTGATACAATATTAATAGTAAAATTAGTTGATTGGTCAATACAAGTAAAATGTTTGGGTAACAAAAAAAACTCACTAATTTTTTATTATTTGAATTAGTAAATATAATTGTTCTTTTAAAAAAAATGAACGTAGACTGTTAGAAGAAAAAGATTGTTAGAAGAATGAGAATCCTAAACTGAAATCTCAATATCACGAAATGGGGGACACGATATTGTCTCATATGGAACGAAATTGACCATCTTTTGAGGAAGCAGGGAGTTGTTCATATCGGTAGGGGAGAATTTCACATTCCTATATTTAATATTTTGCTATTGAAGTGGAAGTTTTCAGATCTTAGATAGAAATCAACATCAAAGTAGAGAGAACTGTTTTGAATCTCCATAAAATCTGTCATGATTGGATGATTGATGACAAGGAAGATGTAAATAGAAATTTAGATATATTAATGCTATTTTTAATATCGATATATTTCATTTAAATACAAACATGGTGTAATCTTGTCTTACACTTAAAGTAAATAATTAAATTTGAGATATGTTGTTCCATTATACTAATTGTGATTATTTTTCTGCTATAAAAAAGAGATATTTAAAAAAGTGAGAATTTTAAGAAAATTTAACTCGCCAGAAATATTTAATAAATCATGAAAAAAGTACATTTTTTACCTCTGGGATCAAAAAGAAAAATGTTATCCTTTTATAATTATTCGTAATTATAAAAAAATAAAAAATCACCACGTAAAGTGCCAGAAATGTATAATGTAAAAATGAAATAATGATATTAACTATAATATGTCATATGTGATAAAGAATCAAATAAATAAATGGAATAGTGTTATATAATTCACAGTTAAGAATAAACAATTCACCCACGAAATATGTTAGAAAAAGCAATAAGGTATCAAATGTAGTCACAGCAGCCAATTTACATCATCAAATATTTACAGGAGGGATCCCAACACAAATACATATATATATACATACATATATGCCTAATTCAATATAATGTGTGTTGCAAAAGTGAGTTACCATTCGCTATCTTTTATTAGGCTTATTGCTTTCAATTTGTAATTAAATTCAGCCTTTAATGATTGCTACTTCCATTGATGAACATAAAACAAATTGAAGGTATTGATACATCATTGGAAAGAGAAGTTAGAGTCGTAGTATATACATTCTAGTGAAGAGGAAATACGGCATATACATTCTGGTGAAGGGAAAATACGGCATATACATTCTGGTGAAGAGGAAATACGGCATATACATTCTGGTGAAGGGAAAATACGGCATATACATCCTGGTGAAGAGGAAACGGCATATACATTCTGGTGAAGAGGAAATACGGCATATACATTCTGGTGAAGAGGAAATACGGCATATACATTCTGGTGAAGGGAAAATACGGCATATACATCCTGGTGAAGAGGAAATACGGCATATACATTCTGGTGAAGAGGAAATACGGCATATACATTCTGGTGAAGAGGAAATACGGCATATACATTCTGGTGAAGAGGAAATACGGCATATACATTCTGGTGAAGAGGAAATACGGCATATACATTCTGGTGAAGAGGAAATACGGCATATACACTCTGGTGAAAAGGAAATACGGCATATACCTTCTGGTGAAGAGGAAATACGGCATATACATTCTAGTGAAGAAGAAATACGGCATATACATTCTGGTGAAGGGGAAAATACGGCATATACATTCTGGTGAAGGGAAAATAAGGCATATACATCCTGGTGAAGAGGAAATACGGCATATACATTCTGGTGAAGAGGAAATACGGCATATACATTCTGGTGAATAGGAAATACGGCATATACATTCTGGTGAAGAGGAAATACGGCATATACATTCTGGTGAAGAGGAAATACGGCATATACATTCTGGTGAGGGGGAAATACGGTATATACATTAATGTTCAGGAAATAGTCTCTAAAGTGATGTTATTTTCACTGTTTTCTAATTTACTTTTTCATATTAAATATAAACAATGAAATTTAAATTATAAATTGCAAAATAAATGATTTGCAGGAAGATCATAACAGTAAGTCCTATCATTTACTGTGCGATGATATTCAAACAATAATAACTGCAGTATATATTAAATGCTAATGTTCATTTATGCATATCGGACTTCTTCAAGTTTTGAAAAAAAAAAATCATACATGTAAATAAATAATATCAGATAGTCAATAGCATGTGAATTAATATTGCATGTGCATTCATTCTCTAACAAAAATATTTGAACAACATATATTTATTCAAAGTATCCGCATTTCATAGAAAAACACATAATTTTGAGAATATATCCACTATAAATATAACAGGTGAAAAGGGAGAATCAATATTTTTCTTCGGTTTGATGAATCTTCAATTATAAATTTGCATTCAGATACAATGAAAACTGAATCGAAAAATCATTTTCCACAGTTTGATAATTTCACATTTGTGAAAACAAATTATATTAGTAAAACGTGATTAGTAAAATAGTCTCTGGATTTTGATGGTGCCACTTTTTTCTCATATCTATATATAATTAGTTTTCACAAATGTGAAATTATCAAACTATTTTCTCTGATAGTACATCATCACAGTGACTATTTTCTCTGATAGTACATCATCACAGTGACTATTTTCTCTGATAGTACATCATCACAGTGACTCTTTTCTCTGATAGTACATCATCACAGTGACTCTTTTCTCTGATAGTACATCATCACAGTGACTCTTTTCTCTTATAGTACATCATCACAGTGACTCTTTTCTCTGATAGTACATCATCACAGTGACTATTTTCTCTGATAGTACATCATCAGAGTGACTCTTTTCTCTGATAGTACATCATCACAGTGACTATTTTCTCTGACAGTACATCATCACATAGACTCTTTTCTCTGATAGTACATCATCAGAGTGACTCGTTTCTCTGATAGTACATCATCACAGTGACTCTTTTCTCTTATAGTACATCATCACAGTGACTCTTTTCTCTGATAGTACATCATCACAGTGACTCTTTTCTCTGACAGTACATCATCACAGTGACTATTTTCTCTGATAGTACATCATCAGAGTGACTCTTTTCTCTGATAGTACATCATCACAGTGACTCTTTTCTCTGATAGTACATCATCACAGTGACTCTTTTCTCTGATAGTACATCATCACAGTGACTCTTTTCTCTGATAGTACATCATCACAGTGACTCTTTTCTCTGAGATTACAGTAGATAATATAGTATTTACACTACAGCTTATATCTATTCATATTAATCTTATGTATAATTACTAACAAATAACAATGGGAGTCTTGAAGTTTAGCTTGTGCTTTGCAGAGCGCCAGACAAACTCTCTTTAATCCGCTACACGCAGCACTGGAGCTATTTTAATATTGGCGGGGACTTAATGCCTGGGATTAGAATCCAGGGAGTGTTTTCTTTATTGGTGTTAAGCTGGATATTAAAGAATGCAGATTACATGGGAATCCTTCCAGTATGGTAAAATTGGTAATGGTGGAGCACATTGTCTATATTTGCAAGCTTCGTCTCCATTTTGTTACTTCATTTCTTAGTTCATTCGATTATTTAATTAAATAAAGTGAAAACTGACTAACATGGTTAATAATTATTATCTATATCAGTACTAAAATTATAATTATTTATGGGCAAAGTCTTTTAACTGCAAAATGCTGCAAATAAATTTTTCAAAAAATAAAATAATTGGTAACACAAAATTAATAAGGGTAGAATTGGGGTTCCCGGAAACTTAAGTAAACTTCAAGTACTCGGGAAGATGGTATTAAAATTTAGCAGATATGTTTATCACATTTATATAGTGTCAGATTGGCTCATGATCTATATTAATTCACACTTTACGAGTACGGTGAGTGTCTGAGTACTATAACCGTAAACTCTGTTCTAAAGAAAAATTAACAAACTAAATAGCATAGGTATCATCACACTATATATATTCCAGAATATTCTTAATCGAAATACCATATACTCTTGCTTTTGAAATTTAAATCCTTGGCATCATATTATTCTTGTTAATAAATATCTCCAGTGACGAATTATCTGTGTTGGTATTGCATATCCTAGAGTTTCTTTTTGAAATAGGAGCAGGTAAGTTATTTGCGGTAACTAGTAGCACAGAGGAGAGTCTGAAGAGAGGTGGTGATGCCTCTCCTGTCACTGAGGAGATGCCGATGTGATAATTAATATTGAAAAAGGAGATACAGTCTTCTTATTACCCAATGGCAGAGGACTGAAGTTGAAGTTGGATCAAAAGTTAGTTCAAAATTTAATTGTAAATGAATTATCAGTGTGATTATTAAACATCTTTAGGATAGTTATATAATTGTAAATAAAAAGAATTATTTATAAGACGCTAATTAATTTAAAATTTATCAGAACGATCAGGTAAAATTTACCTGAAATTTTCCACGGGTACCGAAATAATTTGTTAAATCGATGAAAATCTGATATATTTTCACTTTTAAATCACATTAATTTATGAAATATATTTCTACACATGCATTCACTATAAAAACTATTTGCTAAATGCTACACAGCTTCTAGAATAGTAACACGTGACGTGATGACACGAGGAGGTACCGAATGACACACATCAACATTCCGTCACTGTGTCTGGAGTAGCACTGAATGAAACAAAGAATATTCCCATTCGAATGGAGCAATCTGAAGTCTCATTTAGCTGATATGTTCTGTTTTGGAGCAACGGAGTATAACATGGAGATTATAAAGGAAATTAACATAACTTTAATGAAGATTGATTTTGTGACGAATTAAATGACATCAGTGTTCTAAATCTTCAAAAGAGGACCTTAATGAAACGGTAAAATGAATGAATAAATATAATTTATTTATTCAATTATATGAATTATGAATTCATTAATATAAATTATGAATTCATTAATATAAATTATGAATTCATTAATATAAATTATGAATTCATTGATATATATTATTCAGTCATCAATTTAAATAATTTATTCGATTATATAAATTATTTACCCATTAAATATAATTTATTTATTCATTTAAAAATAAGTGAATAAAAAAATAATGGCAACTAAATTGATAATAACAAATAAAATTGAAAACCATTTTCATCAAATTGTTTCGACTTTGTTTCTTCAATTTTTCTTTGTCAATGAAATAAACTTATCATTGTGATAAAATAGAGGCGATAATGGAAGCAGTAAATTTTGTTTAGAGAGTTATTGAAATCTGATGTCATTAAGCACCTCTTCGAATGGGCGAACACAATCGAAAAAGCAATCTCGATATTTGAAAAAAATGACTGCGAAATTATAATTCAAATGTGTGGTATTCTTTAAGAAAAGAGGAAATGAATTTACAAAATTATTCTTCTATACTTGAAATATATAATTTGAAGTGATAATAGAAATAGATAAAAATTAAGGTTTTGATAATTTCATCTTCTATGGCACAACAATAACTTTATCAATGGGTAATATAAATAACAATTACAATTACTTACAAATAATTGAATGTGTGAGTTTATTCCTAGTGAGAATAAATTCATCACAAGATATTTCTTTCTTATTGTGCGTGGGAAACAATAATTGCAGAAATGTTAATTAATGGATACATCATTAACGATAATCAATCATTTATATTATTAGTTCATCCACACTCAGACGATATAATAAATAATTATTATCAATTTGAAATACAATTGAACAATAAAGTGGTGAAGATATGAGAGAACCTATCTTATTACTCTAACACACACCGTAGTAGTTGAGTGTTTGTCAACATTGGTCAGTAACCAATATGACCTATTACCTACCATGACCTATGTTAACAATGTGGGACAAAATATGTATTGTAGTAATGCATAGTCACCCCGTGATATTTTTTTCAATAACCTTTGGTTTGCATAAATTATGACTTTTTTCCTTCATACAACTTTTCATTTAATTTCTCAATACCAAATACATTAAATTATTTCATATTATGTAGTTTGGATTCTCAGAAAAATAAATCTCATAAATAATGAGATTTCAATATACAGAATGAAATATTACTGTTTATATTATTATTTTCTTGGAGATATTTACTAATTCAAGGATCATACTGAAATATATATTATTATTCTATCTTTGTAAGAAAAATACAAAATTATTTATGACAATCAGAGCTGATTTTGAAAACAGATATTAAGAAATTATATTTAACTTCATAAACTCGTATATCTATATATTTAGTTTTTCCTCATAACTGAATCAAACGAATATTGGAATATTTACAATAGGATAATATAATAAAGAGTAATATGTTCACTGGCTGTAGTTCATTTAGTTGAAATTTTTGTTAGTTTGTTTGTTTGACAATTTTTTCTGTTTATTATCTTTAGTGTAATTTTTTTAAAGGTATATCAATTTTCGATTAGTGTGAATAAAATATTAAAATTAAAATTTGTAACGGAAAATTGTTATTTCATTTCTAGAATTATGAATATCTATTTAATACATATCTTATGTAAACTCATGACAATTTACAAATATTTAATAAATATTATTTCATATATATCATTGCCCTATTTACATTATTTATAAGCCCGAATGTAAACCATTCCCCGAATCTCTGTTATAATAATTAGAACCAAAGTAGAGGGTTTTTAAATGCTTTTATGGGCACAGTTATTACATTTTATTTGCCACACATTCCGGGAAATAGGGGCGAGCATAGAAGTTATATCATCACTGGGCTCAGGAGAGATTAAATTAATTAGTGGGCGAAAATGCACCATATGCCTACTACTAACGTGGAGTCCTGCTCATGGAATTGACAAGCAAACATGACAGTTCTTAGAGAAAAGTTTACGTGAAATATGATAAAGTGATTTATTTATCATATAATTTAATGATAAATATAAAATATATCTAAATAATATTTAATATTATTTATATATCATTGCATTTGGGTATTACAGTATAAATTTATAACTATACTAATTTATATTCTTCTGAACACTAACTTCTTAGTACCTAATTTTTATAATATGAATTGTTTAGTGAAAGATTATCTTTCAAACTGAGAGAATACATGAATGAATATTCAATGAAATGCCCTCAAATCTCACAGTGATAGAGGTAATAGAACAATGGAGCTAAAGAAATGTTCACTTAAATAAAACGTAATGGAAAGAGCAATATACCAGAATGAAGAACTGTGTTTTCTCCAATAT
Source organism: Caprella mutica (assembly GCA_947561585.1). Classification (NCBI taxonomy): domain Eukaryota; kingdom Metazoa; phylum Arthropoda; class Malacostraca; order Amphipoda; family Caprellidae; genus Caprella; species Caprella mutica. The sequence goes on along the minus strand of CANNZV010000506.1, from coordinate 98,134 downwards.
TGTGAATCAAAAGTAAGGTTGGCATTCCTATGTCTATTCTTTGAATTATTTCTAACAGTCATATCAATTCTCAGAAGCTGTAAACATCTCCAGGAACAATTTATTATATACACAGATTATTCTCTTAATTTTCGAGCGACTGAATTTCATTCGTGTTAACATGAAAATTTATTGAATTCTATATTTTCCCCAATATTATTGTTTTAAGTAAATTAATGACTATATTTTATTATAAGCGTGAAGTGTCCCGACAATTGTGTATGGTCACAATAATAGTCTCGCAAGCGTCCAAAATGAAAGATTTTGGCATCTTTACTTGCGATGCTGAATTGAATATTCATGAACTGTTTCGGTCAAACGATAGAATCGACCACTACATTCAACTGAACAATTCTATGGACTTCTATTTGACTTTATACTAGTTTTATGGCGTACCTTGGGACCTTTCTACATTGCATACCCAAATTTAATAATAAATGTATGTAATACTAGATTTTTTTCATTATTTTAATACAAATAGAGTTAAAGACCTTTAATTAGTTAAAAATTCTCATTATTTTATATAGATTTTATATTCTTCTCTCATTCTAATTACGTGTTCTGTACTCTATTATTTTTATCTGAATTGTACTCTAACAGTAAATATTTCAGAAAAATTCATCATTGTTCGATGTAATTCAATTTAATTCTTCAGTACAATGAAGAAAAATCACTACATGACTATTTGTGGTTTCCTAATCAAGTACAGTACGTTTCAATATGAAATGTCATATGTTTGATTTGATGCTAATGCCAATATTTTTTCTAATTTCTTCTAAAGATGAAATTCATGAGATAATATCATAGGATGGCTGTTTTAATGGCTATTTTAAATATTTGATACGTTATTTTTATTTGAAATGGATTTTAGTGTATTGACTAGCTATGATATGAGCATTTGAGTCATTATGACCAAATTAACTAACTATAATTAATAAGGACCAAATAATAGTTTATATTTAGCACAGAATTTTTAAAAATGAATGAAAAGCATATATTTACGATTAAAAATATTAATCATAAATATCACATACCAGCCCACATCTCTTCATTCTTGCATTATCTCTGTTACATTTATATACGAGTGTATTCGAAAGAACATCACCCAAACAGGCGCACAGATAAATAATATTCATATATCTTAGTAAAGCTTCTGTAGTTTCATAAATATATCACCAGGATATGAAACATCCGAAACAGCATTTGAAGATTGCAGGTCCTTTCACCTCGAGTTCTGTGCAATGGTGCTCAGCAAAGGGATCTTTCTTTGAACATACAATTTATCATCTATTTTATCTTTTACAAAGATCGTCCAGAATTAAACTGTTGAATACAGAGAGAAAACGTCGAGTGATCCAGCATATTTTTGGAGTGTGTCCAAGATTCAGGAGACATTTTTGACCTGGCTTCCTTTTTATTGGCTTCACAGAATCACTAAATTGAAATACACGACAAAGTCTAGGGTATTTTTTCTACGCTATCGATGATTGATTTTGAACATCTTATAATGCACGAATGAATGTAAAGGAATCGATCATCATTCACTATAACTTCTAACGTATAACTGTAACTGTACAACTGTTTTCAATATCAATTCATTAATTTATACGATACATAATATCATTTCTACTATTTAACTATTTATAAACGATTCTTTATTTCATTATATATTATTACTATTCCATTCTTATGTAGTAATTAAATTAAAAATTTCAAATTATTTTCTTTAACCCTAGTAACCGAGGGACTGGTCAAGGTGGACCAGTCCTCATGTAAAAATATTAATAATTTTATTTTTAATCCGATTTGGTAGCTGTTTTTTCCTGAGTTATACTTTTCATCTTAGTTAAATACGATTAAACTAAAAAGAAGGTGATAAATGGTAAGATTCTAATATTATGAACATTTATTCATATATACAGGGTGTCTAAAAAAAAAGGAACACAACTTTAAGTTAGTATATTTCAAACACTATTAAAGATATATGTATCTTTCACGTATTTTTTTAGTGTTGAAATCTTATTAATCCACAATTAAATTTTCATTAAGTTTTATGTATTTTTGTGAATATTATAAGGATTTTATTGATGGGTGGTGAAAATTGCTTTTGCGCAAAATATTTCGAAATCATAAGAAATATATTTTTCAATTGTTAATTTTATTGTTAATTTTATTAAATAACTATTCTTTGGCGTTTACCAATGGATGTGTAAATATCAAATAACGATTTTTATAAAGACAAAATATCAAAAAGTCAATTTGTTAAGATCTTATAACAGTTGTAGTGAGGACTGGTCCACCTGGACCAGTCCCTAGGTTACTAAACAAACTTTCAAGGGCTAGGTTACTAGGGTTAAAACATTGTACAGTAGATATTTGTGTCATTTATATAACAAACCATTTTTAAATGAATTATATTTCAGCTCAGTTAAATAAAATCCCAATTCGCTTCCTCATGGAGGCTATTTATGAATGCATCTCCTAAATCGAGAATAGCGGTGAAAACATTCTAAAGTTCTTTTTATGGTGATTAGCTGTTGCTCATCCCAGAACATTTCGGAGTCATTTGTGCTAATTATGACTGCAATTATGAGGCTGTGACACAGTGTTGTGAGTACCGATTGCTGTGATGAAATGGCAACACAAGGCTAATGTCACACTTAAGAGTTGAAAGGAAATGAACACTCTGTTCCTAGTCACAGAATGGCTACAGTGGGGATTAAATGAAATGGAGCCTCTACGGTGAGGTAGGTGCATAAAGGAATTATAAAGTAAAGGAAAATTAACTTGTGTCTCACAAGGATAGTTAAATGTATTTATAAATGCTTACGAATAGTGTGAACTAGTATAAGGAAATAGCTCTGTGAAATTATATATGGGTCTTTAAAATTAATGAATTGGCTATGTAGATCAATATTAGAAAAAAATTAGCTCATAAATTTATGAAAATAAATATCAAACATTATTATTATAAAAATACTTCAAAGACCGAAACAAACAATATATATTTGAAGTAAGAAAAAGTCTCAAATTATAATATTTAAATATACAACCTCAAACAATGAATAATTTTGAATCAAGAAAAAAATATTCTCACTCTATTGTCCTTGAAAAATATTTTGGTTTTTTCATAGTGATAAAAATAATTAAAAATTGTTATTCATTTTTTTCCTTTCTGTTTTAAATTCACATCTCCAGTGAATTAAGATTATCAACCACCACTGGTTGTTTCAATTCTAAGACTCTTTTTCACAAAGCATCTTAACTTTGGCACTTGTTGGAGAACAAAATACGGTAGTTTTGTCGGAGCCATATTCAAACTAACGGTCGTAAATGGAAATGCAGTGTGTTGGTATTTCCAAAAGAAGTGCAGGGAATATGCAAATCGCATTAAATTGTCAGTTGGACTGTTTCACAATGATACACACAATTGTTTTACATTTCTCACAACTGTTTACTGACGCACCTGTTAAAGTGACATTTGCACAAGAGATCATAATTGTGAGAGTTACACAGGCATTGCAGTCAGATGAAACCTTCAAAAGAGATATACGGTAGAATCTTTAGTATTAGATAGGCCTATGTACTTTTAATCTTTTTTTCATTTTCAATAAAAGAAAAGTTTAAATTATTTACTTTTTAATAAAATAAAAAATATTGGATAATACTGTAAATAGAATGGAATCATTAAAAGATGTACAAGCGAAAATAATGTTTGAAATCTCTTAAATTAATCAATATTATCTTCTAAACATGGTGACGCATACAACTGCAATAATATTTGATTAATTTCCATTGAGTCTACGGTAATGACACCAAATATTGAATTTAGATTTCAATGGAGGAGTCTACGGTAATAACACCAGATATTTAATTTATATTTCAATGGAGTCTACGGTAATGACACCAAATATTTTAATTATATTTCAATTGAGTCTACAGTAATTACTCCAAAAATTTAATTTATATTTCAATTGAGTCTACGGTAATGACACCAAATATTTAATTTAGATTTCAATGGAGTCTACGGTAATAACACCAAATATTTAATTTATATTTCCATGGAGTCTACGGTAATGACACCAAATATTATATTTAATTTATATTTCAATTGAGTCTACGGTAATAACTCCAAATATTTAATTTAATTTCAAATGAGTCTACGGTAATGACTCCAAGTATTTAATTTATATTTCAAATGAGACTACGGTAATTACTCCAAATATTTAATTTATATTTCAATTGAATCTACGGTAATGACTCCAAATATCTAATTAATTAATGTTCTTCTAATAAGTGTATGAAAATGATTTCACACAATATTTTTGTTGAACAAATACATGAAATTGAACGGATTAACAATCTAAAATATTGAATTATTCAAAATACTTTACTGAACCCATTGTTAATATTGATTTTGAGAATAGTTCATTTTCCATATCATTGGACAAAATCCATTGAACGGAAATCAGCCCCATCCATATCTGCTCCGATTAACAATCGATTATATTTGACGTGTGTTCATTTTCGATCTGAATAGAAAACTTGATGATGTTTAAATGAAAGGAAGGGTGATTGTCCTTACTTGCCATTTTAGTTATTTCAATCAAATATTAACATAGTGCATTCATCGTCACAATGCAGAATATTGGTGAATGTGTATTCGTTATGTGCTATTGAATTTTACTAGTCGAGAATACCTACTTCATCGAGTAGCTGGTTCAGTAATTCTATGCTATTTAGAAACATAGCCACTTTTCAGGCACTGAAGCTTTATCATCGGACAGAAGCACGCATAATGTATTGAATTAAAGTAAATTTTGAAAGAAACTATTGTGCATATCTTGCATTATATCCAGATAATATATAACCAATGACTATGTAACTTGAAATTCTAAATATATTATAAGTGAAGAAATTAAAACATTCGACTAGCAGAATTCCTCTGAATCTTGGATCTGTTGAACTATGAAATAAAATTTCAGTTTGAGAAAGAAAATTTAATTTTAATTTACCTACAAAATAATAATTTAAAAAAATTAAAAGAAAATCACTGATAATTAATTCCAATGCTGAATAAATTTACTGTAAAAATGTTGAGGAATGCATATATCATAGTTCAAAATTCAGTCAAAATATCAAATTAAAATAAAACTATGGTTAACTCAACAACTACTGTATATTTGTTCAATATATCGATGTAAAAATTAATGATACTCACGCAATTAACATACAAAGCACTCGCTCCATCTGTAAGGGAATACAAAAAGTTAGAACACCATTTAAAAAATGGCACGCTGATATACTTTATAGGAAGCAAAGAATAATATCCAAAGTTCATTCAAACTAAATTTATTGATGGGCATGAATATGAAAAGCTGTGACCTGTCCTAAGTTATTAGCGGTAAATACTAGACTATTAAGACCTATTAGCATTGTAAATGGTGACGGAAACTCACGACTACCATATAATTATGCAATTGTCTTACATCGATTATTGACCGGGTTAGTGATAAGATGTATGTCTGCACGCAAGGCTGCCATACGCTTCGTAATAAAAACTAGGAGTCATTAGCCTTTATATCATTTCAACGAACCACTAGGTAACAAAACTGTTGAAATTGTTGTTAACTAGAAATAATATTCATTACGAAAAGGTCCACTCAAGAAGTGAATTTAATATAAGGGCTTGTTCATTTAGGATTTATTTATTCTGTTCTTTTGTACATTATTTTTTTTTATTCAAAAAAATTATATCAATGTATCAATATTTTAAACTAATTTTGAAACTAATATTTATAGAAAATAATATGCAAGTGGCCTTTTAAAGTAAATATATCTTGCAAGAAAAAGACCATTTCATTCCCTAAATGGCCAGTTATGGAAATTTATTACTAATTCAACACAACTATTATAAGAAATTTGATATTTTAAACAGATTCAATGAGATTTATTACTTTTCTTAAATTGACGGTCATATGGAATTCGCAAGTTTAATATTTTTATATAATTCATATCTTCAATTTCCTATTAATTCTAGTAATACATAATTCATCAGTTGTTGGTAAGCTAAAGTCCAGTAGAATTGGCCAAAAAGTATGAAGATATTTGTCCTATTATTATTCTGTAAATGGAATGATCTTTCCACCAAGAAAATGTTGAAGAAAGCTATTTTCTGGACCGAGAATGAATCTCATAAAATTGCAACACATCGTTTGCGCTATCGCCAGATGCATCTGACTTGCCTCTGATGAAAATATGGCTTCAATAAATCACTGGATTGAGAAAATTTACATAAGGTTCAATTTATCTTAGAGGAGACAGATCATTTTGACAGTCAATTTGCTCTAAGTGAGCCGGCGAAAAAATGCGTCATTCTTTGAAACGTTCTACTACTTACTAGAGGATGTTAAAGAATGATGTTAGCAAGCCAGTTATTTTTAGATTAGTATACACTAAACATTTAATGCATTTTAGAGAAGCAATAATTTAGTTGACATACGAATTAATAATTTGAATAAATATGTTTTAGAATTCATATTTAGATAATTAAAAAAATATAAATTGTTACAAAAAATCAATGTGTATAACGTTGCAGTTTCATGTAAAAAGTAAATCATGAATCATAATATTTATGAGCTCAGAAATAAAATTAAATGAACCAGTTACATAAAGAATGATTTTACAAAGTATCATAATTTTATTAAATGATTAAAAATTTATGAAAGCTCGTATTAAAATAAATACATTTCATAAAAATGAATAACCAACTTCTAAGTAATTCATGAGCAATTACATTTCAAAGTATATTCTAATATATTTAGAATTATATTCATGGTAATTCTATTGGTATAGTGGATATGATAAAAATGGTGCAAAAATAATTAAATTCAGACCTTTCGAATTTTTCGTTTCCTGACCAGATTGTAAATCACTATTATATTTAATCAATAATAAAATAATGGATCGATTGTATCCAGCTCTTATCCTATCCATTATTTTATCCCATTCAATATATTAATACCTTGCACAGTTTTTGGCAAAATAATAGTTACTTATGCTGAAAATGGAAGCATCAGATATTTGAAAAGAGCAATTGGTCAATTTAGCATTGACAAATCTTAGGGTCTTTTGACCAGATTTGACTCTACTCAGACCTAGTGTGGATCAAATTGTCTGAATGAAGAGTGCCAAAACATAATTAGCAAATTGTTTCTTAAAGGGAAGTCACTACCAGATTTCTTCTCTCACAGCGTATCAGTTTTATGAACACTGAACAGGTTTATGAAGTCTAGATATGGCGCATGGAAATGACAGGTCTTTGGGGACAGAATTTCTCTTTTCAAAGAAACAATCTCAATAAATAACTCAAATATGAAGATACAATTTTGAACATCCCCAATGAAGAGGTGTTCTGTTTCTGGTCGTGACAGAAGACGAATGGTGGCACTCAGAATATTTGTCTTGGATTCTCTTATTGATGGTAGCGTATCAGCTGAAATTGAGATCTCTTCATGAGATGCAATCCATGCGAGATAAAAAGATCCCCATTGTCTTCTTTCTTAGGAGATTTAAGAAATTCTGAAAGGTGATATTGATTCATATTCGAAGCAACTACTATTGATTGCATTTATAAAATGACTTCTTCGAAGACTTTTGCCAAATGTGTATTGTTAGAACAATTTGCATAGTACAATTATTGTTAAAAAATTATATATAAATAATTTTTCTCAAATCTGGTCATCATTTTTTAGAAGGGCTCATTGCGTTGGTTTGGTGTTCATAGTACAATGGAGTAAAATATGAGTATAAACTTCTATTATAAAAATGGTAATTAGGAATTTAATTCAGAGATTCGTAAGAAAACCAATCTTTTCTCTCGAAACTTTAATATTCATTTCCTGTGTAAAATCTCACCGCATAGGGTGTGTAGGATTGTACCTGAGTATCCTAATAAATTCCTACCGTGACATCATCAGTATTAGTTATTCGTCAGAGGATTCAATTTCACATTAATTGAAGGACAAATTAGGGAAGAGTTCTATCTAATAATTTTCCTTAGTAATGGTTCACCACTTACTCACCATTGATTTCGCTCACTAAAACTCTTCTTCTCCTCGGGTAAAGGATGTTACTCACAACTGTTTGATAAGATCTTTGCCCTATTTGGCCACAATTGCCTTGTAATTTTATTTTTAAAGCAAAAAGTATTAGGGGTGAGACAAATGTTAGGGGTGAGACGGCAGTATTTAATTATTTGGAAGACAACGACTGATCTCAAATGAATACTTCATGAATTCCATTTTCAAATGAATGAATTATTAAACGGTGTTTCACTACATGCTCTATCTAGACGATGAATGAATAACCAACCAGTTATAAAATTTATTTTTAACTTCTTTGTTTATAGAAACTCGTGAATAATGAAAAGTACATTGGACTGTAAATGGAGGATATTTTTATTTAGTACGTTTTATCCAACAGATGATATACGGTTCAAATCAGAAAAAAATGGATTAAATTAGGTATAAAAATATACTAGTTTGATTTCTTCTAAACTTTAAAGATAACTAGAATTATATATCATAATTAGTATAAATGATACGTATATAACACCCATGCGTATTTGCATTGGGCTAATGCATGTCATTTATGTATTCATTTACATGTGAATAAAATCACTTTCGTAAACTGTATAGCATGCAGATGCAAAGCTAGACTGCACAGTGAGAAAATATCATCGTCGATCATCGGGTTTTATTTTAGGATCGTAGTTACGACGATAAATGATTCGACGAAAATTCAATCGCAATTTATCATAATTTAAAGTCCATATCGTTTTTCGTCGGACATTAGAAACAAAAATCCCGATGATAATTTCTCAAATTATGACATTTTACAGTAAAATATGCTCAATATTTACCATAATTGACAATAACGAAGATCTGCCAATAATAAACCTCTTCTCCGACTTTTAACTTGAAATAATAATTTACCTTTTTCTTGAGTCCCAGAGCAAGCAGTATCCCTCTAAATCATTTCCAACTGCAAAAAGTAGCACACAGAGCAACTGAGTAAACAGGGGACAGATTCTGCTCGATTTTTAGCTGAACACTTGAAAAATAGTTGAAAATTCGTGGAGATAATCTGTCATGTCTCAGGCCCTCTACTCCATCTGAATTTTAATGAACATGGCAAATATTTTGGGGAATATTTGAACGTCTTTCGGGATTATAGAACGAGATGTCTTTTACGACGAGCAAAACTATTAGTGATATATATTTATATAAATTTGTGTGTATATATATATTTATCTACAGCAATTCTTTTTTGATTTTTGTTCATGTGTAATTTATTTTATATTTGTTTTGAAATAAAATCAGTAATTAATTATCACTTTCTTATACAGTGCGGAGCGATATCAATCTTGGTGATTGAAGTTCAATGAAAAACATTAATATGGCATATAAAGAAATATCTGATTATTGGTACATTTGAAACTTTTCTATGAGAAGTTAATTAAATTATCGTTGACTGAATGTGGCTGGAGTAGGTAGCTCATCAATCAGTTTGTCAGCTAGTCACACAGTACATCAGAGTCTGAGTACACTTTGGCCTGACAAACTAATTTAAATGGCTTGCATTACCTTCATCTCGTGTGATTGCCCTCAGCTTTACCACCTCAGCTGATTGATTAGGTATTGGTAAGTGAAAGCATACCTCAGCCAACACATAACATTAGCAATATATCCCTCTGAATGGAGTAATATAAATTAGTATTGATATTTCGGGTGTTGCGCAATATAGAGTACTGATACAGTACACTTTTAGAAGGCTTTAAAATATGTAGTTCTAATAGTATGTAACCCAGGGAAGAAGGATTTATCCTGGGATATTAGAAGAAAATACCAAGAACAATTCATTCTTTCCCGAGAAGTTTCCTCAATATCCCAGGAATAAGTGTATATTGCCTAGGAATATTTTTTTTGTTTTTAATAGAAAATATTGTCTTATTCTAAAGTAGAGACAATTTATATTTTTCCTATCATGTTCAATGTTAACACACACCTTTTGAGTAGTCTCAGCCTGATGGAGTTTGGGACGTTTCTCTCATTCAAAAAGTGAATTCACCTGTTCGTCCACCCATTAATAGAGTATGTCTATACATCTAACTAATTATGAACATGGATTAATCTATTAACCTTTACGTAATTAAAACCAAAAATTTATCGTCTAATCTCCATTAAATAAAGTCACAGATTATTGTAGCCATTGCAGCAAGATTGTCCTTCTTTCAATTATATAACGGTACGACTTTGCTAAGAGTTCTCACGTACACAATTCCAATGTAAATGTCAAGTTGTAAATTGTATTAGTTAGTTACATTTACATATATATAGTTTTGAGTGAAGACTTCACGTGAGTTGAAGAAGAGAATTTAATTCTAGGATCTGAATTAGTCATTTGCATGTAATTTCCTCCCCAATCTTAGCACTTATTGCAATTGCTTTCGAATTTCGAACTTTACTTTAAACTCAACAAGTTATTAATAGAAAAAAATAAGTAAAATTCAGAATCTAATTTCATATTTATTATCATTATTATTAGATTGAATATGCTGAATCAAATAATATTGCGTAATCATTTTTAACTGAATAATTACATAGTGTACTTTTTTTGAACTTCGATTTGGCATAGTATGAATATTGAATGAAGTACAATTTTGACTACATCACAGATGAACTGAATATGTGTTGTTTTTCATATTTAATGGCAGTTGAATATTGTTTATAATGACATTAATTGAACATATAATGATGATACAGGATAACTCCTATATAATGAAGCTCCGTATAGTGGAATATTCTAATTAGTTTAGTAGAGTCCTGAGTAACGAAGTACCTGAATAAAGTTACTCTTACGTTTATGAGTATCGATACTTCCGTAATCTGGTTATAAACTATAAAATACATCATATGTTAAAAAGATATAACAAAGAATAAACTAAATGAGGTTGGAACCATTTATCAAATCAATTAACTTTAAGATTGTATTTAAATTTATAAGATTTTTACATTTACATTTTCTGCACTCGAAATTATGTTGCATATTTTTTAAACCCCAGATTCGCTCATAATGAATAATATTAAAAATACCTTTAATTTAATTCATAGTGTTAAGTTAACACAGTGATTCACTTCATTTCGAAATGTTATTATCTATCCTTTGATTTGAATACCAATAGATAAGATTCGAATTGTGAACTCCCAATTTTGGATCTCAGCTGCCGAAATAGATACTGTTATGATGTGAATATTCATAAGCCTTCAAAAGGAGAGGCTGAATAACTTCTCCATTGTAGTCACTCCATTCTTCTCTGCAAATTGCTTGAAATACTCATATATATTCGTTCTGAATATCTAAGGTCATTTTGATATCGAAATCTATTTGAATATCATGCATTAATGAATCTATATTTCAATGAAATGATTATTTAGCACATTTGGAGAAAACACCATTATATTTAACTTGTGAAATATACATTTCCTTTAAGTCTGTTAATGAAGAAAAACTAATAAATACAATAATAATATTGTTTGATAATATTTTATATTTCATTTTGTGGTTTGAGTTAAAAATGTTCATAGTATGAAACTATTAGATATAAATAAATACCTCTTTATTCTATAATATATATTTAATAGCAAAAATCTCATGAGAACTGATGATGTTGTAAACAAGAACATCTATCTCTTACATCTCAATTTTAGGTAATTCAATCGATCTATCTTATTTTTTCGACCAATGGCAGTTGATTCATTTTCTTCTCCATCGAGGAAATTCTTTTCAATTAGTATGATTGCTTGGAGACTTCGGACATCGGAACATGTAGGAACTACTTCCTGGGTGCTGATGTGACTTACATTTCCAGGTCTAATTCGAATTAGCGACCAATAATTATAATGAGACTTGGAGTGGGAATGTATTTGAATTTTCCTATCAACATAACTGAATTTATTTTTGTTTACCAAGAAGAAATTGATAATAATATATAATGTAATTATAATTATTATTAAAACAACACTAACTATATTTCTCTTATTAAAAAAAATCATCATACATGGTACTTCCTTTCTCTTTGGTAGAAACATCAGGTTGGTTCACTATACAGAATTTCACTATAGAGGAGTTGTACTTTAATCATCCACAACTAGTTTACTATTTAGAGATCTTTTCCAATAACTTTTTACCAATAAAAACTAAGTACTAGGTTCTATAAAGCAATAAATAATGATACTGATGTACTGTTATTCAAGGGTTTAAATCGCCATTTAGGTACATCTAATATGTTACCAGTCACGGTGATGATTTGGTTTTACCATTTTTTAATGTCGAGGAGTAAGAATTCTATTTTTTTATGTTTGCATTCAGTTGTAAAACTAATTAACTACGAATTTGAGAATGTATTCCCTTCTTTCTTCTTTTAAAAGTTACTTGAAATGCAGATTCATTGATTTATATTAGAATTTTAATTCATGTAGAGTTCACTTCTTTATAAAGAATTTTTCATTTTTTACCATTTTTCGTACTGTTTTTTCATCAATCACATTTTCATCTAGATGTGCCATGTAGTTCTATATATTCCATGTACTGTTAATTTAGTTTATGTTTTCTAAATTTTTTATATAAGTGGCTCTAAGAATCGACTCTCAGCTTCCTGAGCCTTGAATACTTTAGTTATTCGTTATAACTGTAATCGTTATAGATATGTATTTCATTGCTTATCTGAATAAATTATCGGTTTACTTTGTTTTTATATTTGTTTAGAGCTGTATGAATAATGTAGGAGGATAGAGAGAAAAAAATAATTATGTAGGTAACTTGCAGATCAAGATACTTCTGCTTTAATTTATAACAATTTTGTGATATTATTCATTTTCTGAGTTTTCCAATTTACTTTGAATTTAATATTATTCTTATTATTCCACATGAGACATAACTATGCACATTTCAATGAGAAACATAATTTTTTTCAATTTATTTCATATATTGTTTTGATAACGAAATCATTTTTAGTGGAATAATTATAAAATGCTTTAAAAAAAGTTTTAAATTTTCTTGCAACTGTTTAAAAATATTACTATTGATCAATTAAATATTTATTTAAATATATGGTTCACATATTTATTGTATTTTTTTAACCACAAGTCATGTGACGCAACAGTATGAAAATATCCCAGTAAATTAGAACATAAAATGTAACAAATGGATATTTCCTGAATGATAATCATTTCAATAGGAGGACTAGAACGAGGTTTTAAAAAAGAAAGAGAATCAAATGAAAGCCAAGTAATAAGTGTCCTATACTAACTGAAGTATGAGTTGTATTGTCATTTTTGAAATTAGGTTTCAAAGAGGACTATCAACTGTACTTTACTATCATCATAACTAGCTTGGAAGAGCTAGCCAAAGTAGTAATAACTAAGGACTCTGCACAGTCAAACGGCTAGGTAACATGCAACTCTCTGGATAACCCTTACTCATGATTATAGCAGGGATGTGTGCATATTGATGAGTTCATCATCGGAACTACTTAATTGCTTAGTAACTTTAGAAAGAAAGATTGCAATAACAGTATTAAAAATATTCCGTCAATATAAATGGTTTGCTCACTATGTTCATATACATGAAATCAAAATCAATATTATTTTTGATCGTTTGAAATGGCGATGTAATTATCGATGGTTGGTAAACAGAATCATTTAATAATTATTTAATATTGAAAATCTATCATTGATAGAAGTAGTTTCATTGATTTCCTTTCAAATTTAAATAGAAAATCAGTAATACTAATTCTATATCCTTCCTAAATTATATAAATTTATCTCTAATTATCAAATCTATCTCTTAAATACGCTTTATACAAATACTAATAATGAAATTCAATGTACCATTTTTCAAGAGATTCTGAATTATTTATGATATCTCTATATTTGATCATTATTAGTACAGTCAATAATCATATTCATTATAATCTCTGATTAAAAGTTATAATCCTTTAACATCAGCAGAGCAAAGTTTTGTCCATCAAACTATTTTTAGAATAACTATGTGAAAAAGAGTAAGAAAAGGTATCAAGAAAATGACACTCCCATGAGTAATAAAGTTATGTACTTTGTACGACTTCCTACCTACCATTAATATAGAATTATATGGTAAGCATAATATATTCTATTTCGTAATCTTGGGAGTAATGGTCACTATTTTATTTGTGTGATTTTTTATTCATCTTCCAGATTTTTATTTTGAAATGAATTAAAATAAGGATCAGATTTTTTTACTGTTTTGAGATTTATTTCACTTTGTTATTTTGGAATATCGAGTAAAAATAATTTAGACGTTTTACTCTCCATTAATTTCGACTTTATTAACTCCAATTCTTTGAGAGTTGAAGATCAGTCTTCCACTTTGTGTTTAATACATTTTAGATCTAAATTTCGTTGTCACTATTTCATAGGACATAACTATACATACATTGTGATATGCATTTGTACAATCAATAATGTATTGACTAGTTTACTTCATTCCACACCTGTTTGAGAGTTCAGGTAGTCTCTTTTTTACAAAAATTATAAGGAATTTAATTAAAATTTAATGATCTCCATCTGAAATTAGTTATTGTTAACAAAATTTAGAAGTGGATTAAATATTACAATCCATTTTACAAATGAACCAAATACAGTATTTTCGATGTTTTTAATAATATTTTAAATATTTCGGTTATTCTGAATGGTTTGCCTCCAGAATATGGAGGATAGTTAACATCAAGATCATTAACTATGTAAGCGCGGCATCTGCTAACTTGTGTGTCCAGAGCAATTTTTGTTCTTCTTAACGCCCCTCAGTCTCTTAACAATTTGAGTGCATCATCATCAGGCTTGCTGAGGTTATTTCGAGAATATTTCGCCCTGTTTACGAGTAGGTGAACGAGAAGATATTTTTCCGGATATCTCTGTCGTAAAAAAATAATGTAAGGCTGGAGATAATGTAAGATGAGGTACTCAATTCACCATGGCATGTATGAGAGTAATGAGATTATTGTGCAACCATATGAAAGGAAGAGTTTGTTAATTGAAATTGATATATTTATTGAGATATTACTGTTGGTATTTAAATTACTTCGTTATTTATACCATCGCTGATATGTTGTATAAAAAATGAATTAAAAATCGATCAGTAAATAACATTTATTGAATATATAAACACCGAAATTTAATATTTAAAATTAGGATACAAAATCGCCTCAATCAATAAATGTGGAACAATTTATATCAAATATTGTATTTTTTTTTAAAGAAACTTGTTCTCAAAAATGATGTTCTACATTGTCCTTCAAAACTTAGGCATCTATTTTTAGGATAAACTATTCCCATTATAGCCATGAAACTCACGTGCATAATTTCAGCAGAAGAATATTTTAAACTTTATTAGGATATTTAATGAGGGGATTTACCTAAAGAATGGAGTTTCCTTTAAAAATAATCCTGTTATCATTTATTGCTTATTTTTAAACCATAAAAATTGCTAATTAGATTTATTGTTCTAAAGATTATTTTATAAGGAAAATATTCACTGTACGGTAATTTTTGTGAAACTAATCAATGATTGAATTGATGAATAATTTTTGAGTGCAGTTTGCGATCATAGAGAAGAGTCATAGAACTTGGACACTCACAGTAGTCGAGAAGTGAACATTAACCGAGGCAATGAACTAATCTGACCACGATCAGTTTCGAATTGACCTATCATGACTTTAGTTATTGCTCACAATTCGAGTAATGATGCACTTCGGTTTAATTTTTAGAAAGGCTTGAACTTTGACATCAGCAAAGAATTGAGTTCAGTCAGAAGAAACACAAAATTTAAAATGAAGTTCATTTTGCGTAAAAATTCTCGGAGAGAAAACTGTAAGATGGCGACATAGAAAATGAAATGGTGTGCCTTTTTAATGTTAATGTTTTTAATATTAAAATGAATTATTCAATATTTAAATAGTTATGGAAAATGTTAGATTAGTATTATATATAAAATTAGTTATGAATTAGTTATGAAATTTTCAATGAAAGTATTTTAACAAGTTGAATAATATAATCAAAATAGTTTGCATTTATAAAATAATCAATTTAATTTCATACAATGGATTTTTCTCATACTTTACAATGTTCAATTTAGAAATACACTGTAGGTATATTTGTTACTTTCTCTGTTTCTTATTTACAAAAAACATTAGCATTGTTTTCAGCTGAATAGAGGGTAAGAAAAGATGCAAAACTCCCAGACTCCATTGTTCTCATACAATGAAAATTATTGTGTTTGCTAACATTCTTTGTTTAATTACCTCCCGAAAACAACTTCCCCTTTTTCTATATCTATTAAGCACTATGAAGATTCTAAATAATAAGAAAATCCTTTGATTCTCCTCATTAATCTTATAATTAGTAAAAACATTTTGGAATATGCTTAAGGTAACGAAGGAAAATGAGTTTTTAATAGAAAAAATCGACTAAACAGGTTATACTAAACACATTATATTAAATATATTCATACTGAATGAGATTTTCTCAATGTAAACTTAATTATATTGATATAAATTTAATCAAATTGAAAAAATTCATTTATTTTCTTTTTTATTCAATACTCTTAAATCAGAAGGAGACAAATATTATTTCTAATATAATTGATTAGTATTGCCCACAAGCCTGATTGCTTCAAGGGCAATAAAATAAATATGAAAATAGAAAACAGTTGCACGTTCAAGATATGTGCATACAAAGTAGACTTTAGTGCATCAAACTATAGTTTGGATGCACTAAATTGCATCAGTTGGATGCACTTTAGTGTCTTAGCTATAAGTTTGTCAAAATGATGAGACAAAAATGAGGAAAGAATAATTTCCTAGTCATTTCAACCAATTTTTTAGCTAATACACTAAAGTGCATCGAACTGATGCAATTTAGTGCATCCAAACTATGGTTGATGCACTAAAGTGTCTCACTTTAGAGACAGAGCCATAGGGTGAACTCGAAACACCTGGGTGCATCAGTTGGAGTTGTTTATTTTTCTCAGTGTGATCCGTCACAAAGAGCAACTTATTATACTGCTCTAATAAGCCAATATACTACATGACATATCTTACCATTATTATCAGTTAATAAAGAAAGTTTTAGATGTGTCTTGAATCTAGAAACAGAACAATTGATAATATCAGAAAACTAATTCATAATAGCAATCCACTGAAGGTAAGTATTGTTGTGTCATTGCTTTCTTGAAGAGTGGAATAAAATATTGCTGTCTATTATTCGAGTTAAATGATTATATAGTGATCCTGTAATTTACTTATTCTATTATATAGGAAATGATAATGATTAACGATGTCTACAGTTAGATTTATGTTAATATGATATTGTATGGAATTTATATAAATCTAACTGTAGACATGGTTAATCATTATTAGTTATTAGTATGGTATTTAGTTATATTGTTATAACTAGTATATAATTCAAAATATAGGCTCGGTATACTCACCACACTTAAGTTCATTTACACATCTACTGCACATTTTTGCAGCACATTTAATTAGTTGGTTAGATGTCCAGGTACAGCAAACCAAACCTCTATTCCATACAATGAATATGGATGAACAGATGTGAAATTGAACTTCCCAAGCACATTATTAGCATAGAAGTGCTGAAGTTTGGATATCATACCTATTGCACATGAATTTTTTAAAGAAATTGAATTGATTTGATTGGCAAACAAAATTTATAATCCAAAATGACACCTGAATACCCAACATAATCCATCTTCTCGCTTTAATTCGCTACAATTTTAATAAGGTCACTATTTTTATTTTTCTATAGGTGTATAAAATATACATACTTAGTTTTGTCCGAATTAAGTATGATCCTGCTTGAGCAGACACATAATTAATTTTGTAAATCTTCGCCAAGTTATGATTAATTGAATGGTAAACAACAGAAAATTAATTTCTTGTGAAACTACATGATAGAAAACATTCATTTTAAAACATCACACGTTTATAAATCCAAATGGCGAATGTTACAATATATTTTTATATTCCAAATATTCTTACAGTTACTTTGATTGAGGCTCTCTAATATTTTTGAAAAAATAATCAAAATTAAAATAGGTCGATAAAACATCACCACTTTTAAATGAGGACACCGCCCTATATATTTTAAAGCAACTATAGAAAATTTCCACTAGTTATAGAAGAATTGATAAGATGAGTGAGTAATTAATGGAATAACAACATAAGCTATCTGTTTGAACTGACACAGGAAAAAGAACTCCACCATACTTTTTATTCTTTTGTGACATTATACAGGAAATTATATCTTCATCACTCGCTGAAAAAAAAGAAGAAAAAATCTGGATAGTTACCCTGTAAATATGAACAATACCTTTTAAATCAAGAGAGGCACTTATATTTAAACTAACGATTTCAAAATAAGTATTCCTGGAATTAGTTATCATCATTAAATCAGTAACAATATTACCATCAGTATTCTTATTAAAATATATGTAGGTCTAATATTGATCAATTTAAGTTATCTGAACTTGTCCTCAAATGAGTCTAAATAATTACCAGTAAAATATTTATTCAAACACCTAACAAATCAATAGCATTGTTTTATGATCTACTAAGCATTTCATTATATATCATAACCATGAAGATTGTTATATAATACTATCATACAACATTGAACTATCAAATGCAACACTCTCATATAAAACTATCGTATTTAATACCATCATAAAACACCATCACATTCTAATTTGAAGACACTATAAGTTACATGGATGAAAATAGGGAGGACAAGAGCAGCTCGATGAGTTACGGAATGGCTTTTTGCTGTCAAACAAGAGGTTCTCCTGTCCGACACTGCGAGTGATGTACTTTCTGCTACGCCACCTACAGCCTCACAAAGCCAAACCCTAACGACATCCTAGTCCTAGGTTATCATACAACAATTATTGTCTTCATTAACAGTAGTCATACTTACGGTTAGTAAGGTACAAACATCTAATGTGTCTTCAGTTGGAGATGTTATACTCGCTTTTCTCAATCAGTGGAGCAGCAAATCAGGAAACTGATCACGTCTGGAGCTGATCTATTTTAAACATAAAAACTAAATTTAGGATGCAAGCGTTACGGCAATAGAATAGCAAAACCAATGAGACTAAACGGAACAGTCGAGATACAAGAAGAAGAAACAAGGTCAAGCTTTTTTTTTCATAAGAAGTGTAATTCAAACGTGAATCTGCATTAAAAATTTAAAAATAAATAGGAAGAAAATATGAATAATATCAAGATTATGGTTGTGAGTTTAGTGGTTATAAATGATTTATAATTCATGAGTATATTTCTGTATAATATACCACTTAGTTTGCCGTAGAGAAGTCACACATATTACGTAATTAAAATCCACTAACATTAAGCCTATTTACGATAACTGTTATCGTTATTACGGCATCAAAGACTGCTATCGGACTCATAGACTGTTGCATGTCACATAACAATTAAATGGCAGAGATACTATATCATGGAATTTAACATATAGGGCCCACAATTTAAGCATTTGTAAGTATGAGTTATAATATCTTTAATTACACACATATAATATGTGACTCTGTATTTTAAATTGAAAAAAATATATTTTCATTATTATTGTTCATATTTTTTACAGAAATTATATCTTCGTTGTACTAAGTACTGATAACTTTACGAAAATTTGGTTATTAGTTGATCCAAATACGACATTGTAAACTGTTTCAATACTTAATTTGAATATACCTTACCTTCGGAAATATCACATTAAACGAACTCCATCGTCTGATTTGATGACGATTTGAAAACCAATATCTTTTATAGAACCGAAGTAGTGAAATTTTATAACCATATTGATATTTTTTATCATGTACACTGAGGTCCTCAAGGCAAAAAAAAGAAATGAATAATATATGTCCAGACAGTCAATAGGTTCCATAAGAAAAACATCGAGAAGAAGGGAAAGGAGAGCGGAAAGCTTTTTGGGAGCTTTTTGTCAAATTCAAGAGCATAAAAATGATTGACAGTGAATAAGATGTCAAGATTTTGTGGAATGATGTTCTGAACAGAGTTTTGTGTTCGAAATTTCAGGGGATTTCTTGTGGTCTTGTAGATTAAATGAGATATTATTTGGAACATGAAATGGGATGAGATTTATACAGAATATTACATGGCTGCCAGTAGTATAATATAAATAGTAATTTCACTAAATCTGTAAATAAAGTTAACTGAACATGAGAGTACATATAAATCAGTTTACCAAGATTATCTTTCAGCGGAAGAATGAAATTAATAAATCTTAAGAATTTAAAGTGTCGGCTTCAAATTATCTAAATATATGAGTGTAAGAAGATTAAGTCTCCCTAAGACTTCGCTGTGACTGTTTATCACGAACTCTGATCCGGAACTCATCCTAGTGATCTACTTTGCTACACGCCTCCAAAACATTCGAATGGAACTATTTCGTCACCACTGCATGGGAGCTACATTTTGTATTACCTGAATAGGAGAATTTTATATTTCAGTAGTTCAAATATTATTGATGCGTAGTTTGAACAAATACTTAAAAAATCTATATAAGAGGAATAGAAAGTTTGCCAATATTCCTAGAGAAAGTGAACATCGTAAACCTTTTTAGTTAAGTTACTTGGAAATATAATATTTCACGTGTACAACTGTACAGGACACTTTGAAACATCTACATAAACTTCAATTAGCCAGATAATGTATTATTTTGAATTATCTAAGTTTACGATATCTATATGCAAAATAATGATTATAATTTCAAATGTAAATTTTACTTCTCTGAAATAGATATTGGTGTTCACAGGAGCAGTTGTTCAGAGGTGTATAAGTGTTTATAAGTGTTTCATACAGGATATTTAAGTATGATGGTAAAGGAAATTCCTAACATTCTACATAATTTCCAATGTTTGTTCAATTTTCACATAAATTTCATTTTATATTTTTATTAATTCCACACTTTTTTTCAAAGTACTACAGAGAATTATATTTTATCTACAAATAAATTGAATCAATTGATAAATGGCCGAGACAAATTAAAGAAAATCCATCACCATTGTTCGATAATTTGATCCTTTGATTCTTGGCATCGAGAAAGGTTTGGCATCAAACAAAAGTTCATCCAGAATTCTCTATCAATTTCCGCCGAGTGAAGTCTAGATTTTCAATTAGAAGTTGAAATGCAGAGGGGGGAAATAATTAGATATGAAAGATATAAATTACAGTCGGAGAGTGGATATAACTTATTTTACTCTAGGGATTGTAAATAAATACTGTAAATTATATATTTACAATGAGTTTTGAATTTTACATACGCCGAGACTTGAATATTATTGTTCAACTCATGGATCGTACCATAGTAAATAAATGGAAAAGTATACTAAATTTCAAACTCATTGACGGTGAACTTGATTCCTGTCTTCAGAAACGATGTAAACAAGTGACGTCACACAAGGTCAGATGAAGTAATGTCAAAATGAGAATTGTATAGGTGCGCCAAGTAAATAGATAGAATATGTCAATAAACAGTATGTTTTGTTAGCTTCCAGTACCTAGATAACCTATATATATTTAATACATGGCTGGCACTTAAAAGTTGGCTTATTGGCAAACTTGTAAAATGTAAGTTGGTACTTAGTAACCTATTGTACTTACAATGAAGCACTTGAATAACCATTATCTAACATATAAGCTTGATTGCCTATAGTGAAAGGTTATTTTTATCACAGTTTGACGAATGAAATTTTCAATAAAAATTCTTATTTAATCAGATAAATGAAAATGTGTCTTAGATTGTTGAAGGCAACCTGTAACTTCAACACTGTTTGCATATTTCCCCGTTAATTTTATCCATTTCAAGCTAAGTAATAGTTACATTTCGAGAAATAAATGAATAACTAAAAATGACATAGTTATATTCTAAAAGCTTTCTAAAAAGATAAGGCTATAATGAAAAAATAGTACTACATATTGTGGGTTAATTAAACTCTTTATATTCTGAAAACGTGTCTGTTAAAAATGTATTACATTAATCGTTTGCAAATCTCTTAGCAAAAAGATTGTAAAGTTGCGTCTTGCATTATTGCACA
This sequence comes from Caprella mutica, assembly GCA_947561585.1. Classification (NCBI taxonomy): domain Eukaryota; kingdom Metazoa; phylum Arthropoda; class Malacostraca; order Amphipoda; family Caprellidae; genus Caprella; species Caprella mutica. The sequence goes on along the minus strand of CANNZV010000506.1, from coordinate 75,850 downwards.
TACCCTATAAGGAATACAAGCATGGCGTATACAATACGAGTTGATTAGCCAATGTAAGAATCTCCCAATTATGGATAATAAATGTCAAGCAAAGAAGTACTTAAATAAAGTGTTTATGTAAAGAGAGCTGTGAGATTTTCACAGAGAGTTTAGAATGGGTATAAAAAACTGATGTTATACCTAGGGTGTGGTACCAGAGTCAACCTTGAATGGTTAGATTTCTCCGTACTTCCACACTATATATATTTGATATTTTTCTATCTAGAGTCAGTGGGGAATTAGAACTCTTCACTCACCTAGGAGACTCACACTAGTTCTGTGCTCCTCTAGGCACAGAATAGTTTCAGTATTCTAATAGTACGTTGTAGATTTTACTGTAATGTCTGTATCACTGTACCAACTACTATTAAAAGATAACAGAATTGTTGTTCTCCTATCTCTTGAATCCTTCAGTCTTCTTATGTCCATATAAGTCCATAGTCTAATTGTCACGTTAAGAATTCCGTGAATCAAGCCTCTTAATCTTAATAGAGATTAATAATAAATAAACGAAGACAAGAAATATTTAAAGAAGTTAACAGTTTAGTCGTTAACACATGTCAGCTTAAATATTAACGTTAACAGACTAAAGATTAACATAGATCTTTCAGGCACTTTTACTCTACTGGAGTGTTTGAAGGCTATTAATTTTAATATTATATGGAAATAGAGTGTAAAACGTGATAATTTTTTTTTTTTTTTGTTAATATCCACGAAAATGCACATTTAACAAAATAATAACACAATACTTATTTGGAAATTACTTGTGTGACGTCACTAGTTTTAATCCATGTCACGTCCGTGTAGTATTTTCGGAGGATTCAATATTGTACTTAGCATACTTTACTATTTATTTACTATGGATCGTACTATCACTTTTTTTAATTTGTTATGTATATAATATATTAACAGAGTGACCTAAATTTATTTATTTTTCGGGGAAAAAATTGAATATAAAGTAAATAGAGCTCAAAGTATTATATTAAATGCTTAAGCTGAATCATTAAGTAACATATAAGAAATCAAAGAAATTTATCGAATTTTGAAATGACCTTCTTTTTCTTTGATCATTTTCTCAACACGGATTGTTACTGAGGCGCAAGAATACCGCACTAGTTCTTCATCCAGCTTTTCTCGAGCAGAATGAATAGCTGCCTTCAAAGAGTCCAGATTGGGGTAGGAAGAAGTTGAAGATTTGCTTTCTACGATGGACCATAATTATAGCTTAGTCCATAGGATTGATGGTAGGACTTGTGAGGGGCGACAATGCTTTGTTCCAAAAATCCTACGAAATTCTCATTGCACAATCTTAGATTCGTATCACCGTGTGGTTTGGTGTTCAGTCTTGGTTATAAATTTGTCACTAATGATTTGGTGAGCTAAAGAAGGACATTTTCGATGCAACATGGTCAGATAAACATGACTGATCATTATGATTCCTACATCAATAATTCATATACAAATTTTGTGTCAATCAGATGCAACTGCAGCCCATGCCTTGTCGGAAACAGACTTCAGGTGTCCCCAGAGCTAAGATATTTAGTATTAATGAAAACCAATATGCATTTTTATGTCGGACAAAATCTAAATTTTTCTTATCAATCGCTTGAACTCTTTGTAAAAATCTGTTATCCTATGTCCTACTGTTTCTTCATGGAGCATTCCTGAAATAAGTTGTCTAGACTATTTCTACATGAAATAAAATTTAGATTGTCTTTGATAAGCCTCTTCTCTACAGATTTGAAGTTACCCATCTGGTTTGTAAGTTTTATGTCTCTTATTTGCAGATTTCACTGAAGAAATGATAACTCTTGGTGATGTTTAACCGTTTTCCGTCTGTAATTTATTCACTGGTTGTAATCTCTGAATTCGGGATTTTTAAACAGATTTTAAACAAAATGTTCGTCCACGAACATTTTGTTCAACTGACATTTTGTCTGCGGACAAATGGTCAATGAAATGCTTTATTTTGTATTATATGTAGTGTAGGTATATGCTTTATAATTAACATTATTCATATATATTTTTCAATATAAAAAAAACATCTTTGAAAACATTCTTTGTTGATGGTGATTAGAAATTCAAAGTTTATTGTTAATTATAATGATATAACAATCATATTTTACGAACTTTTTGTTTCGTAGAAAAAGACGAGTTATTTACTTCTCTCAAAGACGCCAATAAAATTCCACCACAATTGCTTTCATGTCTCTGTACATATGTGAGACAACTCTCACTGATAGTGCATCACATCATTGTTTCATATGAATAAAATAATAGAAAAATTGATATTACGATATATAATAAGTTAAGATTATTAATTATAAGTATATATATTGCTTCTTAATTCTCTAAAAAAAATCAGATTCATTCTGAGAATTCATATCTATTTAAAAATAGTTCATAAAAAAATCCTAATTTCAATTTTTCATTTGAAGTATTCACAAAACTAACCATCAATGGTATTTCTGGATCTAAATTCAAAATTAGGTTTCTACTTCTTACCTCATCTGGAGAGAACTTTTATTGCAAGGTGAGAATGTGATTAATGAACTACTCATTTAATCCATTACTACCCTGTTATTTTAGCTTCTTTATTTAAATACTCACAATCAATTAATGATTGCAAATTATTAAACTTAGTATTTAAGATTCAGGCAATCCGATTAGCATATCTATTTTTATAACTGTAATCGATAATAAAAACTTTTATTTGAACATATGATATTGATAAATATATAAATATATATTTATAATTCAATATTTACACATAAATATTAATGTATTAATGTAAAACATAAGGTACATACACTTTAAAAATTAAAATAAAGAATTTATTGGTTGAATTGTCCATTGGACAAAATGTCTGTGGACGAATAATTGTCCGTTGGACGAAATGTCCTAGACCCGTTAGTGACACATCTAAAACTACTTTACGATAACTTGGTGCTAACGCCAGCGTTCTTGAGGGATACAATCATGGTCCGCTTATATTTTTCTGATATAACTGTTAGATTGTTATCTAACATTGTTGGATTTATGATTGCTGAAAAAAAAAAATACACAGGCACATGTCTTAACTAGGTTAATCTAATTTTGTTTGAAGTTATGAAAATATTTATACGAGACAAACTATGAATATTTAGTTGTTACTTATCCTAAGTTGTTAATAGGTATTATCTATTTGCAACATAATTGATTAACAAATATAGTTATTATTTCTGTTATTAACCACGGTCTTATTTTTGTTAAAAAGAAGTATGAAAGTAAAAGGGCTATCTGAATAAAAATAGTGAATATTAAATTTTTTATAATATAATAGTAAATGTACACATATTACATAGGTACTATACAATCATTTAAAGTTTCCCCATTCAGACATATAATGAATGGAGTGCAGGGCGGGAAAAACTAATATGCAGAAACTCACACCATTTCCCCTTATAATAATCTAAAGGAAAGTATTCAGAGCGAATTATTTCTATAATTAATAGCATTGTATACACAATCTTCATACAGAAGTTCTGCTCTCAATCTGGCAAAATTGTCCTCTATATTAAAAGTTCCACTTAGTAGTTCTTTCAAGGAAAAAACTTTAGTTCTTGAAAGTTAAGATTAAATTTAATGAAATTTTCTTGAAAAGACTGAAATCTATTATGACATTGTATAGCTCTGAACATTATGAGATTTAGGGAATATTATAAGTACATTTACGCATTAAAAGCAATAGGTGCTCGACCTTTACTGTCAAGTTTAACAATGGTTGATATTGAAAGGAAAAAGTTATTATAATAAAAAAAAAATTGAATTAAATTTAACAACAAGCAAATTTCCAACTGTGCTATTTAATATAGCTTCTGAACACTATCATACAATGAATGAAATCGTGATTTATATGAATGAAATTAATTATTATTAATTATTAAATTTCCTTTTATCATAGGTGCTCTTTTCTCTCTCACGAATGGTGAATAATTACTTATGATATATGATAAGATAAGGACTCCTCAAAATTTTTAAATATATGAATAAAGAAATTTTATATTATAACTTAATTAAGTAATACCTATCGATTTTTAATAATTGTTTTTTTTTAAGTTTTTAAAAAGTTTGTATGAGAGCCGAGCCAATCGCTTACAATCCAAGAATATTGAATACGTAAATGTATTGAAAATTGTTATTTGAGAGATATTTTTTTCACAATATAATCAAGAAAACATTGTTTCTCCTCAATTGAACATTGCTCTGGCAAACAAGCTCTCTTGGAAAAAATATAACAATCCAGGGTTGGAGGGGGGGGGGTGGGGCTTGGACCGCTAACCTAACCTTAGGTGGACTATATCTCTTTATAATCATGACGTATAGTTTTTTTGTTTATTTTTTTCGGTGACAGTGCTGTGCGGCGATGGTGTTTTCGGCAAAATCACCAGTCACAGAAAAAAAAAATATGCCGAAAACACATTTCGTTAAGATTTTATAAAAGTTTTAGTGGTGGCTTGTTCGTTCGGTGCTTGGGCAATTCGTTGCGAACAATTCGTTGGGGATAATTCGTCGTGGACAATTAGTAGTGAAAAATTCGTTGGGGATAATTCATCGTGGACAATTAATGGTGAACAATTCGTTGGGGATAATTCGTCGTGGACAATTAGTAGTGAACAATTCGTTAGGGATAATTCGTCGTGGACAATTCGTTGCGAAGAATTCTTCACTGACAATTCGACGCCATATTTCTTGTTATTAATAAAACATGAATTCCATTTCGCCAAGAAATTTCCTATATTTTTCATTTCATTCTGCATTACAAAATATTTTTCTGATTAATTTGTATAGTAAATTGTTTCATATTTTGAAATGAATTAGTACCAATTGAAATATATAGAAACAGTTATTCAGTAAAATCATATCAATTTTTTTAAATCAACAATGCGAGTAACCTATACAAACCGAAACCCTCTGATCAAACCAATTCCAATGTCTAAGGATGCAATTTAAAGATTTTTATACATATTGTGTTAAATAAAAATATATTTATAAAAAAATATATACATGAAATTGTCCACAGCGAAATTTCCGTGACGAATTGCCTACAAAGAATTGTCTGGACATGGGTTTGTTTGTAGGTTTAAATTTAAATAATGTATTAAAATTATCAGTTGTAATCAATCTCCTGAATTTTCTGCACAAAGTGTTATTAAAATTTGTCAAAATAAATATTGGTCAACATCAAAATCAGTGATAGAAACTCTAAAATCTCTCGTAAAATAACAGAAAGTATTTCTCTTAAGAAATTTAAGGGCAAACTTTGCTCGGTTTGCTAATCTGGTGAATTAACTTAATTGGGTCCTTAGTTGAATTTTATGTTATTGCATCGGAATCATAAATTCCTCCTACGGGAGATAGTTACACTGGAATGGGAATGGGACTGAAGGGGAGGGGAATTAATTGGATTTCTGAGATTTATAATAACTATGTAAACAAATTCTTCTAATAGCTGTGAAATCTATTTATTCAAACAACAATAAATAAATTTTTCAAACAAATAATTATTACGAATAGAAGATATTTACATACATTTATATTTCACTCTAAATATATTGATACCAGTCACTATAAAGTATTATAATTACTATGAATAATGAGCTAACGTACAAAGAAAGCTATTTTATGAATATAAATATTGCACCTAAATAAATCAGCTCCATAATAAATTTTTCTCTTGGCTGGTAGAATTCATGACATCTTTTGTTTTTGAATGAAACTTCGTCTTGAATATTGTTATTCTTCATCAGTGCAATGGAAAATATAGTAACAGAATGTTTTCGCAAAGCTAAACCAATTTAGCTATCAAAACATTCCATTAAGATTGTAAACTAACGGTAATAGTCCTCAATGTTTTCAGCGTTGAAAAAATAACATTTTGAGAGGAATGGTAATTATGTAGAGTATTCTTGGTCTTCAATTAGAGAGGTTGATATATGTGTAAAATTACGTAACTGCAAACTATGCGTAGTTATGTAACTACAAACTATGCGTAGTTATGTAACTGCAAACTATGTGTTGTTATGTAACTGCAAACTATGTGTAGTTATGTAACTACAAATTATACGTATAGTTATATAACTGTAAACTACGCGTAGTTATGTAACTGCAAACTATACGTATAAATATATAACGGTAAACTATGCATAGTTATATAATTGTAAAGGTTCTAGGACAACTTGCCACCGGACAATTCGCCGCCGGAAAACTCGCCGCGGACAATATTCCGTAGGACAACCCGCCGCTAGAACAACTCGCCGCCAGGACAATTCGAACAACTCGCCGCCAGGACAATTCGCCGCGTGATTTATGCTTTGCCGGCGTATACATCATTTACATATATTTAAAAATATTATAAATTTGAACAATGATTTGTTTCTAAACGCTCAAGACTGACGTAAAACAGTAGTTGACAAATTTCATTATTTTAATTGATTAGTTTCTTTTATTACATCTGTGAGAATATTTCAGGCCGCAAAGATATTAGAACTATTAATATAAATTAAGAAGCATTTAACGTCTGTTTCGAAACGAAAGGCTTTCTAGTTGACGAAAGGCTTTCTAGTTGACGTCAAAAGGAAATTAAATACATTGGACTGAAGGAAGAAGTCATGAAGCAAAGTGACTCCTTGAACAAAGGCACCGACCACCAGTCCGTCACCAGCTCATGGATGCATAAAAGCTACTTCGTGGATGCAATCACTTACCAAGGAATGATAAGAAAAAGGACAAAAGCACCGGTGACAGCACTCTCTAATAGAATAGGAAAGTGAAGAGGTGATAGTAAATGTAACTTGTTATAGACTACCTAAGAAAAAATGTATGAATTTGTAGTTAAATAACCATTATTCGGACTAATGTACTAGTTTTAAACTAAAGTAATTTTTATAAGTCATTAAACTTTTTAGTAAAGAAGTCACCTGAACTTGTTTTCTTTCCAATAGCAAATTATTCTCAGCAAAATACTTTCAAGTAGAACGAAGAAAATGTTATTGTTAATTTACTACACACACTATGTTTATATAAGTTATACATTATATTTAGCTTTTGAAATGGAAAAGAAAACATTTTTAAATTCTGCTAAGAAAATATGATAATTAATTTACAACACGCAGGTTATATTTGAAATATTTTTCATAAATAAATGATGCACACGGCGGTAAAATATATATCACACGACGATTTTTTTTTGGCGGCGAATTGTCCTAGTGGCGAGTTGTTCTCACGGCGAATTTTCCGCGGCAAATTGTTCGGCGGCGAATTGTCCGGTGGCGAGTTTTCCGGTAATCAATTGTAAACTATGTGTAGTTATGTAACTGCAAACTATGTGTAGTTATGTAACTGCAAACTATGTGTAGTTATGTAACTGCAATTTATGCGTAGTTATGTAACTGCAAACTATGTGTAGTTATGTAACTGCAAACTATGTGTAGTTATGTAACTGCAAACTATGCGTAGTTATGTAACTGCAAACTATGTGTAGTTATGTAATTGCAAGCTATGTGTAGTTATGTAACTGCAAACTATGTGTAGTTATGTAACTGCAAACTATGTGTAGTTATGTAACTGCAAACTATGTGTAGTTATGTAACTGCAAACTATGTGTAGTTATGTAACTGCAAACTATGTGTAGTTATGTAACTGCAAACTATGTGTAGTTATGTAACTGCAAACTATGTGTAGTTATGTAACTGCAAACTATGTGTAGTTATGTAACTGCAAACTATGTGTAGTTATGTAACTGCATACTATGTGTAGTTATGTAACTGCAAACTATGGGTAGTTATGTAACTGCAAACTATGTGTAGTTATGTAACTGCAAACTATGTGTAGTCATGTAACTGCAAACTATGTGTAGTTATGTAACTGTGATTTCTGTTCAGGAATATATGATTTATTCCCAATTCTAAAGTAATTTTAAGTCTTTGGTGTTTATTACTTCTTACTACTCACTTCACGAAGGTTATCTTCCTCAAGAAGTTTAACTGAAATCCTTCCGTTTTTATTCCCATCAGTGGCTCTGAAATGAAATAAGAATCTCTAATGATTATTCGAAAAAAATATATGCATAATTTTAGAGAAAGAATAGATTAATAAATCAATTGAAATGAAGCCAAAGCCTAGCATCTGATAGAAATAATTAAGTAATAATCTTATCGTAAAAAAATGCTATCAATAAGTACAACTTAACTTATTATTATTTAGAGAAATTAGAAGATTTTATACATTTCGAATAATTAAAACTAGAATATAATATGAAAATGTAGGTGTATTAATTCATTCTATCGTTGATTTTTATAACAATCATTACGAGGCAAGTACAGGGAAGCCCCGTTTTCATTACCAAAATCACTAATGATAATAATTGAGAGACATGACTCGAAGTAATTATGCAATTGTAATCGTTAAACATTTCATTTTCTATGAGTTAGAATAGAAGAAATGGGGTTTTCTGTGTTCGAATTCGCATATTTAGCATTTTTTTATGCCAGGATCAGTTTATGAAAGCACTTTGATGAAAGCTCAAAGTTGCGAACCAATTATTTGTATTAGTTGAGTAATTAGTTAGATACTTTGATTTTTATACAATTGGATTGCATTGGTGAACGGTAAAATATATTTTCGCAGTAGAGTAAATTACTAGTTATTGAATGGTTGCACATGTTGGGCAAATAAGAAAAAAATATTATAATTATTATTTGACATTTAATTTAATTTGTTTCCATGATTTCAACAGCTAGTTAGCGACTTGAAACTATTTTCTTTCATTTTAACGTATAGAGAATGAAATGTTTATGGAAAGTACGATTACATAATAAATTCGAGTCATGTATCGGAATTATTTCATCATTTATATAAGCGGGGAGTTTGAAGATCGCTGTTAATAATATAAACAAATGAAATTATTATTCAATTTAAAAAACCTGAATGAATATTATAGATAATAGTGTATCAATATGCTGAAGTGACTCAGTCAGTATTTGCATTAAATAAATATGCCGGAATTGCAATGTCAATATCACTAATTGTTAACCAAATAGTTGATAAATTAATTCATATAATTAGCATATATGAGTAGTGCATGATTACTCTATGACACTATTTGTGAAATGAATATAAAACTGTTATCAAAAAGAACAATAAATTATGGAAATATTAAGATACTTCGATAGTTTTTTCTATGAAATTAGAAGAAGAAGAAATGTATAGGAAAAAATTATTCATAATACATATATTACCTTTTCTACAATGGTTGGTGTCAATTTTATTAATCTAATTGATGGACATATTAATTTTTGTACCTCCTAGACCTAATCCATTGCATCTCTTCAAATTATCTACTTATTGAATCATGATCGATAAATCTGGAAATCGATTTAGAATGCATGAGTAATGCAGTCATACTCTACCTAACAGTACTCGTAATCTTCATCCAACTGCAGGGAAAATTGCACTAAAACCAAAACTTTACAGATAAAATGAGAATGAGAGTCAGGCAATAAACCTAGGAAAAGTTAAGGACAATTGAATATGCATGAAGAAACAATGGAGAAGAGTTTACTCGTATCTACTACATTGTAGAAATATTATATTGATGTTCTATGTGGTTGAATTGTAACTTATTTTTTTATGATTTTTAATAGTCGAGAAGAGTATCTAAACGCATGAGTTTGTTTATATTAAAAAAAATATTTAATTTTATATGTGGTATAATTGAAACTCAAAATTTAATTCGATAAGATTTTGACATGCAAGATTTTTATGAATTCACTTGCATATACAATTATTTTGAATATGTTGCCAATTTTTCTAAAGATCAGAAATGAAGTTAACGAAGCCAAGCAAATATTTACAGACAAGGGAAAACCCGAGTGAGTCCAATTGTACAATTTTTTGTATTGAATTAGCTTCCATCAAGTTTGGACCTAATTGAATCAAGTATTTAACTTTAGTCCAGCTTCAGTGGGACTATAATCTTTATATAGGAAACCTAATTTAATGTAATACACAAATTGTAATTATCTCAATAATCAGCTAAATTTGTAAATGAACTGTTGAAGCTACCGAATGGTTTTCTTGTTTCATTTCACGAGTAAAGGTCTATTGGACGTTAGACCCTTCAATCTCTAATTTTGTATGCTTTTTCACTAGATTGGTCTTGAAATTACAGTACACAATAGAGTATATATATTATCCATTGATATACAATTATTAATTAGATAGACACTATTGATAATACTAATTTCATGAATTACCTTTTATAATTTTCAATTTGGCAAATTTTTAATAACACCAAATAAATTAAATTATCTATATTTTGAAGAGCTTCTTATTACAACTTTGGAGTTAGTAAACCGTGACAAAATAACACAACAGATGTATTCTTTACAGTTGTAGTACAATATAAATTAATGTCATGATGAATATTGCGTTATAAAGATTCAATTTAATTACAGTGAACTGTTGAATGTTGACACTAAGAATATACAAGCTATGCAGTTAATATATACTGCATGCAGTGAATATAATATTTATCAGGTGAGAGTGATCTTTCACTGAAAAATGATATTTTGCAGAAATAAAGTATCATATATCACATCGTCATTACACATTATGTTCTAGATATCATTCCTAGTGAAATGATATATCACGTAATCATTATTTAAAAAGATATTCAATTTAATACAATATAAGTTGAATAAAAACATAATTCACACTCAGAAGACCAGTCTTTACTTATTTTCACTACAAATAAGTCTATTTAAGTGTCAGGTTTTAGTGACAAAGCTTATAGGTTGAACGTGAAATTCTTGCTCGTTTCGAATTTTTTCTGACTGCTTTATGGCATACTACACACGTACTGTATTTTGTAAATAATTTTATATTTCAAATTACATAAAATGATGAAAGAGATGTACGCAGCAGAGATAAAAAGAAATAACTCATTATGTCTTTATTATTTCGCTTGACGGGTCTGGAAGCAACAGTTTGTTGGAATTCATCCAAAAGCTATGTGCATTGGTGGAAAATTAACTTAAAATAACTTATTTGTAATCATGATATTAAAAAATTAAATTGGAATAATTCTGATTGCATTTGAATACAAATTACTATTGGTCACTGAAAATGTTTGATCTGTAAATTGAGATATCAAAGTATTGATAACATACTAAATACGGTAAGCCAGTTGCATTCTAAATTGGAAATAAATTGGATAAGCCATATACATTAGCAAAATAAATGATGTTATCAATAATTATTCTTACAAAAGTTGTATCAAATTTAACGAAATCAAAAAATTCTGTTTGGAGCAGGAAAAATTGAAATATGCTTGTTCAGGTATCAAGCATATATGAAAATAAGTAGAGATTATTAGGGTGATCTCTATTGCCGTTAGTTAATACAACAAGAATTACCTTTTGGAATATTTTGGTTAATGAGTTTCCTTTTCATAGACTCGAAACCTTACTGACGGTGATGATAAGTCCATTCTTTTTTCTAGGTATAAAATGAAGAGCAATAAATTAAAGCAACTTATGCATTTTCATTTTTGGTTGATGAATATTTTTGAAAATGACATGGAGGTAACGAAAGTCTATATTTTATAATAATCCGAAAAATAATCATAAAGCTGTCTTTCTTGTGGTATTTCCTGGCAATTTACATCCTATAAATAATTTATTAGAGAAGAATATGGCTTTTAATTCACAGAACATAGGTAGTATGATAAAATTTTAAATTTATATAGCATCAGTATCATATAAATGCTTGTTTTATACTAAATCCAATTGAACATGAAATTTAAATTCACACATCCAAAATCCTAATCAAATACAATTTATTTGTGTAGAAATATTGTATTATTTAAAATTATCAGTTTGTAACATTTGTTTTGCTGAATAAAAAAGTTGATTGTTAGTGGCAAACGTTATCTTTCAATTGAACTTTTTTGTAATAATTTCTGATTGATATCGTAAAATTCTTAGAAGTAATTTTAGAATAAGTGACGAATATACTTATCTAAATCTTTGGACCTGCATCCTATGATTATTACTTTATATATATTATTGGTATCTTCGATAATGATAAAATTATATACCTTGAAATATTATATGAAAGATGATAGATTTTTAACTCTCCGGTTCAGATGGATATACATAATATCTTTGGCAGTGTTTCTAAAAATAGATATTCTATCGATACTGATCGTCTTCTACATTTTTGCCATATCTTGGATCTCATGATGTCTTTCTCTTCTCGGTATGTTTTCCAATGTCAAATGAAGTCATTTCATGGAACTTCCGTTTCGTTTATGATCAAATGAAGGTAATTTCAGATGCTGATGTTGATGAGTCTGAAGGAGATGGGCAATGTCACAATCGGAATTAGATGGAAATGGTAATTAATTCTCAGTTGATTGGGGTCGTGCCCAAAATATTCATAGTTCTAACGAGAAAGAAATTCTTTGGAAATATTAATCTCAGCGACGATTCTCATTGTTTGCTACTGAATTAGCACTTAATATGAATAAATGTTCCTGAAATATATGTTTAAAGTCATTAAATAAATATAAGGAATTGGCTAGCAGAGCGTACACTATAAATATGTTCATAAACGATAGGAATATTGACTTTTAGAGGCTAACTTCCATGGAGTAGCTATAACAATAAATGGTAGGTACATGAATTACCTATTATCTGATTTAGGATTCAATATAATACTCTGAGAAATGTTGACATAAAACAGAATTTTAGTATGTTGTTATTTGTGCGATAAGAAACCTCCGGATCTTATAAATCCGTTTATATCGAATACCAATATTGGAAACTTTGATCTAAGCCTCGTTCACAAAAAAACTGTGTATGATTCTTTTGAGAAGGAGCATCTAGTTGACCTTTGTTTGATCCCTTCACTCGTAAGCCAATAAAGCATTCGATTCAATATCTAGAGATTAAACTTGTTCCAGTCTTTGTTATTAAAAATTGAGGTTAAGCTATAAAAACAACAATTGGATTAAAAAAATGAAAGATGATAGGAAAAAGGTATCAAACCTGAACTCAATTTCTCTAGCCATGAAATAATGTGTTTGTCTTTCCATTGTTTCATGGCATGCATTTCTTTTTATATTAATTACAAACTGCCCCGTTTACATTAACATAATATCATTCAACTACTATTTTACTTAATAGAGTTTCATATCTTGCCTAAACTCGATAAATTGTAGTCATCACAGATTCATTTCTAAACATCTTCACAAGGATAAGTTTTCTTTGTTTCACTGATTATTGTCCCTTTCTTGGGATAATTAACCGCTAATGAAATTACAGCCCTGTAGATCTGCCTATCTATCCTCTTTATGTATGAAAGGAACCAAATCAAATTTGAGTTTGTACTCTTTTAAATGAAACCTATTTCAGTGTGGTAGCTATAATAGTTTACAAATTACAACCATTTTAAATCGGCTACTTTTTTTGCGGATGGTTACTTTTAATGTTTTTAAATAAAGTTATAAAAAAGCTATGAATACATTTCATAAATAAAATACATTTAAAAGTTAAATAAAAACATGTGATTTCAAATATCAGGTATATATATTCCCGCGCATATAACAGTTGAATTATTCATGTTTAATACCCGTCGTGTAAAAGAGAACGCCAAATAAATAAATAAATAAATAGATAAATAAACGCACTAAGGGGATTATTAGGATAGATTTTTTGACAGAACACTTAAAAATATTGAATAAAAACATAAGAATTAATGTTTCATATTACCATATTCCCGTGCGTATCCTAGTTACTTTCTTCATGCTTAATACCTGTTATGTAAAAGCGGACACAAAATAAATATCTAAATTCACTACGGGTTTTATTAGGATAGATAGTAATGTCAAATTCATATAAGAAATGTGTTTTCTATGCATAAGATATAATACTAAGAACTACAAAGTCAAATAAAATGTTATTTTCAAATACAATACATTTGACTTTCGACGAATTCGTTTTGCGGTAAATTTGCGGAAAATCTGTTAGCAACAAATTTGGGATTCGGAAAACTCGTATTCGGAGAATCTGGTTCGGCGAATCAGTTTTCGGCAAATTTGGTTTTTGCTAATTTGTTATCGGAAAATCAGCCTAGTCCCTATGAAAGGACACCAAATATGGCTGAAAATTATTTTCTATATTTTCAGTAACACATTTCCAAATGTCAACATTTAATTTATAACTATATGAAAAATTTCTTGTATTGTTGAAATACACATCAGTTATTTAAGCATAACTGAAAAGATAGTCAACAAAATTGCCTGAATTTTGGTGAGACGATTGGTCAAAGTCAGTGACCTTCTTATAGAATTTGTAGAGCGATCCGTTGAAAAATTAGAGGGTAAGGTCATTCAAAACTCAAAAGTATTGAACTACATTGCATGAAATTTTGTGGGACGATTGGTCATTATCCTGAAATAATTTTGTTAGATTTTTTGGAGCGATCTAGTCAAAGGTCAAAGATCAAGGTCAAGGACAGCAACTTAAAATGTGCCTGAAATTTGATGGGACGATTGGTCAATGTCAAGGAACCATATGGTAGAATTTTGGGAGCGATCCGGTGAAAGGTCAAGGTAATTTATAACTCAATAACTCAAAAAGTATCGAACCATATTTCATGAAACTTTGTGGGACGACTGATCATTATCATTAATAATTTAAAGTCATTATTAGTCCTTTATAAACGATGGCGAAGTTATGCGCTCTACCGAGTGCACATAATAGAGTTGTTATCATGTTTGAATGATATAAATAATATAATTTACAGAATTGCGATAATATTTTCATTTAATTCTGGTTCACCCTTTGCTTTAGTTTACCTTTCATCCTTATTCATTTACTAATTGCACAACAAAGTTACATGCAATAGGTAGAACAGTGAATGGAGTCCTCAAGTCTCAATAGCCACTAATATACCATTAGTTTGACTGCACTACCATAGCTATGCCGTGAGATATCAGCCAGTGGTGGAGAGAACATTGGTCAGCGAACCACCTGCGATTGGAACCTTTGACACTGACGTATCAGGAGAGATAATGAAATTGCTGAGTGATGTCAGACAGTCTCAATTCTAACATTTGATATACAGTTGCCTCATTCACTGAAATACATATAGGTTAGGTATGTATGATGTTATTGGCATGTAATCTGTTTGATTGGCATGCGTTTAGTAATAATATTATTCAATATATTAGTGAAACAAGGCTACATAATGCAGACCGAGCTACATTTTTAGATTATTGAATTGTGATATTCATTAATTTACGTAACATCATATTCAGGTCCTAGCTAAACTTGATTAAATAAATTCATAACAATTATAATACCGATGTATAACTTTAATTCAAAATCATCATTAATTTGGATTGCGTATATCTATAAGTATAATAAATGCTTTTTATTATTATTATAAGCAAGTTTGAGACTATTCTGTTTAACCATTTAGCAAGCAAGTATCACTCGAGTGATACACCATTATTTTTAGTTCATTATTTTTTTTTTCGCATGTTTATCTAGCTTCCATTTTATTGTATTAATAAACCACAGACAATAACATAAATCGTTGTCTTCAAATAATCAATAAAAAACACAATAGAAATATTAATTTGAAAAAAAATGTTATTTTTCCAAAAAATGTAAAGAAATTCACATGAATAAAATATCTCAAAAAGTGTTTATTTACTTTCAGAATAAAAAACACATTAAACTGTTAACAGTTAGTAACTAAAAGGTAGTTATTTTTAGGTTACCGGCTTGTTATTTAGAATAAAAAGGATTGAATACGATTATGAAATTTTGCTTCCGGATTATAAAAATCTGAGTACGAATATACACGGAGATATTAATGGTAGCCTTTTTTAGAGTACAATTTATAAAAGTGTTATGTAAACATTCTCTCCTGAAGAATAAGAGTACGACTCTATTTGATGTAATTAAGTTTTTCGATTTATTGTTACTTTTATCTTATATGTTAGACTGATATCAGTATTAGTGTTAGTAAATTAGTGTGTCTGTATATGAGATGTCAGTAAATGAGTATGTGTAGGTATATCAAACACTAAAGTATATAAAAGAGAATATTACATTCAAATTAAATATGGTTTGATGGCAAAATTTGTGCAAAAAAACTATTTAATATTGTTAAAATATGTAACAAGCCAATGATTCTTATAATAGATAATACGCAAAATATTAACTTATATATATATTATTACGAATTTTCCCATCAGTTTGCTCAAAATAATTTGCAAATTCCAACTAATACTGTAAGAAAATTCCAAATAACTATAACTATTTTAACGCTGTTCATCACTCTAAGTTTTCTAAAATTAGTGCGTGTTTCACTATCTCTAAAAGTTATTCAAATCACGACATTCTGATTAGCGTGTCTGAAATCAATGAGTTTGACCAAAATGATAGGGTGGAGGGCATGTCTCACATGACATATCACTATAATTAATTAACTAGTGTCACCTATAATATGAGTAAAGTTATAGTTAAGAATTAAAGGAGTTAGATTAAACTATCAAAGTTTCACTGGCTGAATGTCATTGTCAAAAATAAGAAAAATAATGAAACAGGGACGAATTTAATTAACCTATTGTATGTATATCTCACTCGGTACTGATCTTGATAACGTCCATAACTATTGTACAAAAGTCATATGATTTTATTTACTTTAATAATAATAATATATAACTATTTTCTATTCAATTGAATAGGAAACGCCTGTAGATGAAATATTAGTTCAGTCAATCTTCCTTGCCATCATTATAAAGAGGTCGAGTTTGATGAATGGAGCGGATAAATCAATGTTCTAGTGTGCACTTTAGAGTTAAATCATCGTAAAGAATATTGGAATACATCTTTTAGGAAGTTTTATCTCTTCGAATATAAAACCATGGCTTTTTTATGCGCTTCTTAAGAGTACTCTTTATTTAACCTGATAAAATATAACATTTTCCAAAAATATTATAATTTTACTATGATAATACAATATCACAGGTGACTTGTTTCTTTGACAGTATTGTAAAAGTATTGTACAAATATTGACAACATTTCCCCGAGAGACATTGTTACATCTAAAATATTAATATATATGCTAACACTTGCAAGTGAAAATAAAGGAGTATGTGTGCTTATTGAATTATGCTATTTTGGAGATGTATTTGTATTATTTGTTAAAGAATAATATCATTAATTTTCTATTATATTTGCAAATTCTGAAAGGAAAGCTTCATAATCAATGAAATATTAACTTGTATTTATTTATAATAACATTAAAACTCATGCTTATAGTTATCAAAATGTACTAATTTCTTTGTCATCATAACTATATTGTCGAGTGGTTAGTGTTGCAGACTACAGGACAGGAGACTGAGAGTTATCATCCCTTGATATACTGCATTAATTGATTACCATTTATTTTCATAAACTTTATGTAAAATAATAAGTAACATTTAACAAATAGATATACAACGAACCATAAACGATAAATTAAGTAATTATTTAAGAACTAGCTATGGTAGTAAAATAAAAGTAATTTGAAATTTCGTTATATCTATTGGTGAGGGAGGCTCCCCACAAATTAGATATTGGATTCATGTGGGTCTCCCAACGTTTGATTCAAGAGATATATCTCTGGCCAGAGATCAATGTAGGTTATCTGACGTATTAATAAGTGAAATATTTCTCGCAATCCAACAACTTGTAATCCTCTGGTCTAACGTCGGACTCCTGTGCAAAAGGAGAGGGTTTAATATGTATCCCACGTCGAAAATCCTTCGTCTGCAGTCTTATCACTCTCGTTGGTGAGGGGATAAGTCGTCGGATTAATCAATTCTGGTTTGCTGGGTTACTTTCTGGAGATTATAATTTTATCTATTTGCTGATATTAGCAATTAAACATATGGGAAAATATCTGATTAAATTTGATTGATAAAGTTTATTTGATGAGGCTTATTAAACCAAGTCCATTATATTAAGACTATTAGAATAAGTCTATTAATTTAAGTTTCTCAGATTAGATATGCTTTGTTGACGAACTCTAAGCAATTATTTTTGAAGCTGTAATTTTCTGACAGATATTCAATACAATAATTGTAAACAATATTTGAAAATAGAATTCACAAAAATTTAATATATAATTACCTAATACAAATTCATTTAGGAAAACTTATTGACAAGAAAAGCCTGTAAATAAATAAAATCTAATATTGACCGTATAAATCAATTGACGAAATTATCGGATAAACTTCGGTAATCAAAGAAAAAGAGATATCTAAGTAAAACAATAAATGAATCGACGAAAATTATATCGTATTTTTCATAAATTGAGAAAAACTTTTCGTCGAGCATTCCCTATAAAATGTCAGACATTATGTAATTTTATAACAAAATAACGCTTTTTATCTACCAGAAGCAACTTTAATAGACAATCTTCAGATAACAATTTTGTGACAGGGAAGTAGTACATAGACATCATGCCACCAACAAACTAGAAGGTGGTGGAAACTTGCCCCAGGTCTGTAATTAAGCAATTGTCTTGCATTGATTATTGGGCAAAGGTGAGCCAGGCTGCCATACCCATTAACACGCGACGTTATGGAGACTGATGCTATCTCTGCCTTAATAGAGATAAGAAAATGTGCAATGTATTGACTGGTTCAAAAGGAAAGAAAACCTTAATTTATAAGCAAAGACACTTTCAGTATTATTTAAGTGCCCTGGTGTATACTATTTCAACTTACGTTTTTTCTTATTATCTGTAAAACACTGTTTTTTTTAAACAAATACATATGATAGTGTAGATGACATACATGGTTATTCAAGTAAGAAATATTTTTTTATATAAGAATATTAGGCTAATCAGACTGTGAATTAGCAAACGAAAATTAATATATTTAAAAAATGAAATTTGTAACATCTGTTGACTATAAAATATGTTGTATAGTTATTTTATTAGAAGCAGGAGGATTGGTGCGAAATGCTGATTGTTTTGTTAGAATATTAATGTCAATGAAATAATTACTCATCCAGACTAATTGCACTATCCAGACCAATTAATATATCAATAATTATTGAACTATATGTACTGTTTTTGCGGCTTGAGTTTTGAAACTGAAAATATAAATTGAATAAAAAGTGGATGGTTGGTATCTTCAGAAGAAAGGAGATATGCAAATACTGAGGGATATCCAATAGCCAACATTTACATATAGAAAGTGTCTCTCCTTTGTCGATTTGTAAACTCTGTGAGGCGTAATGACACGGGAACATTGTCACTGAACTCTTCTGTTGTACAACAGTTGAGAGTGCTATTGTACTGTTATTGTTTAGGTGAATGTATTCTTTGGAATGATTAATATGATAATTACTGGAAGGGCAAATTGATTGGAGATTTTTTTACATCTAAGATTTTTCTTCAATCTCATGGGAGTATATCGGGTAAAGGATCTATATATTAGTTAGACTCTTTACTCACAAAATTTGAATAGATAATTTACATTTTCTGACCTTCAAATGATAATATTTTGATTACAATAATGGTGTAATATAATGCTGGTGAACATGTGACATTTTATTTCACATTGCCATTAGTATCGAGAAAATTCAACGTGAAGTAGATAGCGACTGTGTTTCATTGTGTAACTTTAGGATATCCTCATCTTCTATTCTCCACATAGAAAAACAGTGCATATTCCTAGCTGTGTTTGGTAACCTGGTAACTGATATTTTGCAATGTGGCAACGCCCCTAATATGCATTAGTCCCTAATTGCCTGGTATCACTTTACTGCCTATTCTGTTAATTAAGCATCTGTATGGCTCCACACATTGCAGACAATCAGAGGACCCTGGCAATATTACGATACATTAATTAGAAAAAAATATTCTATTAAATAAGATTAAATATGAACTTTTCAATTTTTGATACAAGTTTAAGCAAATTTTTGATATTGCCACAGTGAAGGACTTTGATGAAATTTTGATAGTGAGTTTAGTGAGTTTAAACATAAATCACATGATGCGACATTTTTCAAATTTTTATATTTCAACTATAAATTTAAATAGATTGATCAAAAAATGGATTATATATTTTTATAATTATATATAAAAAATGTTCTTAACTAAACTCATTAATCATTCATTTAAGTATATAGTAATGTAAAATGGACATGTTCTAACATCAATTTTAAATAGACGGATTTAATGGTGATAGATGTGTAATGAATGGAACATTCATAAAAATAGATAAGCATAGCAATATCTACATCATGAAGAGAAAGGATTTTACATTTAACAGATGAATGGTCAAATCTTTCTATTTTTCGACAAAAATACATTCAGGTAATAAATGCGATTAAAATTAAAAACACATTACTCTGATTTGATGAATGCTTCTATATCGTAATAAATTGGTTAGTCTACTATTTTGATCAATGGTATCAAGTTATGTTTTTAAAATTTCAATATCTGTTTACATTTCAAAATGTTATTCATTTTTGTTATTTGGTATGCCTCTTGCAGAGAGAAGTACGTGAGGAAGACCATCTCACTCTTTAGTGTCCTCACAAAAGAAGGGATGGTGTGTGCTTTTCATAGAGTTTGTTTATTTAGGCAATGAAACGTGTGTAGGTTCTTTCATGTTTGCAATTGATGAGGCTAGGTAATGAGGTGCAATTTGGTGTGGTTTGCAGGAGAAGAATGCAAAGAGATGTTATGTGAGCACAGAGTAATTCATATAACTGTATTACACTCTTGAAAGTTTACTTCATGCTAATTTTTGTTATAGCTGTAAAGGAATGTCTTGAATTTGGTAAATTACCAAATTCAAGCATTTAATAAAGATTTGTCACTTATTCAGGAGAGAACAGTTGGATCAAATTAACTATATTATCAATGTGATCGGTATGTTTAATAAGATAAGTCAAAAAAAGTATTCGGTATTCATCTAAAACACACCTACAGATTTGTAGAATATACTGTGGGAATATTGATCTCTCAACCTGTGAAAGGTTGCAGGCTTACTATGGAATGTATGTCACTTCCTCACACCGCATGGGGTGTGGGAGTAAATTTTGGGATTATTTGTTGAAAGCCCTCCACTCCTGCACTCCAGGTTACAATAAGATATCAGTACCGCGTTTAATTTTTTACGAAGAAGGTATGTCACTTGTTTATATTTAAAAAATTCTTCTAGAGCGATGTGACCTGACGGTTGAGCTTTTTAGTCTCTCCTGAAAACTTATAGGTTTCGGTAGATTGATGCTCTATTCGTCTGTCATTTTTGCTGTAAAGACCCGTGACATGGCTCTTTTGTGAGAGGAATAAATGATGATCCCCATAAATTCTATCAACTAGAAAAATATATTAATTTTCTCGTAAATGATTACAATTTGTTGTTTTTCAATAATTATATTTTTAGACATAAGAAATTCCACTGAAAGCAATTATAAATTATTTAAACCTCCTACCCTGTTCTTCGAAAGAGCATAATATCTTAATAAAAAAATCCCGACTGTATTTCAAATTCTGCATTCATATCTCAATTCAGTATATGCCAACTTTATTCATTTTTGCGTGCGAATTTCCTAGAACAAGCTGTACGATTAGGAATGCAAGGTTTTTTTCCTGCAGAACAAGACCCAGCACTCGCACTCGATGCGCTGACTGATGTTCTACTAGCGCCTAATTGCCAATCGATGTAACATCCAATGAAGACAGGCAATTCTCACCTAATTCTCAGTAACTACCAAATGGGGAAAAAGTGAAGTGGACATGAGCTGAAAATTGGTTAATGTGACCCAGCTAATACTTAATTAAAAGTGGACGCAGAGGATCACAGTCCTATGAGAGGACTTCCGGAAGCATAAGAATTTGCTGAGACTATTCATTTATTAGAAAGCACACAGAGTTAAACAATGAACAGTCATCGTTGGAGAATGTTTCTATTCTATTGCAAATTTAATTAATAAATTAATTAAATTAATTGGCGTTTGGCAGAAATTACTCATTGAATCTACTTTTGCAACTAATGTTTTTTAATTGTCTAATATTGGTAATTGCAAGTACAAATATTCTTAAATTTTCACCTACAGGTGAAACTAATACAATCTAGTTGAAAATAAATGAAGTTAGCGAATGATTCGCATTATCATTCAGTTCTCTAATCAGTGCTCTTCCGGCTACGACTCGAATGAAAATTCGAAATTTTCAATCATTAAGAGGATCCATTCTGTTGCTTTGTTGAATAAAGGAAATTTGTACGAATGTTATTTAAGCTCGGAATATTAGTTCCTTATCAAATTTTATAATAAGGGATCAACCCAATTCTTGTGAATCATCATGATATTATTCTGTAGATAAAACTTGTCAAAATAGGCTACAAAAATTCAAAATGAATTAAAAATGGTCACGATCTTCAATATTATTAGATTATGAATATAAATAGTTTACAGCCATTTAAAGGATAAATAATATTTGGATGTCGAGTACTCGATCGATTGTTTCTCTCTCTATATATATGCAGTGAAACTCTTGAGTTATGAAGTTTTGGTTTCTTCATAACTCAGAGCCACTTCATAGCTCTGGGACATTAATAGTTTTCTATGATTAAAATCAGGGAGGAAACTATGCTCTTTGAGGGTTAACTATGACGAAATTCATGACGCATATCGTTTCTATAATTTAAACAGTGCTAGGACAATTTATCGCGGGGAAAATTCGTTGCGGAAAATTCGTCGCGGGGGCAATTCGTCGGGGACAATTCGTCGTGGACAATTCGTCGGAGACAATTCGTTGCGAACAATTCGTAGCAATATTTTCCCTTTAACCATATTTCATTTTATTAATTTGTTTCATATTCGATTTCGCCCTATATTCGCCATATTTTCCATTTCTTTCAAATCTTCAAATTGATAAATGATACAATATGTTCTTAAATTGTAATGAATAATTAATCTTCCATTATTTATTTATTCCACTTTTCGAAATAAATTATAACATTCGAAATAAATATAAACAATTAAATTGGTATCAACAATACGAGTTGTATATATATAAATTCAAATCTTAGAGTCTCAGACCAAACCAACTCAAAATCTCTGGATGTAATTAATTTGAAGAATTAAAATATGTTATAAAGTCGTGTTGAATTTGAATATAGAAAATACATAGAAAACTGTACGCGACGAATTGTCTGTGATGAATAGTCCGCGGCAAATTGTCCGCGACGAAATGTCCACGAAGAATTGTCCACGACGGATTGTCCCCGCGACGAATGGTCCGGACATGAATATAAACATAGAAAATATGTATGCTATTTATCAAGTTTTTATTCGTTCTTTTTTTATAATGTCAAAAAAAATGAAAAATTTACTTTTCTTTTTTGTTCAAATACTAGTTTAACCACATTCTATATTAATATATATGCCAATAAAATATTTCTGCAAAAACTTCAAAAATGAATGACAAAGATTTATTGCCTGTATTACTTAACTGACACTGTGCAAATACCAGCAATCTTTATTGATAGAATTTTACTCAATTAAAATGAACGAGTAGGCTTATGTAGGATTATCTGTTAATATAAAACTCCCTCACTATCGGATAAAAAGAAATCTCTATGAATTCCATCAATATTATTGGTAAGTTATTTGATGAAGTGAGTTTATATGAATAAATGAAGGGATTAATAGTATGTAGTTAGTTATCTTCCATTGGTTTGTTGCAAGGTAATGGAATACAGTGATTGAAAAATAAACTAAATGTGAAATGGAATAAAAATGGTAATTTTTGGTTATTATATACAGAATTCTTCATTAATATTCATTATTCAGATTCATTATAATAGCTTCACATTTGAATTCCTCTTACTTTAGAAATCGGACAAGAAATTACAAATGTGAAAAATGTTGAATAAACAAAATGTAAAATGATTAAAACTTAGGATGCATTTATAACGTTAATAACTTCAATGGTTTATTAATTAAATGTATTAGAGTCAATTGATAATTACCATTAAAAAAAATAAACCAACTTTCATTTCTATACTACTTGATTGTATCACATAAACATTTCCCAATTTATTATCATACGAAGAATTTCAACTCTATTTTCGAGGTATATTTCTAAAAATATATTATATACATGATGTAGGTATGAAAAGAAAGGTTGCTAGAAAATGGGTAATAAAGTACATAGCTTATGTAACCGTAAATACAGTCTAACCGAAAGCACTCCGGTGAATTAGACATTGCATGACTCTGATAGTTCCCCGTAGAGATAAAAAAAAGATAACGCAGCACAAGGATAATTCACCTCGAATTCAAAGCTTTCTGAACTATATGGAAGAATATGGTTAAGGTAAAAGTAAAATTAATTCCATGATGGGGAATGTAGCTCCATGCAGTTATTTATTCCTTATAATAAAAGCACTTACTTATATAAAGTGAATATAGGTATATTATGTATGTAAAATATAATGAAACAAGTGTCATCATTAACGGTAGCATATTTTATTTTTGATAACCGATATTATTTTTATAATCCGAATATTTTCTAATATCAGACTTTTCCGTATTTATCTATTTTCCGTATTTTCTTCATTTCAGTATTTTTCTGTTTTCTGAATTTTTTTGTCTCAAGTTTTTTTGGTTATCCCTATATCTTGATTTTGGTGTTTTCGGGTTTTTCAGATTTCCAGTTTTCCGAATTTTTGGTTGTCCTAATTTTTCTGTTTTTTGGATCGTCAATTTACGGACTTTTTTAATTGATAAATTTTTGGATTATCTGCTTTCTCCTAATTCTCATTTTCCGTATATATCTGTTATTTTTCATTATTTTAAAATAAACTATTAAAAATAATCATTTTTAATGACAGACAAGCATGTAGTGAATATCTGTTTCTATTGTATTGGCAAATTATTGATATTTTTACCTATTCCAATAATATTTCCAATTATTCTCTTATTCCTACAATAGAAATGTAATGAATAATTCGTTTGCTTAATTATTGAATAATTCTAGTCAAAGATCAAATATTTTCATGGGAATAGAATGAATCGCAAATTTTAATTAGCTCCATGTTATGAAAATAGAAAATACAGTAGCTTTTATTATTATAATTATTATTATAGCAAATTATTTCAAAGTATATTTCATTTCCTACCTATGAAGTAACTTTTCAAATTAAAAAAGATAAATATTGTTATGTTATTTTTCACCTTTGATTTTCTCTGTACAGCAGTTTCATCTTCCTGGACATTAAAATTGAAAAGATTGCTAATTGATAGAAGATAAGGAAATTTATATTATTGCTGTGTCTATAAGAAATACTATAAATATTAAAGATTTGCAGGAAAAAAATCAGAACTCAATTATGTTCATTCGAAATTTCAAAGTTCTTGAAATTCAGATAAAAACTGATCCTGATTTCTATTACTCTATATTTCTAATATAGATTAATTTTCTCCTTTCCTCAAATACATGGAGAATGGCTTTGTTATAATATATTTCATATTTTTAGTTGTATCTGAATGGTGATACTCATCAGATTATTGATAGCTAAATTCACAACTGGGTTCTGAATTCTAAACTATTTTAATGCATACAATGAGCATTGATAGTATTTAAACAAAGATTTTTAACTTTCCCAAAATAACAAGATGTGAAATACCTTATAACCCTCTCAACTGGTTAGTAATTGTGCAAGGTTCACTGTCATTACATCTTTTATTTCATTGAATAATGTTTACATTTCTTATTTGTACAACTCAAATTTCTAATTAACGAAGAGAAGCATATCCGTGGAAAATCTTTTCTAGTCATCACATGCCAAGGAATCAAACAGTGACCTATTGTCACACCAGTGCAAGCTTTTCCTTCACTTACAAACTATTTGCCCTCAGTACGGATTCTTTCGACACACTGACTTTTTTAGTTGCGATTGTATATGAGTTTTGCAAACGCTGCAAAGTTCTGAGCAGTGCAATGAAATAAGGGCAGAGTTGAATGAATGAGTGCACTGAGCCATTCAAATCCGCTCTTCAGTTCGTACTGAAGCTTAGGGGAGCAGTCAGTTGTTAACTTTTCAGCTCGTGAATTTGTAGTTACTTGCCTGAATTCAAATGGGCTATACAGATGAGCTTTTATAATGCCTTTGATAAATTGAACGACAAGAAACGCTACGTAGATAAAATTCTTTCCAAATAGGCAGTCTTGAATTATTTAGTTTAGAATACACATTATTTGACTAAAGATAGGAAAATATTTGTTTTTCTTCTCAAATCATGAAAAAAAAATTTCACAAAATTGATAATAGATCAAAGATCGACTTCACTTTTGATGATAGCTAAAGACATTCGAGGAAAGAGAAATGGCATAAGGTTTATACAGACTAGTTCCATTATTCTCTATTGGTCTATTGTAGAGTTTGCATTAATAATTTTAATTGTTGGAATGCATTGTTGGTAATAATCATTCATTTATATTGATTATTCATTACCTCCTATCCAAAAAAAAAAATACCAAATACATTTTCGATTATTACATTTCTCAAGGTTGGGCTATTTTTTTTATTTCTACTGGTACTGGAAGTGAAGTAAATAGTATTTAAATTCATTCAATTTGAATTGACAATTATTGAGACATTTTCTTCACAAGAGACCTAATATTCTACAAACAAAAGACGAATTTGGATATTAATGATCTGTGATTTCTCACTTGAAAATTGCGGCCTGTAATGATTAATATTACGGTACTACAACTTAACTTATAATTCTCTGTGTAAGCAACCAAAGCTTAATCGCAAGATGATGCCATCAATGCTTGCCAAATGAAGCCTTGGCTCCGATATAAACGGAGTAAATCAACATTGTCATTGAACCGTGATGATGAGATTACAGTCCCGTGAATGAGATCATTTGCTCTGTTTCCTGGTTTGTACCAACAATATGAACTAACTACTATTCAGAATCACTGAATAGAGTTCGCATCCCTTGCTAAATTTTACACATTTAAATCATGAAAATGTAATTATTGTATTTTAATCTTAAGTATTATTATTTCAAAATAATTCTATACTTTACATAGACACAAGTCTGCCCAAATAATCAAAACCTTTAGAAGTATAGGAAGAGAATTTCACTATAATGACTGCTAAAATACCTATGTCCGCTAAGTTTTTAGTGCTATGGAATATAATAAGCCTCATATTTCGGATTTACTAATTTGTTTAACATAATTTGAGTATGAGTGATAAACATGCAGCAATTATTGGGCTCCATTGCGCAGGCAAGACAAACTCTGGGATAGGGAAGCTTCTTAAAGCTCCAAGATGGACTCTTTCCTACACTGTTTGGAGGCTTCAAGAACTCAATAAATGACGATAGACCTCAAAGTAGAAGACGGCGATCTTCTTGGATGTCAAAAGTTGTTATTGCTGTCAGAGCCCAGGTCCGGCGCAATCCGAAGAGATCCATGAGGAGAATTGTCATTGACATTAATGTGAGTTGATTTGAAGTTGTCATCTTTCAAAACACAAACTCGTCAGCACCTCACAGACCACCAAAAAGAAAGGAGACTGGAACAAAGTCGTACATTGAGACACGTTCGACTCTTGCACTTTAAGAAACCAAAAGTCATTTCAAATAGAAGCCGTTCACTTTCCAACAACACGGTGCAAAGTCACAAGCTTCCAAGAAAACGCATAAATGGTGCCGGTACCTCTTTCCAAGTTTCTGGAGCAAGGAGGTTTGGGTCCCCTTCAGAACCAGTCCTGAACCAAATGTACTCAGTGTTTGGTCTCTTTTAGATTCTCATCCCGTGCGTCATCGCATGGCCTCTTTATTCAATTGAATCTCTACTTCTTCTTATCAATTGAATCTCTTCTAATCAATTGAAGCTCTTCTAATCAATTGAAGCTCTTCTTATCAATTGAATCTCTTCTAATCAATTGAAGCTCTTCTTATCAATTGAATCTCTTCTTATCAATTGAAGATTTTCTAATGAATTGAAGCTCTTCTAATCAATTGAAGCTCTTCTTATCAATTGAAGCTCTTCTAATCAATTGAAGATCTTCTTATCAATTGAAGCTCTTCTAATCAATTGAAGCTTTTCTAATCAATTGAAGATTTTCTAATGAATTGAAGCTCTTCTAATCAATTGAAGCTCTTCTTATCAATTGAAGCTCTTCTAATCAATTGAAGATCTTCTTATCATTTGAAGCTCTTCTAATCAATTGAAGCTTTTCTAATCAATTGAAGATCTTCTAATCAATTGAAGCTCTTCTAATCAATTGAAGCTCTTCTTATCAATTGAAGCTCTTCTAATCAATTGAAGCTCTTCTAATCAATTGAAGCTCTTCTTATCAATTGAAGCTCTTCTTATCAATTGAATCTCTTCTTATCAATTGAAGATCTTCTAATCAATTGAAGCTCTTCTAATCAATTGAAGCTCTTCTAATCAATTGAAGCTCTTCTAATCAATTGAAGCTCTTCTAATCAATTGAAGCTCTTCTAATCAATTGAAGATCTTCTTATCAATTGAAGATCTTCTAATCAATTGAAGCTCTTCTAATCAATTGAAGCTCTTCTAATCAATTGAAGCTCTTCTAATCAATTGAATCTTTTCTAGTTAATTGAAGCTCTTCCAATCAATTGAAACTAATCTTGAGGAGCATGGGCCGAAATGCCTCAAGAAACGTTGTGTAAAGCGGCAGAAGGTTTCCATACCAGACTTGAAAAAATAATTCAGGCCAGATTTGACCGCATCGAATTATTATTGTGTTATATATTCTTAAATTGTTTACAGATTTATTCCTTATGTACGTAAATATCTAACAATTTTTGCAGAAAATTTCAAATTTTTAAATTTGTTCATATTTCTACCACTGAAGTACTTTGTTTTATAACCAGTAACCAGACGGAAATATGTGAATTTTCTTGAAATCTGAATAAATATTTACACCTATACATATCTTTTTATATGGTATCTTCATGGCCCCTCTGGACCAGTAAAAGAAAAAGAAGATCAAAGAGCAGTTCTCACCATCTACAAGAATTATTGCCGTGAATTTACAGTAAAAAACAAACTTTTGGCTCTATTATTCATTCTCATGAATAAGAATGAGATGGATGGATATATTAGGAACTTATATTTCAAAATAAACTTTGATAATAAATACGGTATGATAGACACGTGCATTGTTTGTTATTTATTGTTAGTAATCACTGATAATAACCAGAATAATAAACTTTTAGATTTGTTTTATAAATTTATTAAAAAGTGGTTAAAATATAGAATATTTTTATGAATGTGATGATGATGATTTTATTAGTTGATAATTTCAATTGAATAAACGCTTAATTTAAATTTTATGTTTCCCTATTAGAATCCAATAATCTAATATAGAATTCTTCCTAATTGATTAAATGGCTAAATTATAAATTATATATAAAAGTCTACGGAGAAGAGTAAGTTTATTTCATTTATTTTCATTTATAATAAATATAAGTTATTTATTGGTGGTTTACTGAAGTAATAATAGGAAGAAAATTGTACTAAGCCAATATTTATTTATGGATATATATTCAAAATTCAGGTTTCACTTCAAGTTTAGGTAATATGTACTGACCTAATAAATATGTATTGTTATATATTAATACAGTACATACCCAGAAATGAAATTATGACGGGGCCAGAGAAGATTAAATAATGTCTCGATCGAAATCTTTTTTAATCCACCATTTTTTCTTTCAGGGCAGGTATAGGGAGTACTACATTAAACATTTAATATTGATTTCAAGGTATTAAGAATATAAAATATCAATTTATAAATAAAATATATAATATAAATTTATTTTTAAAATATATCTATTTCTGGTCAGAGTTCATCATGTTAGTTACAATACTTTGAATGATATATAATTTTATCAACTATTTAGAAATTACTTGAATCTTGAGGCCAAATATCAAATAATAGAAAGTTATTTCTTTTAATATATTATCAGGAAATGTTCAATTACTAATCTGTTTTTTAAAAATGTTTACAATTATATATTTATTATATCCATATTAAAAAAAGAATACAGTTAAAGAAATGATTCACAAAATGAAGAAGGAGAGAGTACATGTAGTAAAATTAGCTTGTATATTATCCTATTTGTTGTACGCAGCTATAAAACCCCCGTAATGATTTAATGGGACAAGAATGTAGTAAGTAACGTACTCACATTATTTATACTTCTATGGTAATTCTTACGTAGGAACGCATTCATTATTTGCATATAAATGAATCCTTTATTTTCGTGAAGATGTTATAATATTTGAAATAAAAGTTGTGTATGCTACTCTTAATTCTTATTAATATGTTTATTTCACATAATTTAATATATGCTTGCATTTTACTGCTTCAGTAAATCTTCACATATTTTCAGTTTTAGCTTCAGCCAAAAATTAAAATAATCCCTGAAACCATGTGTATACCATGCGTAATTTACTCATTTAAAACATGTTTATATCATGTATACTTTTTCCAATTGTATACTATATGTAAGTATTGCTTGTGGTTTTACGAGGATATGTGGTAAATTTGGTGTGGTTAACATATGTCATTAGTATGGTATTTAACATTGTACCATGGATGTGGTAAACTAAATATGGTAAACACTTGTTATAAGTATGGCTATTAAGATTTGGTCAATTGAACATGTATACAATATATATTTCATATGAATTATATGATATGGTATTAAAATGGCACAGCAACATATACATACCTCACGTGTCTCTATGATGGGTAGATTGATTTAATGTGTAGTTCCTATTATTTATACTCCGTTGCCTCATTATAAACATTAAGTCACATGGTTATCATGTGTATACAAAATATAATTATTTATAGGGATGTCGCTACCATAGATGAAGTTCTACCATAATCTTCAATGGACCACTATAACTTTTTTCCAGTTATCCACCTCCATTTGACCAGTAAATTAGCATTATAAAATGCATTGACTAGCCTACAGGACACACAGAGAGACACAAAGCTAGGCAATGAATTGTGAGGATTATCACCAGTGTTTGCACAGTCCTATTGCCATTATAATGATGAAGGTAGGTGATAATTCACTATCATTACTCAAATATCATTTGTCTCTGGTGTATTACAGAGAATATATGATAATATTCATTAGCAACTATCAATGATATTTACTCAGTCATTAATAAATTGGTAATATAATTATATTGTTGAATACGGTTTTATATGTAATTAAAACATCATATAGTGTTTGTATATGAAACTGTCTTTTATCAATTTTTTATCACAATTATAAACTAAATACAAATCCAAACAATGTAAAAAGAGAACTGATTTATTATTAATAATAATTGAGTTTATAATAATATATAGTCAAAATTCCAGTTTTTTTCATTTATTTTTGAGTTTGAGTGAGTATCACATATTAAAATATTGACATATTGGATATTGGTAAAAAAATCAGTGTGATATAAGTAAATATTAAATGCAGTCTTACATGACAATACGACCTTAAATATTATAGTATGGAAATAATCTCAAAATACTAAAGAATAGATGTAATTTTGAAATATTAGAGCATAGCTGTAAGTATGATATATTAAAGTATTTATGTTATTTTAAAAATAATAAAGTATAAATATAATTTCGAAAGGTTAAAGTGTAGACGAAGTACAATATCCTTCTGCAATTTAAGAAACTGAAAATGTTTTCCATTCAACAGTCAGATTTAAATAGAGTTTGCAATAGAATGAAGGAAAACAGGGTAAGGACTCTATCCAACAATGGCGATAAAAAGGTCGCTCTATCGACCAGTAGATTCTTTAATAGCAGAGTAATGCAGTGTGACCAAAGGTAAACAGACGTGAGTAAAGACACTGAGTGCTAGATAGACCCTTTACCTGAAAAGGCTCCGGAAAATGCTCAGAATGTTAGATAGTTATCTTTACCATGTTTCTGAGGAAGCGATTTTATAGTTACACCATTGCTAATATTGCTACAGTATTGTGAGGATGTTTCCTTACATTATTACGTGAGTTACCTTGTAATTGTAATTTTATATAAATATTATTGTTCTCATAGCACCACTAGTATATCTATATCTCAATTATGTCTAGTTATTGTTCTTTTTCTCTCACCATTTGCGGTAATGTTCAATTTATTATCCAGTCTGTATTTGGTGCACAAATATCCCACTGACTTTTTTTTCAAAAGCTGAAAAAATCCACAAACAATTTCTAATAATATGTCTGATACACCAACATTTTCCAAATTTTACCACCGAAAATTAATGGTGACCTAGAAATAAATTGTTGAAAATCAATCGACTTGGCTATAATATCATTTTCAAGGTCGGTTAACCATGAAATACAGTCTGAAATGTATCGCTATCACCAACAAACATCACACACACACGTTACACATCGAATGAAACTTAGAGAAAAAAGAACAATAGCAATGATGGTGTTAAAGCCTCCTTCTTCTATTTCAGTTAAGTGGGTAAATATTTGGTGGAGCAGACGGTGTAAAGTTGCACTGTACCAAATGACTGGATAAACATTAGAATATGTGCACAGTGGTATGCATTTACAGCTGATACAGTTAGCAGTTAGTTACTTCTTTTGGTATTTTAGACAAGGAAAGCTATATACAGTGTACATGCTTGCAAAAGAGATAACTGATTACCATTCTGTTGGTTAATAAAAGAAGTATGAAGTAGTTAAATATTGAAAACAAGATTTATTAGAAATGTTATCTGGCTAGTTAATTGATAGGATGCTGTTTTCAATTAATTATTCTGCACAAAGTAGAATATCATCGAAACAAATGAACGGTAATGGTCACAGTGAAGATTCTAACTATTTTAGCTACTGTAATTATTTCAGTAACTATTTCAAAATACATGAAAATAGTTATGTAATTTATACTCAATAGTTCCAAACTGCAATATTAAAGTAGTAAAACATATTTATTATGTAATAATATACTATAAAATACAATGTTTTTCACACTTAGAATAATTATGTAATTCATTTGTATACAAAAAGTAATAGAAACGCTCCTAAAGTAAGTTGTAGCTCTGGCAATAAAGGGAATGAGTCTATGCTAATGTTAATGTGGAAACTAGATGCAATTTAATCCCTATGAATAAGTAATAGAATGATGTCATTATACGAGAAGAGACTATCCTGTATAGTGACTTATCTAAACTAATAAAGCTTATTTATTCGCTAGCATAATCTTAAGTATTATACATTTCCATAAAGTGTAAATAATAACAGAACACTTCATTATAGCGTTACTAATAGCAAAAACTTCCATATAATGTAAATTAAAGTCAATTAAATTGAAGAAGTAATTTATTTCAAAATGGTTAATCGTCATTATCAGAACAAAACCTCTGTCTTAAAAAATCAATTTTATATAAAGAAAATAATATACATCACAATAGAACAATTCACCAATTTTATTTACCAACAAATTAAAATAAAAGTTTCGTATCAGAAATAAATAAAATGAAATTGCAGATGTTGATATTTATGTTTTTGTTTAATTTCATTCCCAAACACTATTTCTCGGAACTTGACCCGGATCACTCTTCATTCATAGTAGCTAGAATGAATGAAATGAATGATGGCATGAATGAGATGAATGATGGAGCACAGAACGTGTCATCACCCAATAGAAAGCAGTCGTAAATCTTGCCATCGACTTCCAATATCTGACCAGATGAAAAAATTGTGTTGTCCAATTTTGACATCATTCAATTACAGATGGGAGGCATCGGCAATTTTTTAGTTCTTCTGCCAACTAATTTCAAAAAGTGTTTAATGATATTTTCTGCGATATATTTTGCATGTGGTTTCGAACACCAATTCAACAGCCTTTCTTATACCATATAAATAACATTTGCCATATTATATAAGAAAAAGTAAAAAAAAAACAGTTTGCTAATTCATTATAGGTATAATCAATTACATAAGGGCTTGGACATATGTAAAATTTTATTTTATGTTCAATATTTCAAATTTATTATTATAGATATGAGTTTCAAAACTTAATAAAAATAAAATTACTTTTATTGTATCTTGTATTGAGATATTCTGTAACAAATTACAGAATGTAACTAATTCCTTCTATTTATAGGCAATTCTTGTATTTAAATTAGAAACAAGTTTGCTAATTAATTCGTTGGAAATATTGTCACTGTTACAAAAAAAATAGAATTATCTTACTCTATCTATTGTTTCGTTTCTATATTTAATTAAATACAAAAAGATTCATAAAATCAATTAAAATGAAGCCAGGTATTGTTTTTTATGCATTTTATTAATTGCATGAGAGCAAGCATCAGATTGCGATATTTTTTCTGTATTATGATTAATATCAATGAAAATAAGGCGAACACAGTTTGAAACAAATAGTCAATATAATTTATTTATTTATTTATTTATTTTTTTATTTATTTATTTACACAAAATATTCCCTTACAATGTTAGCTGCTATTCGGGATGTATAGCAGCCAAAAATAAGAATACAAATCAATGAAAGGAACACTCAGGCCCGGAAAAGCAGTTGCTTCTAGGGCATCCTAATAGTAAATTAAAAAAAAATGAAGTATTACGTAAAATAATTGAAAACAAAGAATAATAAAGGTACCAGAATGTACAGCTCACAATGAATTAAATAAATGTGTCTTGTAACACCTTTTGAAGACTCTAATGGAACTTGAATTTTTTATATTCCAAGGAATAGCGTACCATGTTTTAGTTCCAACAAACATAATCGATGACTGAGATTTAACTTTTCTAAAACGGGGCAGAATATATTGATTGTTAAATCTAGTATTATGGTTATGTACATCATTGAAACTGTTTAATGATCCTAACAATTGTGCATCATAATTTAAAATATAATGAATTTTGAATAAATATACTCCAACTGCATAACAGAAAAGTTTGTCTAATGATAGAAGTTTCATACTACCAAAAACTGCCACAGTATGATCTCCATACTGCAACCTATTAACAAGTCTAACAGCTCTTTTCTGCAAAATTTTAACTTTATTGGAAATGTACATGGGAGCAGTAAACCAAGCTTCTAATGCGTAAGTAATATAAGGGTGTATCAATGAAAAATACAATGAATGTAATATGGGTATAGGAACAAAATCATGAATTTTACGCAAGACTCCAATGCATCTAGATATTTTTATACTAATATGATCAACATGATTTTTATACGACAAATTACTATCCAAGACAACACCTAAAAACCTTACAACATTCGTTCTTCCAATCACACTCCCACCAATCAAAATGGGTGTGTCAAACAGATATTCACCTCTATAACAATATATCATATATTTTGTTTTTTCACTATTTTTTTTTATCTTATTAGCGCATAACCAATCATAAACTCTATTCAAATTATCATTAATAACAACAGGT
Source organism: Caprella mutica (assembly GCA_947561585.1). NCBI lineage: Eukaryota > Metazoa > Arthropoda > Malacostraca > Amphipoda > Caprellidae > Caprella > Caprella mutica. Next base: position 40,240 of record CANNZV010000506.1, on the reverse strand, counting down.
AGGGCATTCATATTATCTTTAGTTTCTCTACACGTCAATGTACAGTCGTCTGCAAACATTATGAAATTAAAGAAGTCTATACTTGATGGCAAATCATTAATATAGATAAGAAACAAAAGAGGGCCCAAATTGCTGCCCTGGGGAACTGAATGAGTAACGTTACGAATGTCCGAATTACAGACACAATATTCAAAGTAACATATCAAATTATGAAATGACCACCTCTTGATTTCGATGGCTTTCTCAATGTAAGTTGTTACAGGACCGCAAGAACGACACATCACTTTATCGTCCAACTTCGCCCAAACCGAAGAATGGTTTCCTTCATAGAGGCCAAATTTGAGAAGTAACGAGTTGAAATTTATCTTTGAACGAACGATGAACTGTATTGAAAAGTTCATAGGAATAATATTTGTTTTACAGGTACTACATTGTTTCTCCTATAAACGCCGTCAGAGATGTCTTTGCACCAATTATATACTATAACATATCCAAATGGCTATAAATTGGTTACGCTAAATCTTATCGGAAAACGACTTTAAAATACAATTATATAAAATAAAGAAAAGAGAAGCAGAAAGATGAAGAGTACGTATTATTTGGTTATAATAACTCTAAAACAACCCTGAGTAATTACTTTTGTGTCACCCTATACTTGTAAAAAATACAACATATTATACAAAGGAAGTTAAATGATGTTTCAATTAAAACCACTCATTTCGCTCCATGGAATGGAATTCTAGATTATCCTACCAAACCATATTGTATTTGGATCCATTTTGTTTCTTATTTTCTCTTAGTTCCTTACATAGTCTGTTTGAAAACTGTATTGACCTTTTTTACGAGAGGCAAAGGAGAAGATACACCGTCATCTCTGTTAGTCGTAAAATGCAAATGTTCGGGAGAAGGTGTCATGTCCAGTAAAGCTGCTTCTTATCTTCCACTACTCTCCATAATATTTTGAAAACAACTCCAAAAATATTCAATGTTGTGCTTCTGAAAGTGTTATTCGAACACCATTCATCAGAAATATAAATTCCAACATAAGTAAGCTTAAAGAATATTCATGCACTATCAAATATATTTCTGTTAATAGCTAAATAATTGGTAAAGATTAAAAGAAAAAATGTAAAATTCTGTATTTCAGATTTCCGAATTTTCTGTTTCTAGATATTACTTTCTCTCGGATTTTCTGCATTCGAATTTTCATTCATTTCGGAATTTACTGCTTTCCAGTTATGCTGTTTCACTAATTTATTTCGGATTATCGGTTTTAATGATTTTCTGTTTCACGTATTTTTTCGGATTTTCTCTTTTACCCGATTTTCAGCATTCTAGATCTTCTGTCCCTAGATTTCCCATTTTCAGAATTTCCGGATTTTATGCTTTCTGTATTTTTTTTTCTGATTTTCTGCTTCCCGTATTTTTCGGATTTTCTGTTAAGTACCCGGATTTTCAGTTGCTCATATTTAATAGTTTGTGGATTTTTTCCTGTTCATTTTGTTTCCCCATATTTCCTGTTCATCTTGATTTCCAGTTCCCCTGATTATCTGTTATTCGGACATCAATTTTTATCAAACATTTATATTATGTTAAAATATTAACAGTTATAGTAGAAGAAAATCTACTAGTATATTAGGAGAAAATCTTTCCTCTGATAGTTCATATTAACAGTGACTCTTTTCTCTGATAATACTTATATATATATTACATATGAAGGACTTGATATCATTCCTCTTTTATTGTACATAAAAAATAACACTAACGATGTGCTTGTTATAACAATAAGTCACATACTAAAAATTAATACCACAACTGAGTGATTTTTATGATATTGTGTATGCACCATTATCAAGTATCTCATGCAAATAAAATAGTTATTTGAAAATGAAGGTATAAGTGATAGCCATTAGTATTAATTGTAAGAATATATCTATATTTTTAAATGCAAAATGAAGGGTGAAACACAAATTTCTATACTATCGAAAATCGTTATTAGGCCAATACACTTTACATGATATAATGAAATAATTTACATGCGTACTCAATTTATATGACTGAGGATAATGATCTATATTTAATGGTCCAAATACCCATGAATGATATTCAGGTCATCTATTGAGAGAATATTTAAAATATTCATATTGCGGATTAATCGGATATATAATTGATGAACATCAGAATTGCAAAATAAATACTATGTAATATTTCACACACATTGAAAATTCTATGTTATTTAATTCAGAATTAGGTATGAAAATTAATATTCCTATAGTGATATTTCAATAATTATATTTATGTTCTATTGAAATGTAATTAGTGAATATTCATATTAAATTCTTAAAGTCTGAAATAAACACCGCCAATTCCATTGAAATAAGTTCTATAAGCTAAATCGTCTATAACAATGTTCCAAATCATTAATATTGTGCTTTATGAACAACAATATCCCATTCGAATGGATGCCTTCATCTATTTCGAAAGGGCTTCCCATTTCCTTACAAATGTGGGCGTACAGTTGCCTTTTCAGATGTGTTATTCCCTGCGATCAATTGCATATTAAGATATAATGCAGATATCTCTTGGTTCATAGACCTCAAGAACTTCTCACGAAGAGCTATCATTTAAATGTATATGTTTAATGGTAAAAGGTGAATGAGATGATTAGAGAAAGTATAGTGAAATAAAGGTTGATTGCTTGATTATCTAATGAATGAAAACTTATATTTGAACTATACTTTTTGGTTTTAATATAAAATTTTAATATAAATGATCATAACTAGTATTCATTTCATAAAATAATAAAACCCACCTATTTAAATACATACAAAATAATTAACTGAATATACTTCATCATTCCTTTTTTCAAATACACTGCATAATTCATTTCTGATGTAAATGCATTGGTGAACTCTCAAAATATTTTCCTTTTGTTTAACCAATGCAAATATTAGTTTCAAACACCAATTATCTACGTAGCATTGGCCGCTATGAAGAGAAATGCATCACTGCTTCGTTAATGTTTGTTTGGGTTTGTTTGAACATAATTATACTTTCCTTTTGGTAATGAGAGAAGGTATTTGCAGTCTTCTAATTAAAAGGGTTTGCTGTACAAACACCACATTCCGTAATTGAAGAGACCTTAATATTATTGAGGCAACGTGAACAACCTTAGTGTAATTATCAGGGTGTAAATACACTGGGGTATGTATGCATTTGCACTATTTTAAACATTGTGATGAATTTAATGGTCGATATTTCTGTAATAAGTTGAGAAAAAAGATGAAACTGTAAATTTCAATTTACAAATTTTACAGATATTCAGTTATATAGTATGTTTTAGAATTTAAGCAACCAGTTTTGAGTGTCAACTAAATCATAGATTCTATATCGCATATCGTCTTAAATCAAGTGGCATAATCTTTCTGCTTCAGGAATCAAGATTTCTAATTCATACCTTGCGTCATGGCTGGAAATCGAAGTATAATGATCAAGCTCCAAAGAGAAGGTGGGACTAAGTCATCCACTACAAATAAGTAGATAATGAATCAGTCAACTGTTCGGTAAATTGTAAAAAAAAGATTCTCGGAAACTGATTCAACTTCTTATAAACCAGGACCAGACTGTAAACGAAGCTTACGAACCAAAACTTCATTTAAAACACGTGGGAAAAGTTGCATCAAAATCCACGTCGATCTCATAGTAAGCTGTCTGCAGAATCCGCTATTAGCAAAACTTCGATGTATCGAATATTGAGAGAAGATCAAAGAACAAAACTATTTAAAATGCTGAAACTTCATGAGCTCACTGACCACCACGAAAGAATAAGAATTGAAAGACGTGGCTTCCAGAATGAGGTAGCTGAGGTTACGTTCTCCAAAATGGTGTTATCAGATAAAAATAATTTGACACTCAGCAAGTTGTGAATCATTTGAATGATTGAGTTTGGGGATCTTCCAGTACGGCCAATGATAGGATCGTAACGAAATGTTAAAATACAAACCAGTGAAGGATTCGGTCTCCTGTTGGCTATTGAAAGATCTCTCTTTGCATTTGTACCAATTGGGAGGAAAAATTGAACTGAAAGTAGTACAATATTACTCTCATTCTGTAATGAGCTTGGCTTAAAAACTGGACATTGGCTTTCAAATTGACAGCAAAGAGTCCAAACCTTAATCTATTGGGCTTCTCTACATGGTCAATTTTAGAGACAAGAAGACAAGGGACTCTATACTTCTCTTGCACTTCTCTTGAAGTCCTGAAAGCAAAATGAAAGTAAAATGGAAAGCAATTCCACAAGAATAGAATCGCTATTCAAAGTTGCAGTTCTTAATAATACTTGTTATAGCGAATAAATGGAACATTGCAAAGCTTCCCTTTGAGTTGAAGTCTTTGAGATCAAAATTGACATTTGGAATTTTATCATCCGTTGCATGTCTAAACATGTGTTGCTTTGATTCTTAAACACCATTAATACATTATACGTTTATACAAGCGATTATTATTAATACGTTATACAAGCAGCAATATCCAATATTATAATATTCATCTATTAATATCATATTATTATAAAATACATTCTATCAATAATAAAAGGGAGTTAACGTATTTTCGTAATTAGAATTTATCGATAAAATATTTGGCCTGCGTTATTAAAATAGAAATCAATCAATGTATATTATTTAAACTGCAATATGTATAGTATTCTTATATTACTTTATTATAACCCAAAACTACTCTTATCAATATTGACATAACACTTCTATGGTTTTTGAAGATAATAAATTGATTACAGTACACATTCGACATGAACAGTACACTTTTTATTAGTAATCACGTGTGGTTTGATCCTGGATCAGAGAGATTACTAAATAGCACTGTAATTAATTAGCAAGAGTACCTATAGTGAATAGATTATTATTATAAGAGTACGAAACCAATAATCCATTAGAAGATAGGTACTGATTAATATTTTTTTATAACAAAAATATTTAGGATTATTTATTCGAGTTTAGCTCATCAATTCCTTGGAGAAAAATAATTCAAAATCTTATTATAAAGTAAGACGGAATGTTAAATGCAATATATATCTGTAACAGAAAGTACAAATTAGACAATTTCTAAATAGAAATTAATTTACCAGTTTAATTAATGTTCTTTTGGACAATCTTTGATGTTAGCTCCGAAGATAATTGGTGTGAAATGTTAAATTCATTTACTCCAGAGCAATGAATTCTTGAAGGTGGATATATTTTATTCCAATAATTGTAGTGCCGTGGAAATGAGACCTGAACAAATTCTGAGAAATTTTCAAACGAAGTTCTATGGATTTAAATTAATTTACATTCTACTTCAATTCTACTTCTCTTATTATTTAAATGGCTGAACTTTCATTTTTATAGACATTAATATTGTTTCTAATCAGTAATATTAATATTATAATATAATATTCAATCATATATATGAATACTTCAACACAGAATTTTTATTTACAGGTTACTATAATAATTTTTTTCATGGAATAATCCACACACTAATGTACCAAAATATATATATATATATATATATATATATACTTTGTGCCACAACACATTCCTATTTGTACAACAAGTTGTTAGTGTTATTGTTTTACTCTGCCCTACACGATTTTTGAGGTTGGTGTATAATTAGACTTTTTGCTTTTTGTGGGTTTATCATGCAGATTTTAGAAATATTATCAATATTATTCAACTAGGTCAGAATTCTGTGCTATAACAATGTTAAAATTTGTAATTATATACATGTGCTAATACAGATTGTAAATCCATACCAAAGCCATTCAGCCTGTCTTAATAAATTGTTAGTATTTATAGTTGATATTGTTTTGTCCTATGTATTATGGATAAATTCTTATAAAATGTTTTGCAACAATTTTTTGATATCGTATGTGAGATGTTCTAATTTTTCACTAATTTCCATAGCCCAAAAGTTTGACCTGATCGGACAAATTTTTTTATTCATTTTTTATTTCACTACATTGAATTTTACCTATGAAATCAAGTGTCTTTTAGAAAATTACTTTTAATGCGGCCCCGTGTTACGAAAGAACTGTAAAACAGCTTCTGATCTCTAAGGAATCAGTAAAACTTTTCAATATACAGTATGGGCCACAAAAATGTTTCCGCTTTTTCAAATGCTTATAAATCGTTAACCAATACACAAAAAAACTGTATCTTGGTCTCTTTTTCACCGCCTGGCAAAAACTATTTTTAACTGATGAACATAGTTTAAGAACAGGTAAGCAAAGAGTGAGGGTGATTATTTTTGCCATTGCGCAAAGGTCATTTTTAGAGCTAACTCTGTTATTTTACTTACTAAAAGGCAGTGAATAATGGAAAAAATGATAATGGTAAAATTTTTAATACAGGGTACTTACACTTCTTCCTTTGAAACTATTTTGTAATAGAACAACTTCAGTGACATTTTAATCTCATTGAAGTTTTCACTCTGAATATTCGTTCTTCGCTTGTTTATTGCATGGTTAAGACCCGCTTCACACTTGCATTTTTAACAACGCGGAAAAAAGCCTCTTCTTAAAATGTGTTTACACTTGCATTTTTTTCATCGATGATGGAAAAATCACATTAAATTTTAACTTCAACGATGAAGACATTGAATAATCTACGCTGGCCCAACAATAACCATTCATCTTGATTATTAATAGTTTATTGAATTTATAAAGAAGAATTTACTTGGTTAATATATTTTTGTTATTCAAGCAAGCAGATTCAACTAGTGAAATAGGGAGACAAAATATAAATATATTAGCAATCAATTAATAGTAAATTTTGCATAGTTTAATTATTTAATTTCTTATAAATTAATTCATTCAGGCAATAGATACTACACATTTGGTTTTAATTAGAGTTATTTATTAAGAAATAACGCATAAAATGCATTTGCTCGAAAAGTCTTAGGAATTTATTGATGGGCTCGATTTAGAATTTTATTTTGTACAACTCCTTCATTCAATAAATGTGTATCTAAATTAGTAGTGCTACACGTAATTTCACTTATAATACAAAACAGTAGTTCTGCACACAGAGAAAAGGAGAACATCGAAGTCAATGTTAGGAGAAAATGTCTCACCGACTGTCTCCAAAAGTGGTAAACACATGATTTGAAGAATATTGGGATAACATGCTTGATAATGATAATCTCTACAATCAACATATGTGTTGCAAAATGGTGACAATGTTTGAAATGTGGGGATTGTTCTGTAGAATTCAAACATTCACAACATTTTCCAAAAGGTTTTTAAAAACTGATGACTAAAAGTGGGGTTGTTATTCCTGTAGAACTCCTCTATAATGAAATCCTGTATAGTGAATTCAGTGTTCCGAGTAAGGAAGTAGTCTCTAATGTAACAAAAATTTCTTTAGTCTGCCATAAAAAGGTTATAACTTTTGCATACAAAATGACCATTTTACGGCATATTGAAATATATTTGTTCACTATAGAGGCTATTTCTTTACGCAGGACAATACATTCGCTATACAGGATTTCATTATAGAGGAGTTGTGCTGTAGTGGGATAGTTTAGAGTTTCTAACATATATATATATATATACTATTCCTTTATAAAATGTTATTTACCATCAGACTCAATAAACTTATTAACGAAAAAAAAACATTTTTTATCCCATTATGTGTAGAGTATTAGCTTGGGTCCGCAAAAAAGTAGTCGATTTGAAAGGGTCGTAATTTGTAAACTATTATAGCTAGAAGACTGAAATAGGTTCCATTTAGAAGAGGAGAATTTCAAATTTAATTTAATATAATCCATACCTGAAGATGATGTACAGGCACATCTATAGAGTTTCATTTCATTAGCCGTTCGCTAATACTCTATACAGAATGTGACAAATTAAAAGGTTTTATGCCTTGGTTAGTTTATTTTAGCATATAATGCTAAAAAAAATTATGACATATAACATTGAAATCTTATCTTTCAAATGAAACCTACTTCAGTCTTTTAGCAATAATATTTTACAAATTACAATCATTATAAATCGGCTACTTTTTTTGCGGTCACCATGTAGTACAGATATTGTTAATAATTTTCCAGTGATGCTCACTCTTACATTCTTCAGTTGTGAATTATTTTGTAGTTGACTTTGGGCATCAAAAACATGATTGGATCGTAACATCAATTTTGACAATTAAATACTTGTAATAATTGTTTCCATTAACTTTTTTTGACATGAGGAATAACACCTTCCATGTGACAGAATAATACTCACACTTTCCAAGTATTGTTATTATACTTTGTGATTTGCTTTTGAAGCATGAACGTATCTTTACTTTTCTTATCATAAGCATTTGAATCTGAGCCACCGACTTGTAATTTGTGATACAATTGTTAGTTCTAATTCATAAATCTGGAATGTTGTACTAACATTTGGCACAATATTTTCACAAAATGAAACATAAACAATGATGTTGCAAAGACATTTTCTAAAATGTTTGTATGTTGTGAAATTGCATTAATGATATGAACATGGTTAGTGCTCTGTGTATATACAACATAGAGTACAAACCTACTGTTACTCCATTGCAAAACACATAACTTTGTTAATGATATAATTATCCCTGATAAATAGGCCATTCAATCAAAAGTCGTAGCGAAGAAGAAGAGAAAAAATAGAACAGCAACAGCTTCCTTGGCAGTCTTCCAAAGAATAAATTTAAGGTGATGACGATTGTGTTTTTAACCAAAACTTTCTGACAGGAAGAAAACTAAAAGTGAATTATATATAAGAAAAGTATCATCAAATTCCTAAATATTTGATACATTAAAGGTGAATATTTGTGCTGACCCCAATAAAAGAAGTTCTTTGAACTCAAAATCTATTATCTTCAGTGATTTTATTCTTGTTTTTAATGGAAAAATATCTAATTTTTAAATTACATTTTTTTCTGTAATTTCCATCCTAATTCTTACCATCTGATATTAGATTTAGAAACTAGATATTTTTCACCAAGTGCTTAGTTCAGAATATTTACACTCGACATTGGCGCTGGCAGAACATCTCTGCTCGAAAAGAGACTCACTGAAGTCCCCTCCAAATGAAGACAGATTCTCTCTCTGATTGACAATCGCTGGGGGAGTAGAAACGAAGTCATCACCTAACGTAGGATATATTGCACAGAAAGAGTTAATTCAACTGATACTAGATTAATCATTTATTATATGCAGCTGTTAAATTGTAATCGTATTCTATTTTAGAATATCATCATTTCAACCTGTATCGTTTAGATTTGGTCTACATATTTTTAAAGTCATACTAAATAACTAGGACCGAATAGGTACTAATCGAAAAATTTATAGTATTTGGTCATCGACTAACTTTAATCGAAGAGGGGCGATTTCATCTGAAACCTGTGAATTGTTAATTGAGCTACATCTATATAAGGAAATAAGTATTTACCTTCGCAGAATGCGGGAAGGTCATATTTTAGCCGTCGTTTATTTATTTATTTATCATCTTGTTATTCGCTTGACTGAAAAAGTGTTGCCTGAAATTTGGTGAAACGATTGGTCCATGTCCAGTGACCTGCTTGTAGAATTTTGGGAGTTACCCGATCAAAGGTCAAGGTCATGGTCATTTATAACTCAAAAAGTATTGAACCATATTGCATGAAACTTGGTGGGACGATTGGTCAATATGCAGGAACCATTTTGTCAGATTTTGGGAGAGATTGGGTCAGATGTCAAAGATCAAGGTCAAGGAAATTTGTAACTCAATAACTCAAAGAGTATTCAACCAAATTATCTGAAATTTGATGGTACAATTGGTCAATGTCCAGGAACCATCTGTTAGAATTTTGGGAGCGATCCGGTCAAAGGTCAAAGTCAAGGTCATTTATAACTCGATAACTCAAAAAGTATCAAACCATATTGCATGAAACTTGGTGGGACGATTGGTTATTATCCAGTTAGCAGTTTATTAAATTTTGGGAGAGAACGGATCAGAGTGGCTGCGAAGGTATGCGCTCTACCGAGTGCACATAATCTAGTTCATCATACCATTGAAGGGCGAAATTATTCAACACCTTATCTATAGTATTGAATATAAAAGTCTTCCAAACTTACTTCGAACGGTGACGGTAAAAAATGTCCCCGAAACAGAATCTAATTCGATCAATCATTTGTGTTTCCCCATGTCAAAGAAATAGTCAATAATGAAATGGTAGATCAAAGAGGGAGTAAATCAACCGACATCGGTTCGAAGACTGGAATTCAATCAATTGGAAGATTCAATTTGATGCAAAGATTGCTGATTTTCTCTTCGTAAACAAATAAATTGCAATAAGTTATCTATCAAATGGTAGATGAAAAATACATGTTATGTAATGTAATATTTTTTGGGATGAATGTTACAATATACTATAATACATAAGAGTTATTTTGAAAAGTTTTTTATTGCAAACAATGTTATATAAGAGGAATAGTATAGGAAAACAATAACTATAGTTATAACCATACTAAAACTTGAAATTATTTATTTCCAGGCATTCTATCTGTATTGTTTTCATGCATTTTTTTGGTACATAATTGATAAATATTGTATTATTTTTCATCTCAATTGGTAGAATAGCTGTTATATGATCAAATGAAAAATGGGGGTAGTAAAGAATTTAACTATATATAAAAGCTAGAAAATTTTCACCGGCATTTTTATCCTGTAATTAATATCAGATAAATAAATTACCCGTACTGTAATATCCCCAAGAGACCAATATAACTACACCATGGAGTTATACCACTCAGTCTCTGGTATAAATACACCATGGAGTTATACCACTCAGTCTCTGGTATTAATACACCATGGAGTTATACCAGTCATCACTGGTATAACTACACCATGGAGTTACACCACTCAGTCTCTGGTATAACTACACCATAGAGTTACACCACTCAGTCACTGGTATAACTACACCATGGAGTTATACCACTCAGTCTCTGGTATAACTACACCATAGAGTTACACCACTCAGTCTCTGGTATAACTACACCATAGAGTTACACCACTCAGTCACTGGTATAACTACACCATGGAGTTACACCACTCAGTCACTGGTATAAATACACCATGGAGTTACACCAGTCATCACTGGTATAACTACACCATGGAGTTACACCACTCAGTCACTGGTATAACTACACCATAGAGTTACACCACTCAGTCACTGGTATAACTACACCATAGAGTTACACCACTCAGTCACTGGTATAACTACACCATTGAGTTATACCACTCAGTCACTGGTATAACTACACCATTGAGTTATACCACTCAGTCACTGGTATAACTACACCATAGAGTTACACCACTCAGTCACTGGTATAACTACACCATAGAGTTACACCACTCAGTCACTGGTATAACTACACTATAGAGTTACACCACTCAGTCATTGGTATAACTACACCATGGAGTTACACCACTCAGTCTCTGGTATAACTACACCATAGAGTTACACCACTCAGTCACTGGTATAACTACACCATAGAGTTACACCACTCAGTCACTGGTATAACTACACCATCGAGTTACACCACTCAGTCTCTGGTATAACTACACCATGGAGTTACACCACTCAGTCTCTGGTATAACTACACCATGGAGTTACACCACTCAGTCTCTGGTATAACTACACCATAGAGTTACACCACTCAGTCACTGGTATAACTACACCATAGAGTTACACCACTCAGTCACTGGTATAACTACACCATCGAGTTACACCACTCAGTCTCTGGTATAACTACACCATAGAGTTACACCACTCAGTCACTGGTACTCCTTTGACAATATGGAGAACTCAGAACCATGAAGAGACTCTCAAGAGATTCACAAGTGCTTGTAAATTATTCTAACGGAATTTACTGGAATTTACTGAGTGACTGCAATGATAACTCTAGTGTAGTTTTGTTCTAATTGAGAGTGTCTGTCTTGCTATTATTTAGTCTGAAGAACCTAGTCAGTAGAGCATCATACCAAGCTGGAAGGTATGCATGTTAACTTTGGTATAGTTTCTCTTATAGAATGGTTTGGATTCTATTTTCTGCTTGCAATGCATGTTTCATTACGGTTTATTTCAAAGTACTTGACATCAGCTTTATTGTTCATTATTGTATTTGCTAAACCTGTTTCCTATTATTTGGTAAGTAAAATATTTTCAGTCTTTCAACCTTAGTTTGCGCTTCCATTTTAATTTTTTATCTCAAATCAAATAAAAAATATGTTACCCTGTAAACTTAAAATAAATATAGCTCCAGTTTCTTTAAATTTAGAAGCTATTAATTCTTTTCTTACCCATAGTAAAATGCATTGGCTATACGAATTCCTCTGGTGCACTTCATTCTCATACCTGCAAACAAAAAAGACTGTTAAAATGATTGTTGGATTTACATATACGAATATATATCAGAAATAAAAGAAATTCATGAATCTTAGCGATGAATATTCTGATCATTAATCATTTACATAATGAATTAGATTCTGATATATTAATTTATAAATGAGTAGTACAATTGTAGCGTCCGAAATAAACAAAATGAGACTCTATTAGGAAAAAGAACAATTTGGTAACATCTCTCAGGCAATAGAAAAAGCTTCAATACATAAAAAGATATTAAGTAACCAAAATTAATTCGAGTGTATCTCATGAATAGTATAAACAGAAGGTAATATGTTCAAAGCCTTTATATGTGGTATTTATGGCAAATAAATAGAAGAATAATTCATAACTGGTAGCAGTACACAGTGAGGTTTAAAAAGCGAAACACATGCCTCTCATTCCTTGTGAAAACAACTCCATGCGACTGGCAAGCGAACAAGATGACATTTCCTGACTAAGAATTTATGTTTATATTGTTACACACTGTTGCTTCATGTATTTAAATAAATGTGTTTGTGTCCTGTTTGTGACAGTATTCATGAGTCGTGTGAATGCATTGCTATTGAAAGAAGAAATTTTATAATATTTGTGTTGGAAAATTAATTTATACCAAAACTTTGTTACATTCTAATTATGTTTATTAAATAGGATTCAATTTGATTAGTTTTTAATATTTATAGTCTGAAGAAGAGATGTTGTAGGATTTATAAAAAATCAAATCTAGAAAAAAATATACTTGACACAAAATTTTGAAGGATAATTAATTTATAATGTAATTCCAGTTAAAAAGATTAACTTTACAAATCTCTCTAATTTTAATATTGATATAATCACTGCTGATTATACATAGTTATTATGACATGGCCTTTTCATCTGCAATATTCCTTTGGGAAAATTAATAACCTGTAGTTCATTTATTAAATTCTTCATTGGAAATTAACAAGAACATCGTACATCACTCATCAATCCAATTTTGTGATGTCAGTAACTAAAGCATAGCAATTTTAATCAATGATTAATAAAGATTCTTAATCTATTGACATTAGAAAACCATAATCATTAACAATTAGACATTCCATATTGTGATATGTTAAATGGTAATGAAGTGAAACTCTTGAGTTATGAAGTATTTTTTCCTATATAACTCAGAACCACTTCATATAACAGTTGCACTAAATAGTTTTCTTTGATTAAGCCCTAGAAAATTATGATCTTTGAGGGATTACTAGGACAAATTTTTGATGTATATCGTTTTCTATAAATTGAACGAAGAAAATACCTCATAACTCATGTTCATTTCATAACTCAGGTCCTTCGTTACTCGAGTGCTTCATAACTCAAAACTTCAAAACTCAGGAGTTTTACTGTAATTATAAATAATCACCTTTTTCTATCATTTTCATATCATCCATAAAATTAGTATAAATATACTAGTAACCAATAGAAATCAACCAGACTCATCATCATCAAAAGTAAATTTGAATGTACAGTTGATGTATAAATAAACACTGACGTTTGTTTGAATATTTAGGAAATATAACGAGATGCTCTATTATCATACCATCTAGTATTATTTGCCTAATATTCTACAGTTAAAAAACTGAACATTACTAATTTTAATTGAAAATTAATAATCAATCTTATTTAACTAAATAGTTCTTATTGAATCATGATTATCACAATAAATATGTGCTATCAATTATATATTTGGCTTAATTAAAGAGTTCAATTATATAAATATCAGGTTCGTTAAAGAATGAACTGACACCAATAGTGAATGCTTACAAAAAAATCTGTTCAAAGAATTAAAAAGGTACAAAATCAAATTAATTTTTTTTCCAGCTAAATAATTATTCATTTTACTGATATTACAATCTACGTACAAGCTTTTTAATCAAAAAATTCTAGAAAAAAATTGGTGTTTACTTTTCGCTTCATATAGTGAAAATTTATTTATTCCACAAATGGCTAAAATATTTCATGGTAAATTATTCAAACTCTGTCCACTGCCGAAGAATTTTATCGCTTAGAAAGCAATCAAAAATTGTCAGTTAAATGAGAATTATTGATTATAATTCCAGGCAGAGTCCTCCGTTCAAATCTAAATACACTAAAAATTTCAATGCAATTAAAATGTTGATTGCTCATAGAATATGCATCAGAGTTTTATAATTTCGTTAATAAGTATTTCAATCACAATTCTAATGAAAAGTAATCTAATGTTAATTACATTGGCTTTCGTTCCTATTAATTCTACCAGTTAATGATATTTGCAACAAAAAATATTTTCGATATCAAAACGTTCCATGAAGATTAATTATTTAATATGCGTATAATTATACCTGAATAATATTTAAGTTAATCTACTTTGCCTTATATTTTTTTAATCTGACACGTTTTTCATTTACTAAATGTAAAATATAATATTCAGTGTATTTCATTATAATTTTCTTTCATTAAAAAACCTCAAAATAGAGGGATTATATAACACTTATGGCTTCATAAATTATAGAGTATAAATAAAATATATAAATAATATATTATTTATAAGAGTATGAGCATTATAATTCTGGGTACCTTATTATATAAGAGCATACACATCCTATAGATCGATAAAACATATATTATGTGATGAATCGAGTAGTAAAGAATTTCAGTAAGAAAATATAGCCTCAGCACATCCTCACATATTCTCCATCGAGCAAACAAATTGCACTCAGTTTGATTCTACTTCCTCTGCAAATTGTCCATCGAGAAGTTAGAAAATATCCTGGAATTCCGAAAGCTGAACTTTTCACAAGTTCGAAGCTCTTCCAATTTTGTTATCGGGAGATAGCTCAGATCCGAATAAAACTTCCTGCAAATCGTTCACGTTACTTTAAAGCGACGAGCAGTTAATAGAAATTTGATATCACTTTCCGTAATACAAGAACTTTAATTGTAGTACAATTTCTTGGCCATTCTTGAATCTTGGAAACAAAAATTACGAATATATATTTTTTACTGATAATATATGGTATTTCTGCATAGATCACAGGATGCAAAATTTTAAATATTCAAGATAAAAAAATAAAAGCAGTTTCAAGTTCAAGAAGATGTGGAATCTTATTGCCAAAAATGGAACGTTGAATACCACGCATGAGAACAGAACACCAAATGTCTTGAATGTTTTCAGCTTCAATTCCAAAATAGAAAATGCGATATAATCTAAACTAGCTGTAGCCCTTAGCATATACTTAAATATTTGTACCTATAAATATTAAATTGAATCTATCAATATACCGTCTATAGATAATCATTAATTTAATGATATATTGAAAATAAACTCGTTATAATTCGATGAACAGTTTTATTGTTTTTTAAAGTATTTGGTAACGGTTTGAAAGAGTTTTAATATTTTCATCAAATTATATAATTTTGTATTTTCGTCCTTTATGATATTCAATATAAAATTAATCTGCTATATAGAACTTTGCAGTTTTTCGTATATCTTTTTAAACTGAAGTACCTATTATAGTTTTAGACGCTTCAGTAGATCAATGACAGCCGGTATTTTATCTTTTCAAAAAGTTGAAAATAAATATGAAGTACTTGTCTTTTTCTATATCCATCATGAAATACATGATAATTATTTAATAACCTATCATCATCTAATATATGTTTCAGTGAAATAACCAGATAACGCATATGGAATATATTATGTAAGATTTATCTCATTCATATGCATAAAATATTGTCTCAAACACTGTTTTCATATGAGCAGGTATTCAGTCAACCATGTAAGATATGTAATTAATTCTCTTGATATGATTAATTGAGTATATATAGAATACTTAAAAAAATAGTTTGAGAATAATTTAGCATAATTAAAAGATAAATGTTGCTGTTCAATATTATGCATCATGACAATACTCAATACAAAATTAATCACGAATAAATGTGTGTTGATCATAGACGTTATTTATACAATTTTATTTATATTAAATACATAAATATTCTTTATATAAATGTATATATGTATTACATAAAGGTAAATTCTTATTAATTAAATGTAAATATATATTAATTTAATGTAAATGTACAGGGTGTCCGCAAAAATACAGCCCATTGCAAAGGGTTGTAATTTGTAAACTATTATTGCTAGAAGACTGAAATAGGTGTTATTTTAAAGATAAAAATCACAAGTTTTATTTCGTAATAAATTTAGTATTACATAATCACCACCAGACTCAATAAATTTATCAAGACCGAAAAACGTTTTATATCACATTTTGTATAGAGTATTAAGATAGTTTCCTGATGGTAGCTATTCCATTGAAAACGGTGTCAAATAAATGTGTTACATGACAAGTTAAGATTAAATGAACAACAGTTTTCTTTATTTATGTCTCAACAGATGAATGTCTTACTGATTTCGTTTAATCGTCGATAATTAAATTTCTCTAACCATGTTAATGATGTTTCTGTCCTTGGATGTTTTTCTTGGCCTAAATTTCTTTCATTTAAATTATGAATTGTACCGTGGAAATCAATTGATTAATTGAAATTAATGAAAATTAACTTCATTAAACTGCAATTACATAATAATGTTACATATATTGCATAAAATCAATAAATTGTAGTCATTACGGATCCATTTTTAAACATCTTCACCAGGATAAGTTCTCTCTATTAATTGGGCCTTTATTGGGATAATAAACCGCTTATGACTGAAGTTCTATAGATGAGTTTTTATATAATCTTTACGTATGAGTGGTATGAAATAAAACTTGGAATTCTTTTCTTTAAAATTAAAACTATTTCAATCATTAAGCAATAATAGTTTACAAATTACACCCTTTTAAATCGGCTACTTTTTTGCGGAAAGAATAAATAGAAACCAAATACATTTTTGTTTTGTCTATGTACAGAATATCCCCCTAGGGGTGGAGCCTTGAGATTAAAAACCTTTGAAAGAAACTTCACTCTCATTCAAATTTAATTTACCTCCATCAAAGTGGAAAATTTCAAACAATTTTCCTTTTCATAAGTTATCAAGTTCGCGTTTCATAACTTAAAGCTGATGTATAGCAGACAATTAAACACAATTTCTGTATAATTTCAAAACTATAATTACCAATATATTCTTAATTTGTATTTATTTAAATTGAAAAGCACTCACTGCTATGAGCAGTTTCTCTTCATTTAATCTATAGTTTTTATTTCACAAATAGACTTTTCGCTCGTCTCATCCCGTCCATTGCAGTTCTCATTTCTTGATTCAAGAAGGCGAGAAACTGCGACATGTCTATAGTTTTTCTCCTCTAGAAAAGTCATTAATTGGCTGTCACCTCAGAAAGGATTTTGTAATATACATTTAAAGGGGAAAGGAGAATGAAACTTTTAAATTTTGACTTCCAGGGGAAGAGAAGACATTGTGTGAAGCTGTGTGGAAGAGAATGGTCATTTAAATGGAATAACTTTGTAGCTGTCAGAGAATTTCAAACTAAAGTTTTTTGGTCTAAATATATCAACCTCAACGGAGCTATTGAGTGGAAACATTTTCTCTCTTAAGATAAAATATCATTCATGAGAGACTATTCCAAGTGGAAAATGTTGGTTTGAGGGCAAGGATCTTTACAGATTAAATATTTCTGGAAGATCTAGAAATCAATGATTGGTTTGGATACGGAAACTATAAACGTTTTGCCATTTCGTACACCGGTGTCAGGATCTCTAAATTCTGCCGCAAATGGCTCGTATCTTTCTAGCAAAGTTTCCTTAAAACTGAAATTCAGGCTCATTTTCATCGAGTTGGTCAGGAAACTTATTTTCAATTGCAGCCATTGGTAATCAATATTTAAGAAATATTTATCTTCATCAACCCTTTTTTATTTTATTTGAACAAATTTCTTAACACAATATTATATAATATAAAAGCCACCATAATCTTATTAGAAGACATTGCCATATTTCTTTCGAATCAATGACGAATATAAGAAATCAATTATGTATCAATATAATTGGTAAAAGTAGACTTGGCACAAAATGAAAATAAATTGGATGCATTTAAATTAGCTTAGCTCTTCAGGCTAACTAACTTAACAGAATTCCCATAATAAAATAATTCTCTAGTTCATTTATTTATGTAGGTAGTATGAGAGTTTTACTTGACAGTTAGGCATATAAGATATGCAGATTGTTTACTAAAGCGTATTTCCATTTGAAAGTAACATTCCCCCATTCATTATAAGTTCTCAGTGTTGTTGAACATGTTTCGTGACCACAAACAAGACGTATGGAGGATTGATTCCAGGAGCAGATTTACTAACTTGACAATATACAATTCGGACTGAGATTCAAGTTACTGTGTTGCCAAATAGTTCCTTGATCTTACTTCGACTTGATAATATGTGTAGCTTCAAAATATTATTATGAAGTACAGATTGGAGTCGACATATTCTGTTTGTACTATCTACAAAATAAATAAACTGATATCAGAACGTACATATGAATAAATGTAAAAAAAAAGTTATCAGTGCTCAAAGTTGATTTCGTATAAAAAGCTTTAAGAAAATTACAGATATTATTATCCATCCCTAGTAACTAAATAAGAATATGCAGAATGGAAAATAATGTCAATATAAACTATTAATTTGAATAAGTTCTACGGACCAGATTTTTTTTTAAATATGGTAGTGAAACTGGCCCTATTTTAACAGACGATTCTGAGATATATTTTACTACTGAAATATAATTTTAATTACATGAATCAAGTTATTTACCGTCTAAACAATCAAACCAATCATCTAGTAGCCGGTCTACCATAATGACCCCAGTAAATTATATCGATCAAATATCCTATTACTGATGAAGTAGTAGTAGAGATCCAAACTGAAGTCACAACACCATTCGTCATCACAGGGAGATAGTAACGGGATTATTTGGAATCATGCTTAACGCTCAAATCATGTTTCAGTAAGGAGAGCATTTAGATTTAGATGTTTCAGCACGATTAGATTGAACTAATGTGGAAAAGAAGACAAATTGGATGTAATAGTTACTTTTATTGATTCCTAACAAGAACATTTTGATTAAAAAAAAAACTCGAAACACTTTGTAATTAGCATCAACACGTGAGGCAATGACCAATTATTGTCCCACTAAATTTCAGGCAAATACAAAACCAGACTATTAAACTAGAAGAATGTGCCTTAATATTCTTTGCTCTGAGGCAGCACAACAAACAATAAGATCTATCAGTAATAGACTATAAAAAGTAAATATGGAGCTATGTTAGATTACCGAAAAGGAGTGTAAATTATTCCTATTCTTCTTTAGTTCTGACAACATAATTAGGTTTGAGTAAGAGTCATTTTGTGTATTTACTACGCTAGTTCTGGAATAACATTGGTAGGTGCTCTTTCAATTCGTACTGTCGAATAAGCATCTCCTGAATTGACTGTTAGGACCCTATTGAAATGGTTCTGAAAAATTCCACCATGTTCTGCCGTGCACTCTATTTTATTTCACCCTGAATTCATTTTCTGAATGGAAGAAGTGGAATTCAGCTGCAGGTACATTCGCACAGATGTCAAGCTTTGAATCTTATAATATAGGGGCATTCATGCTGAGTCTGGTTTCAAGATGTATATTGCGTTACGTAGACTGTCATATATTGGAATATCATGATTTAAATGCAAAAATTACAAAATTGAAAGTATTAATGTGGTGTTATATTACAAATAATTTGATGAAATTTGCTATAAATTTCAAATATTAAATTATTAATATTAAATGTTTCAAATATTGTATTTTCGTAATATGTATAATATATTAGAATATATTCTCTGTAATATTTACCGTTATTATAATTTCCCATATTGCAACGCTAATTAGAACCATCTCTTTTATTCACCTCTTATTTCTGGAAAATATTGCAGATGATGTGTATGAGAGGAGACAGCCAATTACTATCAAAATTAGCTCCAAACTGCTCCTCACCTTTTTATACAAGGGGCAAAAATAACCAGAGGCACCTCTAACAACATTGCAATCACTGTTATTTCTAATCTCAAGGAGAGTCCTCTATATCACATGTGATACACGAACAATTATTTTACTGCTGAATGATTATGAAGGAGGCAGATATAGCAAAAATTATCTGTCAATAAATTGTATTGGTAGATAGTGTTTTACAATGAAGATTCCTATTATTAATATCAGTCTTTTGGGTAATTGTTCTTGTTTTTATTCTTCTTGTTTTTAATAGAAAAATAATGTCTTAAAAAAAATTGTTAACTATTTTGTTATGATCAATTAAACAGCAATAAATGAGTAAAAATCGTTGTAGCGTATTTTAAAGTTCCTATCTAATCAAAAGATGAAATACTTATCGTAGAATATGTGATGTCATGAACCACACTATTGTTTATTTCTTTTCATTGTACGGTATATTACTGGTAAATTGTATGTGTATATACTTCTTTTCTCTTTTTATTCTCAAAATACATGCATCTATGCCCAAAGATAAATTACGAATTATCAGTGAGTTCCGTATTTACAGTTTTATAAGAGAAAAAGATATAATAATTTCTATATAATTTATATTATAATTTATAATTGGTATCAATGATACTTTCAGGTATCATGAATACCAATTAAAATATAATAAGAATTATCATATCGTTTTTTCTTATATTTGACCGTAATAATTGTGGAACCGACCGATAATTCGTAACTTGCTCTAACAAATTTCTTCTACAGTAGAGAACGCTAATCTCAAACCACAATATGATAATCAGGTTAGTCTGTTCATTGCACCACACACTGACAAAGAGTCTTCATAGGTAGAGTCTGCAGCTTCTCTCTATGAATTAGACCAACAGCAAGAGAGCCAAACTAGCAGATGAGTTCCCTGCTAGGCTTACTTCTTTCTTTATTACACAGAGACACAATATGAAATAGGGAAGAGCAGCGGAGAAGAGTTATCACTCCCACAGAATTAAATTAATCAAAAAGATGGGAATGTGGAGCAACTCTTGTGAAAAGGAATAGTTGTGCATGCACTGTGAGAAGGTATATGTGGTAGATTAAATGTGGAAGATATTCATTCTTAAATGTTCAGAATAAAAAAGGCGTGAGATCGTTCATTTACATATAAGACAAATTTGTAAAAAAGATTAATAAGATGTTTTTGAAATTATTTCAGTATAGGCTGGTTTGAAATGTGACAAAAGGAATTCTATAGGTTGAATATTTCATGACTCGTATATGCCTGACGGTAGATTTAGATCATTTGACTTGATCTTATATACTATATAGATTATGAAATATATTGCTGAAATATATACTTCTCAGTAATTTTTACAGTACACAATAATATAGTAGGCTATTTGCATTCATTTTAAATTTCCAGAATTCCTTTCAATTTTCTAAGTTTAGCAGAATGAAACCTTACATCAAATTGAAGATTTATCACAATATAATTAGTGAAATTTATTCCCAAAGTTTCCTTCCCACTGTTATATTCTGCATCAGCGAAGAAAATAACGCTAGAGTCATATTTTAGTCTTTTTCCCTCTTCCCACCGAATGATTGCAATTATTCATAACTTCTGGCAAATATATAATGACGAACTTTTTTACTTGGGGCGTAAGCGTACGGTGATCAATTCAACGCTACTACAATGATTCGGACGGAGAATTAATTAAAACTTTTCCTCACATTCGTTGCTTTTCTTTAAGAAAGATGGGGAAGAATCATAATGCTCACTAAGGATGGAATGGACTGGGCGTCGTAGTGTATCGGGGAAGAAGGTGATTTGAAAAGAAAATATTTTTTTAGAATTGGTACTGAGCATTTTTAATTAAAATAATAATAATTTTTTTAAGCACAATAAATCAACGTAGTGAAGGGTAATCTGATATTTACAAAAGTGTTCTATATTTTGAAATTTTCATTCGCAGATTGATATATACTGTCAAGATTGTTCAACATAATGAATTTATATCCACTGTTATAGTATTAGGGTTGACTCTTTTCTTTACACAAATCATAAGAATCTAGTCAACTACAAATGAGCACAATAAGAAATGCGCGCGCTATAAGCGGCAACGCCGCTACTTTTGAGATAATTAAGTGGCAGTGCAGTTGCTTTTCAAAGTAGCGCTGCCCACTTCTGGTAATTACGGTAATTGGAGATGGAAAAAAATATGGAAGTACATCTCAGCTCTTCCATGGAATCCAAATTTATGAAGATCCGGACAAATGGTTTTTGAGTGTTTTCTGAGTTCTGTAGCGATTTTAGATGCTATTCTCCTGCAATTTTTTACAGTTTGACAGAGAATCTGTGCTTAGAAGTGAACTATTTTCCTTTTCTTTCAAAGGAAGTCATTTTTTGGTTAATTACCTTTTGACACACCAACCAATCGGGACGTATAGTATCTGTCACACTATAACATTTGTCATAGAAGTACCTAAAATATGTCCTCATCTCAAGTCCGAGGGTCCACTATTTTTATAATGTTATAACCAAATACAGCTTTTAAAAAATATATTAAACATTATAGAAAGGCAAAAGGAATAGGAAAGAAGAGGAAGAAGTTATGGAAAGATACAAAAGAAAGCTGGAAAAATGGCGCTAATTTAAACCAAAGCTAAATGATAAAATACAAAAAAGAGGGCCTAGCTAGAGGTAGACTCGGGACAGTGAAGGTAATAAAGATTTTAAACCCCGACTCTGATAATCTAATCCCCGTCACCCACATTCAACATTTTGATTGAACGAATAGACATAATAATCCATTAAAAAAATATATTTATATTGAAAAATTTAAAATATATCAAGCTTCGTTTGTCTATAATAAATTGGAATGTTATGTTCATTAATTTAGGTACAAATATTGTGTATGAGGAAGTTATTATATATTGAATGAGGCATTAAATGACATTTTTTACATTACAAGCTATTGAATGCCAAACCAATTGAAAGTGTCAATTCAATAAAAGTCCACGGAAGGAGTTCGTATAAATAGAAAAATATTATCACTTCAAACTTAGATGTTTTAATATATGACTCCTTCTTGAATTTTTTGACGTAAAGTGATATAATAGTTATTGTTGGATGCATAAAGATTTGGAGAACAACGTGTAGTTTAATTTGTTTGGAAATTCATCTTCGATCAAAAGCTATGACGTTAGAAGTACGAAATATTTTATTATATATTTAGGACAAAAATCTTTTTATTCCGATCTTAGAGCCGGAATTTTGAAAAAAAATTCAATCCTGTTACCCAAGTCTTTGCGCATCCAATGGTACCCCTATCGTCATTGTATGTAAAAAATTAACGGAGGAAATGCATTCCTTTTATCCACCTGAAATCACGTTCTCTTCCATATCTCGTTTTCTATGAATAAAATTATTTGATTTTTACCAGAAGCCATAAATTTTTTCATTCGTTGTTTCCATATGTCTATCAAATTTCATAGTTCTAGGATGCATAATTGAGAAACTGTTTGTTAGGTGGGACGATGCCCTTAAGGCCTTGTTACACGGTGCGAGTTACTGTCGTGACAGTGGACAGCAGCTGTCCCACTGTACTCGATCTCATGCCAGTAGCTCAATGTTCATAGCATTGAAACAGTTACTCGACTGATACGGTCACACTGTGCAAGTAGCTGCACTACAGTAACTGGCTAGACCAAGTCGCACGTTTACTCGCACCGTGTATCAAGGCCTTTAGTTAAACATTGAATCGACCTTTTTTCCATTAGAGATCAAATTGCAACTGGGGCCGTGATACAATTGAGTGGTGAAACTTATAAAAAAGATAATATGAATAATAAATAGCAGGAAATTAATTTCAATGAATAAAGGTAACGTTCACATTTCAAACAGTGTTTCCGTTAGAATGCGCAAGTGCGCAGTAAAATTTAAGATACTGGCAAAGAAGTTTAAAAATTCTGCACAATAGCATTTCATAAATAAACTAGACTACGTGCACTCGGTAGAGCTCATACCTTCGCCACCACTTCGATTCATTCTCTCCCAAAATTTAATAAACTATTGATTGGATAACCAATGACCAATCGTCCCACCAAGTTTCATGCAATATGGTTCAATACTTTTTGAGTTATTGAGTTATAAATGACCTTGACCTTGATCTTAAACCGATCGCTACCAAAATCAGACAAAATAGTTCCTGAATATTGACCAATCGTCCCATCAAGTTTCATGCAATATGGTTCAATACTTTTTGAGTTATAAATGACCATGACCTTGACCTTTGACCTGGTCACTCCCTAAAATTCAACCTGCAGGTCTTTGGACAATGACCAATCGTTTCATAAATTTCAGGCATATTGGTTGGACACTTCCTCAGTTATGCGAATAAGAAGATGATAAATAAATAAATGCCTGATAAAATATGACCTTCCGCAAAAATGCAAAGGTAATAAAATTAATAAAAAATATTGAACAATAAAACCTATAAGCGCCATAAGATGATTTTCTCATTGCTTTCAATAAAATTCATATTAAGAATTATAATACATTGATAATATTAGTTTGTAAATATAAAAGAACGAATCCAACTTCAAATTATTGTAATTGCAAACTCACAAAAGCCAGATTCAGAATCGTAGTGATTATTTTATTGCAAACCATTGAAGAATAATCAAATCCTATCCAAATCGCTCTGATATCAAAACTTACCTCCTATAGACCCAATTCATTTT
Source organism: Caprella mutica (assembly GCA_947561585.1). NCBI lineage: Eukaryota > Metazoa > Arthropoda > Malacostraca > Amphipoda > Caprellidae > Caprella > Caprella mutica. Next base: position 15,077 of record CANNZV010000506.1, on the reverse strand, counting down.
GTCAGAGCAAAGAACAACAACTTCACAACGTATACTGTTTTATCGGTACACGGAATACTGCCAGGCGGAAAACTGCCAGTCACTTATTGGCAATTTAATGGGTTTACCAAATAATAATATTTAATTTATAATAAAGACGTTCGCCTTTCGTTAAAGAGTTAAAGGGATATTCATTTTTACAAAATAAAAATAATAGTTAAATGTAAACAAATTGATTAGAAAAATATATAAAATACATACCTAATTAGATTAATATTACATAAATTAATCAATTACAATATAGAAATTGAAAATATAACCTTTCTTAGAAAATATTAAGAGAAGAAACAAAGAAATAATTGTAGTAGGGACAGAATACAATTTCATTGTTTACTCAACGCGTCTTTACATTATCAGTCCATAACGGGTTTAGTGTCTAATTTTTCTTTTTGTGTTTATAATTTGAGAATTGAACAAGTCTTCAACCATGCAAACAATTCCGTATTGCATACACATATTTACTATGTGGTTTAATGGTTTTAATGTGGCAATGCAGTATGAATATATGTAATCCACATTGATCCAATTTAACTATCATAAAAACACATAATTAACATGTGATTATGCCATTTTAAAACCCTATCATAAAAAAACATATCAAATAGAGATTGTATACACCACATCATATCCACATGTAAATTACCATACTTTTAACAGGTGTTTACCAAGTGTTATTTACCACATTCATAGCAACATGTTAAATACCATACTTATAACATATGGTAACCACATATAATTTACCATATTACCACGTAAAACAACAATAAATATGGTATCAATTTCCAAAAATATGCATGATATACACATGATTTAAATGTGTAAGTGCCACATGGTATACACATGGAATTGTTTGATGGGAAGCTAAATATTCACTTGTACTCACAATAAAAAGAACTTTGATCGATCTTCGTGAAGTATTTAGAATTCGCAACCCGACATCAATGATTATTAAACTGCTATTACTTACCTAATTCTCTGACAATTTCACTCGATCAATTTGATTGCAGATTAATTAATAATACTTTTTATATATAAATTAAAATTGTTAAAATGAATGGGTTGTGTTAATGACATGGAGAAACAAATCTAAATGTAATAACTATTTAACATACATATAAGTTGATTTAACATTCACTTAATTTATTGTATAATAATTTAAAATTATATTATTGTGAGAAAATCTAATTAGGTATCTAGTTTTCACAAATCAGTACACAGGGTTTAACGTTTGCTTCGGAACCAACGTCAATAGGAAATTAAAAACAAGATACTATAAACGTAACTGAACATATTTTTAAAATTTATGTAACTTTGAAAATAAGTTAAAAATAGTAATTATAAAATCTTTATGTGAACTGAAGTTTGGTTTACTGAGTGTATAATAAGGTAGATTTGTTGAAATATTATTTTTCTTTGAATATTATTTAAGTATTCCAATATATATATGTAGTTATTACTGTAAAAATGAATGTCCCCTTGACCCCTTAGAGAAGGACTAACGCCGTTTTTATAAATTAAGATGTGTTTATAACTAAAGAGTATTTCAGAAAGTCAAAAAATATACATGTATTGCCAATAAGTGACTGGCAGTTTTCCGCCTGGCAGTTTTCCGCTTCGGCAGTTTTCTGCCTGGCAGTTTTCTGCCTGGCAGTTTTCCGCCTGGCACTTTTCCGCCTGGCAGTTTTCCGGACACCGTTTTATCGTATGTACTTATTTGTGCACCTCAATGCAGATAGATATGCACCGGAAATATTAAATGCACAGTGAATAAGGACTAACATGGATTGCAATCGTTTTGCTTAGGTGACCCATTACTTGTACTTGGGTCACCACCGTGACAGACCAAAGAAGACTGAGTGGTATATGTCACGTGGTATTTGTCACGTGGTATTTGTCACGTGGTATTTGTCACGTGGTATTTGTATGGAAGACCTAAGGCATATGAATGTGGTTCAACAAAGTGAATGCGGTGACAACCTCTCGCGGTCCCCTGGAAAGCCTTCGAGGTCTCTCAGGGACTGTGGACCCCAGTTTGGAAACCACCGCTCTATACAAATAGATGTATTCATCATTTAATATCAACGCATTGTATTAAAGTACTGCCAAATCAAATCATTACTTCTCCAATACTGTTCCATGCATTATAGCGTGTATCGTTATGAAATCAAACCGTATCTTAGTTCAAGAATCGATATTGAAAATTGTGATATATTTCAAGTATGTTGAATGGATATCATTATACTCTTTTAAATTAATACTGTATATTTTACTGTCATTATTCATATAGCTAATGTTCAAATTTACGTTGCGCAATGATTTAGTACAGTCATTCAAACATAATCTCTTTGATCCTTAGTACAATTTATCAACAAAAGAAGCACACTATTAAGTTTAAATCGCCCTATTAACTATCCACTGAATGAATGCTGGCAAATTAGGCAATTATTAAGGCTGTGCCCCGCATGGAGCACTATAGAACACAGTGGGCGCATATCAGCATTGCAGGCATTGGTCCGTAAAAGGATTAGGCCTTTGACCCTGTCAATATCAGAGCTGTTATATTGCACGCTAATATTAGATAGCTTCCTATCTACATTTCCAATTGCAGTCCCATTGGCAAATGGCAGAGGGTATTTGCTGCTGACATTACACCGAAGTCTCTTATTTGAGAACTTGGTCACTGATGTCAGTTGCAACATGTAGTGGTCATGAAGTTATGATGCATCGTGTATTGTTTGATAGGTTATTTGTACCCAATTATATTTAGTAATTATTTCAAATTAGATATTACGAAACATAAATTACTGCTAGTGTAATGATTTATATAATCTATATTCTAGATAAAAGAGAAGGAAGAAGCAACAGTTTGAAATCATACTTACTTCAAGTGCATCACTTTAAGTGTATGGCAACGTATACTAATTACGTGTAATTACATATAAAGAGATACTAACTAGCTGATAAATATGATAATTATTCTTCGAGTCGTTTCTTTCATGTTATTCATGCATTTAAAGGAATGAATTTACTCATCAGAAATTAATATACCTTGTAGTAGTCCTCCATCGATCAGTCAGGATTTTACAAGAGGAAGTTTCATGCATCATCGTTTTCAACTTCAAATATTTTCTTTGATGAATGCAATGCATTTCCAGATGATGTCTCTTCCCTATCAAAAAATCATTGTGCGACAAGATAAAATGAAGGTCCCGAATTTATTCGTGTATTGCATGCCAAAGCATTCTCAAAGATAATTCTAGGTTAATTTTCTATTCACAAGCAAATATTAATTATTAACTATTTCTCGCATATCCCCATACAGTTTCTATCTGTACATTCAATATGAAGTATAGTTAGAATCTGCAGCAGCGACTGCCTTGTATTTGGACGAGTTACTTCAATTACAGACATCAACAGTCAATAGAACAGAAACTGATATTCAAATGTACTCGCAATGAAGAGGGACAGGAAGAATTAGAAGATATTAGCATACATGGAAGGAATTGAAACAGGACATGCTACCATAACATGAATAACAAAAGAACATCTAACTTAGGAACACAAATTAGATAGTTTGAGTATATCAAGAAGTGATTGGCTTATGTATTTCAAAGAATTCTGAATTTTACCTATGAATTAAAAAAAAAATTCATTATTATTTATATAAGAAGTTGTTCATTAGTATATTATAATAAATGCAGTTCATAAATCATCTTCTGATGAATTATGTAATAGATTATCGTAATTTAACTACATATATAAACTCTTGAAGTGTTTACTTCTGGAAAGGAAACTCGAGTCCAAAGAAAGATTACTTAATGGCCAAAACTTCCTGCAGTTCCTTAGAAAGTTGAATTCTTATATTTTATTCAGAGCTGGAAACTCGAGAACTAATTTCAGTATACTCTGTTAACTACAAATCTACCAATGATCTGGAAATACTCAATAAGATGACGAATCAACACGCAGTAAATAATGTTAATTTCTAACAGGTGTCCAAAATTGCACATAGAATTACAAAATATCTAAGTCAAAACGGAATAAATTTACTTGATATTTCAATATTTCTGTTGTTTTTTTCACGAATTAATGGTCGATTTTACTGTCAGATAATTTTTTCCCAACATTCGAGAAATTGTTTTGGAGAAAAGTGATATAAAATGTTTCAATAAATTGATTTTGAATTAGTTTATTGCATTGATTAATGTTTAATTGCTGAACCAATTGTACACTGCACAGGGCTCTATGAGATATCAGGACAAATTAACAAACTACCATTGACTTCTCTTCAGTAGAAAATAAATATCATAAGGTTAATACTTTAATGAAGACAGGCTAATATAAAATAATTAATCCTCGTACATGATAGTATTAACAACTTAAATATCTTATTACAAAGATATTTATAACAATCTGTATTTGTTTTATTTTCATTGGAGTGTTTCATTATTATTCTCCGCCGTTGAGTTATATTCTTTATTTAATCGGCTTGAAATGAATTAATGGTCTCATTTCATTATAAAAGTTAGATTTTTACTAACAATTACCAATATAGTGATTAATATTTATGGTTTTCAGTTCTATATAACAGGTTTAACAGATTCAATGGGTAAAATTTTGTATTTAGATTAAGGATGATTTTAGATATTCATTTGACTTTGATGAACGATTCTTCACATAAAAGAGCAGAATTTACAGTTTGAAGGTACAAATTTGGAAAGAAAATTCCAAACTGGGAAAATTAATTTATTTCGATATTCAAAATTTACGATCACGATAATTTTTCTCATATTGATCATCTATAATTTTAATTATCTTGTGGTCATGCTTTCTTTTCCCAGGCTAAAATGTTCAGCTCTGAAAGAAAGGCATGCATTATGAAGGCGAATATGTCACTAGGAAAATCTTTCGATACTTTCGGGTAAGGGTAGTCACGAAATTCCCTCATATTTCATGCTTAGACCAAAGTTTCCTGGAAAAAGATAGATGAGAAAATTTTGAAGGAACACACCATGTGACAATACAACTGCAACAAAATATGGAGCGGAAGAAAGTTGCTGTCAAACCTTGAGTGATAGATTATTGCTCTATGTAAATAATGATTGGTAGCTTTTACAGAACTATTTGCATTATTTATGTATACATTATGCAAATGATTGATGTTTCAAATGCCTATTTTTAACCTGCGACTCTAACACACGCATTATAAACTGGATTACGATCATCATAAAAGTGCAATACAAATTTTGAATTATCTATCAATTCAAATGATACTACCCTAGATATTTCAATTACCACTTTATTTTCCGTATAATCAGCTCTAAGGTATACCCTCGCATATATATAAATTCAGTATGATAAGACTCATGAACCAAGATAGCAGTCGTAGAAATTTAGTGTAGAGATGAAGGTAGCTCTAAGAGCACCCAATGGGTACCAATATTATCCCCCACCCTCGAGTTCGCTTCCTTTATTGCAGCTTCAGATCTTCTGAAAGACGGCAAAGTTCCCCTTAAGCTTTTCATCAGAGAATGTTAGAGACTAAAGCTTGTCTTACATGCTCAACAATATTTGAAACATAGCAAGAAACCTTCAATTTTCTCAAGCTAACGCTCTTTGACTCTCTAATTTAAAACGAGACTTACACAAGATAACAAGCTCTTTCACGTGAACTTTTAAAGGAGAAACAAAATATAGTATCTTATATGAAAACTATGGGAGTAGTTAATGATTAAACTGTAAGTAAATACATATATGTCGTATACATTATGTAATCAGTAAAATGTGTAATCTAATACCTTATTCAGATTGGTAGTTTATAAATAATGTAGCACACCAATCCATCCATTTCAATTGTAATTTCAATATAATTCTTTTTTCGGATGGAATTATATGTTCAAATATTAATATAGATTGAGTTTTTAAAGGACATTGCAGCAATCATCATTATAATATGTTACTCGTTAGGCCAATTGCTTTTATTCATTGTTATATGTATTTCTTTTATTTTTAATTAAACATTGTTTTTATTGAGAGAGTACATTGCCTCTGGATATCATGGATATCATTAGTGTAGATTACATAATATATTAATTGATGTAAGATAATTATTATATAATACATAAGTTAATAAAAGACTCGATAGTTATTAATACGAACAAATAGTAAAACATCTAGAAGAAAATCTTTCATTCATTTCTGAGTAGCAAATACTGTGACTATTCATCAGAAAGAATATACCTAACTAACCATTACATAATATTTATTTCCTCAATTGAATGTGATATACTTTAATATTAATGCTAGTGAGATCAATTATTATTTGCATTTTAATGGGGAAAACATTAACCAATTGCACGTTAAGACTTTTAAACTCTCATACAAAGATTACGTTATTTATATTAATGCACATGTCAATTAAGTGGTCTTAAATGAATGAGTATACGAAAGTATAAACAGAATAATTTCATATACATATTGGGAAAAGATACATTTGTCTAATTTTCTGACTGAATACTTGAAATAATAAAGATGAAATACGTGTATCCAAGCAAACAAACTCAATGCATATCATCAAGGTCTTTTTGTTGCTAAAAATTTAACGGAATCATCCTATTGAAGATATGATATTCAAGGTTACAATATCCAGCATCACGAACCATCAAAATTTACGACTCAATAAAATTCATGAGAGAGTCTTAAGCATCTGGGGAATATCTTTATCATCTTCTTACATTCAACGAATAATGCATTTATCAGCGCTACTGTTATTCGAATTGATGAAAATCACTAAAGCCTTGTTGATTTGAAAAAATAACACAGAGGTAAATAAGGTGAATGATGCGATCTGATCAGAATTATTGAGAACAATATTACATGCTACAGTTTAAAAACTTATTTAATTACCAAAATAAAAGATATTCTAAAAACTCAATGCATTAGAGAGCGATCTAAAAACAGTTTCCCACAAATAAAACATATTGAAAACTGTTTCAAATGGTTACTCTTATAAAACTGCTGCAACTGAGCAAAAAGATAAAACTCTCTTCGCATTTTTAGGATACATTAATAAGCAAATTACTCGATGAATGGAGTTAATAACTCAAAATTCGAAATTGTTGTCGACAAAATAATGATTAAAAATAATTTACATTTCATTATTAATAACATATTGATATTATTGTCGCTTGTTTTTAAATGTAATAACAGACAATATTATTAGAAAATTGCTTATACGTTGTTTAACATGTGTGCAAGTATATTAAATAATTACTTAACGTACTGACGCATTTATCATTATTTTACTAAGAATTACTACTGTGTATAATTATACAAACTAGTATATTACGTATGCAATTTGCACCATGCGTGTAAGATTCACCCTTTACAAAGTGCAAGGGGTAGTGCATGTGCTAAACACTGTGCCAAGGTTCAAAATGAGGGTCCGTCACTGTCATAATAACGTGATGAATCACTCCGCATTTTGCAAATTAAATTCTTCATAGCGAGTAATGAAGATGAAATTGTGACTTGATGACACGCTAAGCTAAGGATATTCATCAACATTAGTGCCTTTGGTAAATAATGAGTGTAAATTGGAACATGGCGCAGTACAGATCTGAGAATGATCCTGTCCAGAGGGAACTGTCTATAGTTAATGAATGAAAAAACTTAGCGATTGGAATTTAAAAAAAAGGTTCAGAATTTTGATCACCAGATATAGATCACCCTATCACTCATCACTCTCATATAATACCCATCACTTCCGTATAACACCCATCACTTCCGTATAATACCCATCACTTCCGTATAACACCCATCACTTCCGTATAACACCCATCACTTCCGTATAACACCCATCACTCCATATAACACCCATCACTCCATATAACACCCATCACTCCATATAACACCCGTCACTCCATATAACACCCATCACTCCCTATAACACCCATCACTCCCATATAACACCCATCACTCCCTATAACACCCATCACTCCCTATAACACCCATCACTCCCATATAATACCCATCACTCCCTATAACACCCATCACTCCCTATAACACCCATCACTTCCGTATAACACCCATCACTCCATATAACACCCATCACTCCATATAACACCCATCACTCCATATAACACCCGTCACTCCATATAACACCCATCACTCCCTATAACACCCATCACTCCCATATAACACCCATCACTCCCTATAACACCCATCACTCCCTATAACACCCATCACTCCCATATAATACCCATCACTCCCTATAACACCCATCACTCCCTATAACACCCATCACTCCCTATAACACCCATCACTCCCTATGACACCCATCACTTCCTATAACACCCGTCACTCCCATATAACACCCATCACTCCCTATAACACCCGTCACTCCCTATAACATCCATCACTCCCATATAACACCATCACTCCCTATAACACCCATCACTCCCTATAACACCCATCACTCCCATATAACACCATCACTCCTTATAACACCCATCACTCCTTATAACACCCATCACTCCCTATAACACCATCACTCCCTATAACACCCATCACTCCCTATAACACCCATCACTCCCTATAACACCCATCACTCCCATATAACACCCATCACTCCATAGCAGTGCTGCATATCAGCTTTATGTCTTCTGTTTATTAGGTCTTACTAAGTGAATTACAATGACACACATCTCTGCGCTAATAAAGTTACCAGTGTTAGTTTATTATTGTCAGGACACATTGTGGACACATGGGATAAATGTCACACAACCACCAGTCTCATGATTGTATAATGACTTGTGTACTGAGTAGGGAAAAGTGTTAAATTGGCATACTGCAACTGATATATCGCAATATAATATCCTATCCAACATATTCAAACTTCAATGGAAATTATTTCTGTATTGTCTCCTATAGTTGTATAGCGAATAGAATGTTGATTTGACTTTACAATGATAAATTTAGTAGTTGGAAGTCTGCTAATTGTTAGTAACTGCATATAACTGCATAATCACTAGATTACGAATATTTCTAGTTTTCTGAAGAGTATTAGAAAGATTTTTTGATATTATTATACGGATATAAATTTAAATTTAAATAAATATATCAGTTAAAACTGTGAACTAGGAACACTGTAGTAAAGCAAACACAGCAATTGTGTATGCAGTACTATCATCACGAACCTATATGATTGTAAGTAAGCGACAGTCAAATCAGTTACCGATTTGCTCTCGTGAGCTACACACCTATTCTCCTGTTCGTAGTTATTTGAGACCTTAACTTGCGAGCGTTCTAGTGGAGATATTCTTTGTAATAACCCTTGCTTGACCAATGAATATAATCTCTTTAAGTGTTAATTACTTTACCATTATTACCCTTAAATACAGTTAAGCTTGGACCAGAGGCCTGAGGTCGGAACCATAGTGGCAAGTTGGTTCTAGGGCATGGTACCATGAGTAGTTAGTAGAAAGAGATTTATAAAGAGAAAGGAATCTGAAAATACCACAAAGTAAGATCCTAATCACTTAAGAGCCCATACACTTAGACGTTATAGTGAAGCAAACTAAGTACGTCACATTGGTGGCCACGTATGGTGCGTGATTAAGTAATTCGAATTTAATGTGCGGAAATTCAATTACTGAAGTAGAAGATTGAAAGCTTTGTAATTTACCAAAAACTAAGTTAACCATCTGATTGGAGAGTATTTGATTACAGCAAGACCGGGTTTTGCGACCCTATATGAAGGTGCGATCCAATTAAGGTGTTCAGTTTTTGTGATAAAGTATAAAGATAATTCAACTCAAGGTCAAGCAAAAGGCATCTCGAAAATTATCGGAAGGATAAGGAGAGTACAGATGGCCTAATTTGAAATCTGAATGAGCAAAGACAATCAACAAGACTGACCAGTCTGGAAAAAAAAAAAATTCTGGAAATTCTGGAAAATTCTGGAAAATTCTGGAAGGAACTGGAAGAACACGGAGGGAGGAAGCGACAGTAATGGGTTAAGTGTTGCACGTTGACGAATGGTGATGGAAAACATTCGATTATAAACAACATGCAAAAAAGCCGTAAATCAACCAGAAATTGAGAGTCTAATTTGTTTAAATACTACATCTGAAAAGTATTTATTCAAACTGCAACATTCAGTGATCATTCAACATTCAGTGATTCAACATTCAGTGATCATTCAACATTCAGTGATCATTCAACATTCAGTGATCAAACAACATTCAGTGATCATTTAATATTCAGTGAAGTTTTAACATTCAGTGAACATTCAGTTAACATACAGTGCATAAAATACAGTGCACAGCGCTCAGTGAACAATCAGTTAACATCATAACAGTTAACATCAGAGCAAAAATCAACGACAAAACCTGATAAGCGGGACCCACTGTACATGGAACTGAAAGTTGAGTATACCATATCATTATATGTCATCTTATCATTCAGTCTCATTTCTGAAGCGATCGGAGAAAGATCTATGTGTTAGTTCTTAGTCAGTGGTGAAATAAGCTGTCCTGTTTAGTCTAGAATTGTGTTGATGAATAAGCAAAGGTAATTAATCATTACTGCAGCAATTATAATTATAAGATGTATGAGTGCATGCATTTCTGTTAGCTTTGCTGTGTGTCGTTATTAATTAACAAACATTGCTCTATATTAAATTATATTTCATTTATTATTTATTATTTGAATGATTATTATTTATTATTATTATATATTTATTATATATTATTTTTTAATGGTTGATGGATTAATTTTTTAATTGGATAGTCTATTATTTTTTCTTCTTCTTTTTTCATAATAAGTGATTACACGTGCATTACACTTGATTAAGTACATAATAACACTTCATTAGGATAGGAAACACATGCCAACCTCAGAAGACGAAGCAATTAACGCGGAGGCTGTAGAACTTAGATCTGGAAGACGAACTAAACCCAGAGTACAGAAAACTAAACAACCCAAAACACCCAAATCACCCCCCAACTCACCCCCCAAATCACCCCCAAAGTCACCACCCAAAACAACACCCAAAACATCACCCAAAACATCACCCAAAACATCCCCCAAAACATCCCCAAAAAAAAAACCCCAAAATGTCGGTCGAATTAACACAAGCTCAACTCCAGGAAATAATTAAAAGTCGGAGTACGACGATCATAAATTCGGATTCATTGCCAATATTCAGGGGAAGAAGAAGGCCAGAGGATCCAGCTTTCGAGGAGAAGAACACGTTTCGTCAGCACCTCAGCCTATTAAATAATCATATATCCAGCTTAGGGGATAAAGATGATGCAGAAAAGAAGAAAATCCTTTTCAGGAGCGCTGATTGCAAGCTAGGAGATTTTCAAATTACTGTTAATAACGTTGTTAACGGTAAAACATTTAAGGATAGCACATACCAAGAAATATGCACGGTACTAGAAGACATATATGTGCAGAAAGACAGCAAGGATATCTACAGTGTATGTCATGAATTATACACAAATAAATTGAAGGATGAGACTACAGCTGCCAGTGACATCTTAAGTACATTAGAAAAGATAGGAGAGGTCACGGACTTCATTTTAAATGACGACACAATGAACGCCCAATTTCCAGTAAGGACAGCAACTGAAAGTGATGAATCATTCACACGCAAATTAAAAAATCACGCAAAAGATCTCATGAATACATCAATGTATTTAACAATATTGGGTCCACAGATCAACCCCAGTATCATCAAAGGAGTCGTTGAAGGTCCTTTTAAGACAACAGCTAATTTACTGTCTGCTACAACGAAGAAAATAAGATCTTTGCCACATGATAAAAAAATTCTAATACCAAAAAAGAGTTTCAATGACACAGAAACTTTTTTGATAGAAAAACCCGAGGGTGAGAATCAAGGCAATTTTCACGAGGATATGCTAGATGATACAGAAGCATATTACACTCATGACATAAGAAACAGAGGAACAGCAGGTAGGTATGCAAGCAGAAGTAGGTATAAACATAATCCCACAGGCAGGGCATACCTACACAACACGAACATCCCCCACCCTACCCCTACCCCTCACAGCCGTAGTGGTACAATTAAGTGCTACAGGTGCAACAAATTAGGACATATAGGTAGAGAATGTCGGGCTCAACAGGCCAAGGATTTTCGCAAAAACATGTAAATACAAACAGAAGTAAAAAACAAAATAGGTCTCACGGGAAAACGGTCGGTAGCTCCGTGTACGAAAGTGAATTGAACATGAATAAATTAGATCCAGTGCACGTTAAATTCAATAGCAAAGGTAAATCGTCACTCAACACAAGTTGTGAATGTAAAAATAAGTTCGATTTATTAAAAGAAGAAGAGTTAAGCGTTGAGGATAAAAAAACGAGCGAAACATATATAACAGTCCAATTAGTAAAAAATAAAGATGAATTAAGCGGATTGATGGACTGTCATTATACGATAAAGGGACTTCTAAGCCAACGATAATTTTACATAGTAAAGAATTCGATTGGGAAGCTTTAATAGATTCAGGAAGCGAGAGAACGATTTTAAACAGTCGTAATTTTAATTACAAGGCGAGTCACGAGGACATAATAAAATCAAACGTAACTATTAAAGGCATAAACGGACGTTCCGAAGTAAAAGGTGAAGTAAAATTTGAACTAATGTCGAAATCCCACAAGAAAACAGTAAACGCTTTACTGATCAACAACAGTAGCTTACCATATGATGTAATATTAGGAAGGGACGTGTTAACGAACGCGCAAATTGATTTTGATAAGAAAATATTAAAATTAGGTGAAGAAAAAATTCCGTTTATGGAAAAACGTAGAATAGCTACTAAAGAACTATTAAGCACAGATTGCTTAATATCTGAGCTGGTCCTTACTTCAAATAGGTCAAAACGAAGAACGTTGATAAGACAAATAAACGAACGAACAAACAGCCGTAGTAGTATTGCGAAAGTAAGGGTTAAACCTCAACAAAAAGGGCAAACGGAGGTTATGAAATCCGGGGTAAACACGAAGACAAGGAATAAAAAACGCGAGAAGAACGGAAATGTTCATATAAATAGCCAAGTCGTTGAGGCAAACAGCGTACAAATATTGTATGGGTTTGTCAAAAACAACGAAGCAGGAAGTTATATAATAGCTAAAAGAAGTTTCAATAGCGGTTTAGTGATAGCCGAAACACTAATAAAAATCGAAGACACAAAAAAAGAGGGAGATCAAGTGTCAATATGCCCAGTTTTCGTAATGAATCCGACGGATAGTGATATCATATTACGGGACAATATGATAGTTGGTAAACTCCAGACGTACGAAGAGGAAGTCGAAGTAAATATAGCGACTATATCGGAGTGTTTAAATAATAGGACTCATAAATCTAGGTTAGGAAACGTGTTGAGTGACGAAAAACCAAAGCCATTTGAACGAAACGTTACCCCTGAACTAATTTATGAAAAGTCAAAGGTACATGCAGTTGGAATTAATGGAGAGCCATTAGTTACAACGCATGGCAACCGAGATATGAAGTGTAAAATATCACGTGACGGAAGCGCTGATAGAAGCCGTGACAGCACATTAAGTGCTGATGTAGAAAACAATTCTCAGACAGTGCCATCAGCACCAAGAAGGTTAGTTAATGCTGACATATCATGTGGAATGTCAGAGTATGAAGACAAAATGACGCAGTTACTAAATGACTTTAGAGACGTAATCACGATTAAGGACGAAAAAATCGGGACTACTAGTATATGTAAACACACAATAATATTGAAAGATCCTAATATAGTGATAAACAAGATGCCGTACCGCATCCCACATAAATTTCAAGAACAACTTGAAGAAGTCAACAGGTCAATGTTAGAAGAAGGTACTATAGAACCTTCAATGTCCGAGTATAACTTTCCCGTTATCGTGGTTCATAAAAAGAATGGGGAAATACGACCCGTAATAGATTTCAGATCATTAAATAAGTGTGTCCATATACAAGGATTTCCGTTACCTAGGGTTGACGATATGCTTGGATCTTTAGGTGGATCAAAGATATTTTCTAGTTTAGATCTGAGGAGTGCATTTCACCAGGTGGAACTCTCCGAGGAGTCTAAAAAGCTTACAGCATTTGCGGTAAATGGAAAAAAGTACCATTTCCGCAAATTACCCTTCGGGTATGTCAATAGTCCAAAAGTATTTCAAGCAATAATGACAAAAGCGTTAAGTAATGTATTAGGGAAACTCTGTTTCGTATTTATTGATGACATCCTAATTTTTAGTCGATCTTATGAACAACATTTAAATGATATTGGCCAAGTGCTAATGAATTTACGTGACGCTCATTTGAGATTAAAATTAGAGAAGTGTGAATTCTTTAAACACGAAATTAATTTTCTTGGACATCGAGTCACTACTGAGGGCATTCGATGTATCCAAAACGAAAAACTTAGAGAAGCATCTAGACCAACAGATGTAAAACAACTTCAGCGATTTTTAGGGCTTGCGAATTATTTTCGTAAGTTCGTCCCTAAATTTAGTCAGAAAGCCGACCCATTATATAGACTATTAAGGAAGGACACTAAATTTGACTGGACTGACGAATGTGAGACTAGTTTCATTAATCTCAAAAATATTTTGACATCAGATACGGTTTTAGCACATCCAAATTATTCCAGACCATTTTATTTATTTACTGACAGCTCAAATATCGGAGTTGGCGCAGCATTGCTACAACCAGATTCGACCAAAAGCAAAACATTAAGACCCATAGCATATTTCAGTAAATCATTAAATTCTACTCAAAAAAGGTACTCCACGACTAAACTAGAGTTTCTTGCAATACATCTAGCCTTAAAGGAATTTCAATATCTATGTCTAGGATATCCTATTACCATTTTAACCGATCACAAACCTTTATGTGCATTTTTTGGTAATAAACTGCCTTTAGACACGGCACTAGCCAGGTGGGCAATAGAGGCTAGCACATATGATTGTACCATCAAATATTTTGAGGGTAAACGCAATGTGGTAGCCGATAC